>OX336388.2:756379716-756937216 GCA_946902985.2 Meconema thalassinum | reverse complement strand
ATTGAAATTGTGTGTTTCAAGGGTAGGAATAATAATCCAAAGTAAGAACAGATTGTTAGTGTGAAATGATTTGTTTTCGTGGTTTACTCCACTAGGTTCTTCTGCCCTCTCAGCCGTTGAGAAATGAAATTCTTCTTCCGCCTTTGAGACCGTTGACCGTCTTTCTTAGAGCCCCCAGCACTGACCAGGTCACCGACCCAGCTTCCCGCTTGGATTAGTTACCCAACCTTCCACTGGGTTGCTCGGCTTAACAGGGGCACCTCTTGTAGGTTACGTGCTGGAATTAGAGTGAAAGAGGCTAGTTGGATTCTCTTGCTGAATCAAATATGTTATGGTTGCAGATGACAGGCAACGACGCATTTCACTACCAATTGCCCAGAGCCACAAGGACTCCTCCCAGGTTAATTCCTTTATTTTATACTACCATTCGTGTTGGCTTATGTGTTGGCTTATGTGTTGGCGTATGTGTTGGCTTATTTGTCGGTTTATGTGTAGGCTTATGTGTTGGCTTATTTGTCGGCATATGGGTCGGCTTATTTAGCGGGTTAATTTTAGTGACGTCCTAATGTCGGCGGTTTCTACCTTCTAACGTTCTGGTTGGCATAAAGTATGTGCATAAGGCATATCCTAACATGTTAAAAGAGAACGGAAAAGTAGTTGACAAACCAAGTTCCATGATAATAGGATACGACATGGGTTCTCAATACAGTTATATAACTACAAATCGTGTCCACTATAAATCGCACACACTATAAATCATGCCCACTTTAAATTGGGCCCACTATAACAGTGCCCACAATAAATTGCGCCAACTATTAATCACGCACAGTTAAAATGGCTCGCACTATAATAGTGCTCACGTTAAATCGCGCCCACAATAAATTTCACCCACTATAGATCGCGCCCAGTATAAACCTCGCCCACTATAATCTCACGCCCACTATAAAACGCGTTCATTTATTTGTCGGATTATATGTCGGCTTATCATATGTTGACTTATTTAGGAGTTATATTTTGGTTGATGTATTTAGTGGCTTATTTTCTTCGTCTTGGAAAAGTATTGCAGCCCTTTTAATAGCAGCATAATCCTTACCACCATTTTTAAGCAAGCAACAACAAAAACACATCAACATTCCAAGAATTCTTGAGTACTTTAAGGTAAATAATTAACTCCCAACTCCTATTCCTACCTCTATCCCACGCCTAGTCAAATAAAACATTATATTGTTATATTTTTACAAAACATTATTTGGAAAGTAGGCTGTATGTTTAAGCTAGAAATCATATAAAGTCTTTTAACTCCTACGCCTTACTCTATCCCACGCCTAGCCAAAACACATTATATTTTTTTTAAACTTTATCAAAAATTATGTAGAAAGTAGGCTATATTACCAAAACTAAATATCCTAGAAAGTCATATGTCGGTTTAAATAAAAGGTCTCTATGCCCTTTGTCGTTAGAACAATACAACGTTTTTTTTTCAAAAAAAGTTTTATTTAGAATGTAGGTTATGTTTTTCAAACTACAAATCCTAGAGAGTCGTATGTTAGAACAAACGAAAGGTCTCTATAGTCTTTATCGTTAGAACTAAACGATATATTTTTAGAAATTGACAAAAAAAAATTTTTTTTGAAAGTAGGCTATATTTTTAAACAATGAATCACAAAAAGTTGTGTATTGGCTTAAAACAATGGCCAGCGGCTTCGGTGGCGTAGTTGCTAGCATGCTGAGCTTCTATGCCCAAGATCGCGGGTTCAAACCCGGCGTAATTCGTCGGATTTTTTAAGATTGTTAAAATACCGCAGTATACCTTCCTTCGGAGGGGAAGTAAAGCCGGCGGTCCCATGGCATAGATTTATGGCATGTTAAAGAACCTTCCACTAATTACACCTGTGTGAAGCTAAATTAGGTTAAACATTTGACAAACGCTCTTAGGTTCCGACGTTCGCCGCCAGGAGCCGACTGCGATGGCATCTGGTAACCAAGTTCTGAACTAGTAGTCGTTGACGGTGGCGTTTTGCGGTAAAAGTAGGAACTACTTGAAGAAATTCAATGTCTGCAGTCCTTACTTGAATTGAAAACAGATAACACACACTTATATAGTCATCAAAATTAACACCGGTTATCAGACAGATTCTACACACACCCAAAGTACACGGGGCTACATGACCGTGTTGTCGCAGCCCCTAAACTGAGGAACAAACCAACCAAACCAATGGTCTCTATGCCATTTATCGTTAGAACAAAACATGATATTTTTTAGATATTTTTCAAAAAAGTTTAATTTGGAAAGTAGGCTATATTTTTCAAACTATGAATTCTAGAAAGTCGTATATTAGCTTAAACCAAATTATCTATGCCCTTTATCTTTGAAACAAAACATGGTATTTTTAACATATTTTTCCAAAAAAGATCAATTTGGAAAGTAGGCATCATTAAGGATTTCAATATTATTAAATGATGAATTTCGGCATGCTACCAGTGAAATTGGTGTGCGAACATTTTTAACACAAAGGGAGACATAGGCGCAGATTGTCGGCTGGTCTAATCCAAGTATGTGAGGTTGGACAATGATGCGCTGGATGGTATGATTTTATGGCAGACCCAGGACTACAGCCTTTATACCGAAGGTTCAACGACACGGCATGGGAAGCCGAGAGAAATTGTTATCAGGAAGGCCTTTGTGCGCTCGAAAACAACGGAGACGAGACGAGTATTCCAGAGAGACAGAGATATTGAAGACACGTCTTATGGGAGGTTTCCGATTCAGAATTGAGGGAAGTTATCTGCAGAAAGATTTTCCAATCAATGACGATAATGCTTCTTGTGGCGCGAATTCCGCGTGCCCACGATTTCGGTGGGAACGGCATAATTAATTATTCAACGATCGGATACCGATCAAAGTCCCAGAATCGTTACCTGCGTGATATGTGAGTCATCTTGTAATATGTTTCAATCTTGTAGGACGATTTTCAAAGATATTAGGGATGGCTTACCCCTACTCTAGCAAAGTTGTGTCCTCATTATATAAATAGCAGTGTTTGAGCAAGTCAGGGAGTTGATGAATAATTTACGAAGTAATCAGGTAGTCACGTCTGCGAGTAGTCGAGTTCGTGGTCTCAGGGGGGGAGGTTTTATACTCAGTTGAATTTTGGTATTTTACAGACTCAGTTACGTTTATTTAAGTTTTACACTCAGACATATTTTCACGCGAGTTTAATATTGTACACATGTGTTCAGACGTGTTAGTTCACACAGCTACCCAGCTATCTTATAGGGAAAGTGAAGAGCTACTCGAACTGTTGGATGAATCTAGTAACTCAGCGTAGCTCATTAGCTAGTCTGATTAAAACGTGATTCCTTATCGCGCAGTGTGAGTTATACGTGTTTTCGTGAGAATAACCGCCATTTATAGTCCAAACGCAGGGAGGACGAGCTCGAGGAACGTGGTATCTTCAGTGAAGAAATCATGATGCAGCTGTGCGAGTGTGCCCTGGAGTTTGCTATGGTGTAGTGCGACTTCCAGGAGGCCAATGTCAGGTGACGTTTACCTAGCGGCTGACGAAAGATGAGTACAAAATTTGAATCTTATTCATTTTAGAGGGGATCGATTTGGCAGCGAGTAGGTTTGTGTAAATATGTAAATATTAGCGTTCATCTAGTGGGATTTTGTCATTTAATGGTAGTGTGAGCACTGACGTGATTTAACGTGTTAGCGGTGCACGCGATCATCGGATGTAATTATTCATGTTAGTTCATGATTTGGTGTTGTTTGATGCGATGTCCGGGACGTGTGGTCATCGGCGTTGATATTTATTTTGATGTAGAGCCATGGTAGGATTAGAGGATATGAAGTTGCTCAGACTATCTCTACTTAGTATAAAACAAAGTCCCCGATTCTTGGATGTTACGGGTAAACCCGAGAACCACTGAATGGATTTTGATTCGGTCTACACCATTCTGTAAAGGATATCTGGAGGATTATTTCTGTAGAAAATAATTTATTTATGATCAAAGGAAGCCGAGCAGTAACGATTTCAGTGGAAAAGTCGAATAAAAAAGCCTGGCTTCCGAGCGCTTTGTAAGCTTACGCTGGGCAACCCGTTAAAAATATCTAAATACTATGAGTGTAAGAATTGCTCAGCATGAAAAGTTCTACAAAAACGTCCGCGAGAGCGTATGTCTATCTTCAATACATCGCCGACTGTAAGTGTTTTTACGTTTTAATTTCTTCCAACCATGTCCATTCAACTACTATTTACGAGCCAGCTAAGGGCGAGTCTATCATCCTTGTTACAGCCTAGCTAGCGGGCGAACCAATTGCCCCAGATACAGCCAGCAGTAAACCGTTGAGTCGTGTTGAGTTAAGACTTCTAAGAAGGGTGGTTGTGTTTGGAGTTTCCCTGGAAGTGCAACTCGGGTTTTCTTCATTTCGCCTGTGAGACACAGTCAAGTTAAGATTGGACGGAAGGGGGATTATATTAAATTATTCTGATTGGCGTATAATCCCTAGTTAGTATAAAACAAAGTCCCCGATTCATGGATGTCACGGGTAATCTCGAGAACCAATGAATGGATTTTGATGCGGTTTTCACCATTCTGTAAAGGATATCTCGAGGAAGATTTATGTAGAAAATAATTTATTTATGAACAAAGCACTAACGATTTCAGTGAAAAGGTCGAAAAAAACTGGCATCCGTGCGATTCTTAAGCTTACGCTGGGCAAACCGTTAAAAATATCTATATACTATGAGTGTAAGAATTGTTCAGCATGAAACGTTCTACAAAAAAGCCCGGGAGAGCATATCTCTATATTCAATACATCGCCTACTATAAGTGTTTTTACGTTTTCATTTCTTCCAACAATCTCCATTCAGTTACTGAGGCGACATGGGGCGTGGTGGCGGAGCGGTTAAGCTGTCGGCCTCTCACCAAGGATGACCGGTTTGATTCCCGGTCAATGCATGTGAGATTTTCGAAGTGAAATGCCATGCCCTGTGGTTCGGATTCCACGTAAAAAGGAGGTCCCATGGCTCACGATCGCATGATTAACGGTCACGTAAAACTAAAAGCTTCCTTCCTTTTTACTGAGACGACAGTTGACGAGCTAGCTAGGGAAGAGTCTATCACCCCAGTTACAGCTTAACTAGCGGACGAGCTTATTGCCCCAGATACAGCAGCAGCAGCAGCAAACTGCCGAGTCGTGTTGAGTTAAAAACTTTAGAAAAGAGTGGTTGTGTTTGGAGTTTCCCTGGAAGTACAACTCGGCTTTTCTTCATTTCGCCTGTGAACTTTTCGTTCCGCGAAATTCACAGACAAGTTAAGATTGGACGGAAGGGGGATTTGTGTTTCATGCACCTCGCCAATCTTAAATTACATCTGACAAGAATGTGTTCCACATGCATCTCCATGATAATTTATTTTTATTTATCGTATGGCTTTTAGTGCCGGGAGTGTCCGAGGACATGTTCGGCTCGCCTGAGTCTGTAGCTGCTTCAGCGGATACCCTAAAGGGTGAGCTACAAGTTCCGTTCAATTTCAAGTAGTTCCAACTTTCGCCACCAGATATCAATGATACCTAGTGGTGAACGTTGGAACTTTGATAGAGCGTTCTGACGAAATCTAACCTAACAAATTTTGCTTTACACAAGTTTAGTCTGTGAAAGGATCTTTTACATGCCATAAATCTATGACATGGGACCGCCGGCTTTACTTCCCCTCCGAAGGAAGGCATACTGAAGGATTTTTAACGCTCTTAAAAAATCCGACGACTTCGGCCGGGTTTGAACCCGCTATCTTGGCATAGAAGTTCAGCATGCTACCGACTACGCCACCGAATAATAATATAATATATAATGATAATATAATTAATAGTCCAGTCAGTGATTTTAACCCATCATGCCGAGACGTAAAACGGATATTGGTCGTTGTTCATTGGCCTTGAAAAAAAAGCGCTTATCACGTAATGCATTCATAACTGTTCCCGGGCGAAGCCGGGTTGGGTTGCTAGTGTTTTAATAAATCAGACAAGTTATTGTATAAGCTATATGAGGCATTTATTTGCAGATGGGAAGCCATTTACTTCGCCAATCATTTTAAGTTGAATCAGTTCATTGTTTACCTCTGTTATGAGAGTCATATTGAGTGCTGACAGTGATATGGTAAGTCACTGGTCGCGATGGTTGCGTGTGTGCCCTGATTTATACGCGGAAGGTCACGAGTCTGCGGTTTTTATGTTTGTCAGATGGAAGAGTTATACCCACTGAATTTCAGGTGAATGCTTCGTCAGCTGGGGATTCGGCCGAGGTCGGATCCTGGACGCTGCGAGTCCGTCATGGGGAAGCCTGTAGAGCCCCTGTGATTATATAGGGTGTCAGGGAATGTTCTCCTCAGTACCTAGGCACTGCTACGTTAGGTGAGAGCCGGAGTTTAGTTGGCAGCACAGCACAGCACAGCACAGCTCACACGTGTGTTCTGATATCCTGTCGACCTTGGAGAAGACAAGCTCGCCGAGTGAGCGAAAGGTCTAACACCGCGCTGCCAACTTAACTCCGTGTCTCACCTAACGTAGTAGTGCCTAACATTCCCTGGCGCACTGTATATAGGCTATGGACGTTCCGCCAGGAAGCTAGGAACTTGGGGTGAGGTATTTGTTTGTTGGGGCACACGATAGATGACCAGTTCAGTGGATGCTTTTAAAGGGCTCACGTGTAACGTGCGGGGATCACTTGTCTCAGCCATTATTCGTCACTGAGGTGACTTGATGTCAATCAGTAGCGTTATTTGAATATGATGAGGCCTGAATTATTAAGGAATAGTTGGTTATGGTTAATTCACGGGATTTGAGGGCTCCGTGATGACATATCTTGAGTACGCGCAGTCAAATAGGTTTCCATTTGTAGCATGCTTTGTGAGAGCATGATGTGTCTTCGCTTGCATGTGGTTCTATACACATTGTTTGTTTATGGGTCTCGTTAATGGAGGCAGCGAGCGGTGACCTAGTTGTCTATTGTATAGGGGTGATGATCGCGTGACTGCACTTTGATACATTTGCATATTGACCCTTGATTAGTGTCTGTAGAGTAATGAACTTTGTTGTTGTTTGAGTCTTGAGTCTTTTGACTGGTTTGATGCAGATCTCCATGCCTCCCTGTCCTGAGCTAATCGTTTCATCTCTACATAGCTACCACACCCAAGGCAATCTGTTTAACATATTCTAACCTTGGTCTACCCCTACAGTTCTTGTCCTCGACCCTTCCTTCCATAACTAAGCATGCTATTCCTGGGTGTCTTAATATGTGTCCTACTAACCTATCTCTTCTCTTCATTAGCAGTCGCCAGAAACATCTCTCCTCTCCCACTCGTCTTAATACCTCTTCGTTAGTAACCTTATATACCCATCTGATCTTCATCATTCTCCTGTAAAACCACATTTCAAATGCTTCAATTCTCCTCTTTTCTGCTGCACCAATAGTCCAAGTTTCACTTCCATAGAGCGCCACGCTCCAGACAAAGGCTTTCAAAAATGACTTCTTAATACCTAAATCTATATTCAATGTCAACAGATTCCTTTTTTTTTGTAGAAATGCTTTCCTTGCCTGAGCCAACCTACTTTTTATATCCTCTTTGCTTCGTCCATCACTGGTTATTTTGCTTCCTAAGTAACAGAAGTCTCATACTTCCTTCAGCTTTTCACATGCCAATTTGATGTCCATAGAGGTTTCTGATTTATTTCGGCTGCATTCCAGTATTTTTGTTTTATATTTATTAATTTTCATCATGAATTCTTTTCTCAAGGGGGCAGATGACCTCGTAGTTCCGCCCCTTAAAACAACAATAACTATAACTATAACTTTTCTCAAGACGGAGTCCATACCATTCAAAATCTCATTCAAACCCTCAGGCGTGTCGGCCAAGATGACGATGCCATCGGCAAATCTCAGAGTTGAAATTATTTCTCCTTGAATCTTCACTCCCACTTTACATTTTTCTCCAATTTCCTTCATTGCTTGTTCAATGTAAAGATTGAAAAGTATGGGTGATAAGTTGCAGCCTTGCCTTACACCTTTCTGAATACTAGCTTCTCTCTCATGTCCTTCAGCTCGAATGGCTGCTGTCTGGTAATGAAGTATTCGTGTACTTTGTTGAACTTCTGTGGAAGTAATGTAATTGTGTGTGGGATAACGTAAGTGTAGGCACGTCATGTGTTTGTTAGTATTTGTTGTTTTACGGTATGTTCTTTGAAGACCGACTCCAATACTCAGACCGTAACATAGAAAAAGCATGGTGGCAGCCGAAGCCCGACTGCTGCTATTGGGTAACACGAAATCATGACGTACACGGCGGTAATTTGACGCGAGGGAAACGACACAATTGGGAAAATCACTGTTCCATGCACGAAAAAGCTTCGCGAACAACTAACTTACATATCACATAATACAGGGCGCCAGGAAATGTTCTCCGCAGTGTCTGCCTGCTGCTGCCAGAGCTAGCATCAGCAGTTTAGTTGGCAGCCCTGTACTTGACAGGGTGAATCCCACACGTGTGGGCTGTAGGCTGTGTATTGCAATAAGCGAGCGTGTGTGTCATCAGCACTTCTAGCATCAGTTACGTCTCAAAACTCACGAGTCTCAAAACTCACGAGCTAAAAATAGTAAAAAATAGTATCAAAACTCACGACAATAAACTAGTAGCTGAATGAACATTATAATAATAGTCTCAAATCTCACGACTCCGGAGAGCACACTGCCCTTCAACCCATGTTTGTCTATCCATTTTTAGAATGGGATTTTGTTTGTATTGTACTGACGTCACAGTAACACAGGTTATCAGACAAATTCTATGCCCAGCAAAGTACACGACCACGATGTGGCTGGCTCTAACAATGGACCTTTTCCCAGAATAGGGAGCATGCTACATGTTACTGAAAATGAATCAACTTTTCAGTGCACAAATGTCGAGGCTAAGCTATCAGATATTAAAGATCTATTCCATTCTGAAAAGAATATGATTCTAAAACTGGCTCCAAATTTGTCAATAAAGGCTTTGTATCCCACTGGTATAGAGAGACAGAATGTTGCTCTAGCTATGAGCATGTTTGATGCCAAGAATATAGTGGCATTCGATAGGCTTAAAGTGAGGGTGGTGCTATTTCTGATGGGACCGAAAAGGTTTTTAAATTAATTTCCAAGTGGTGGACAATTTCAAACGTTCAGCACGCAATGAAAGAAAAGTACATCCGAAATGATGATGCAAACCCAATTAGTGGCCCCGATGATATCAAGCTTGTCTTTGGAAAATACATGTTGACATATGGCATAGAAACACCTCACAAAATTATGGAAAATTGAGCAATGAAACGTTCTCAGCATTTACCCACACATTGACTGCAGTTGTCCAGCTATGCAAATATATTTTTAATACATATACTGTAAGTGGTCCTATATCTTGACAGCTAAGCTGCAGACAGATGGCTTAGAAAGCAGGTTCGCGGCATACATAAGATTAAGTGGCTGCACGTAAATGTCTCGGTAGAAGAAGTGCTAGAATCTGAACGGAGACGCAAGGTATTAAGCTTGTTAAAACGTCAGTCAGCAAAGTTAGGGGAATTTACTCTCAAGGACCTGTCAGTTACTTTCAACCAAGAAAAAGTAGTCGAGAACCTTGATAAATTTCAGTCTACCCTTAATGAAACATCATTAGTGTCGATTCCGCTTGAAATAAAGAAGATAATTGTATGCAAGATGTGTGTAATAAAGCGTTGTGAGTAACTTGCCAATTATGTACTTATGTTGGTGTGCCGCGATAATTCCGTAAGAGGGAGATGGTGCTTTCCTACCTATATTACCTTACTAAATCTACTCTTTCCAGAGTACAACTATTCCAAACGGTAACAGCGAATGTTTAATAGGTTAGATGGTAACGTATTATCGTGTCCTTTGTGTGTGGTAATCTCCATAATTATGTTCAGATATCCACACGACGACTTCTTTGCATATTTCAATCAACTAATTCGGTGTGATGTTTTAGCCGAGATTTTAGACAATTACTCTACGAGAGGTCTTAATTGAATTGTATCTCTTTAGCGTTGGTTCGATTATTTCAGGCAACTATTCTCATTCCGATTGTGTACACAAATACCGTACTCTGCATGTGCTGGGACAGCACTTCAGTAACCGGGTCCTTTGTTCTCTCCTACTTCAGAATCTGATTGATTTTATGGTAAAGATATTAATCTATAATTACTGAAATTAAATACAAATCGTGATAACTCGCCCAAAGCTCCTTATTCAACCACAGAAACAGTGAGGCTATTGTAGCTGCCCCTTGGGTGAAGGCGAAGGAACCTATAATTCGAGGCCAGCACTATATAGATAAATTAATTCAGGTAAGTCTAAATTATTGATGCATATCTGTTATGTTCTTAGGTGAGTAAAAATAATAATTTACACGAACTGTGACAACCCCGATGACATTATCTTAGCTATTGGTAGGGCAACCATCGCCGCCAAGTTTTTTCTACATTAAGGTCTGAGGATTGTAGTTGGTCTTGGTACTTTATACTTGCTTGATGCTAATAGATTCCGCAGGGAATCGTGACCTAACGAATGCTTGGAGGGAAACGATTTCACGCTAATATACTCTACTTTTAAGCCTGCGTCTGATCATCCAATATTAGCGCTCCGGCGGTAGATGAGACCACATTTGAACTCTATCCACTTGATATGTTAACTTTAGTGTTGTTATTTTGTGCATGGACATGCTCTTTGCATATGTTGTTGATTTGTCGTCACATTTGAGGTGGTGGGTTTGTGAAGACACATGGTTATGCCAAGTTTATTTCAAGGGATTCCCTATATTCAGTACATTTAATATCAGTTAAGGTGGGGGAATTATTTAGTTTAAATCCATTTTTGTTGTAGCGTTAACTCAGTTAATACATTTTCATTTTTGTTGGGTATACTTGCACGTGATTTCTAGGTTAAGACCCCATGATTCCTACCCAAAAGCCCAAGGATATAAGTTAGGATGAGCTGAAGAACTGAACGCGACTCTGGAGATAAGAGTTATCATCCTAGAAGCATCCAGATTGAAGTGTACAATATTTACAAAATTTAAAATCTTAGAATGTCATATATCGACTTAAACGAAAGGTCTCTATGTCCTTTATAGTTGGAACAAACATAGGCGCCCGCAGGAATTTTTCCAGAAGGGGGCCAGGTTATAATTTTCATTTCATAACACCCCCCCATTCTCGTTTCATTTCTTACGTGCTTCGTGAAATTCATTAACTGACTGGTCTGAAACCGTTGGTTGCTTTATGGCAAGATTGGGAGGAATGTTTTGTTTTTAGTTCACAGTTTTTGTCCATGGAAATTCGCATTTCTTCTTTTGTGATTCATTGTCATAATGTTCAAATCTTAATAACAGGTAAAAATAGTGGTATCACCATGTATCGACAATAATATAAAAATCAAGCAGTTCATTATAATGCTATGTAAATCCAGCTCGCCTATTTTCTAAATACGGTAACTGGAAGACATATTTTCGGACATTTTCAAATTACTGAGTTAAATTAAACTGTGGAACTATCCCTACATATGAATCTGCCTAATAATTCAAATTGCACTGTCTCCAAATATCTAGTTTGTACTGGCCGTTACAGCAGATCCATCACGTTTTTCCTCTTCTTAACAAGCTATCAGGAACACTTTGCATTGCTCTTCTTAGCATAATGAATTTTGTACGAAGTGATAAATTCGTATTGTACCGTACGTTACTCGAACTTGTGACTCCCATAGTTTCAGCGAATTTTCGTTTTAGAAATAATATATTTCATTTGATTATTGCTGACCGTTAAGTAACAAAACTCACTCAATCATGTACGGCACATCTTACTTAGTCGCTTTGATAACGACAAACATCGCGGGATCATTTAACTATTATACTATTATTTAATTATTTAATTATTGAATTATTGAATTATTGAATTTTGGCTTTATCACCTCATTGATCTATATTGAATTGTAACTTTCAGTCGGTCAATACGACTATGAGCCCAATTAAATTAGGATTAAATTCTCCACTCATATAAGTAGGCTACATGTTGCGCATCGGAAATTGCCTTGCAAGAAGATTCCATTGGAATCATATAGCCTACAACATTACGAAGTCTATCAGTATTGAATTCACCATTTTGTCTAAACTGATCTACTGTCTACATTCGATTGAGAGTGCGAATCTCAGTCGCTTTGATAACGGCAGGAAAACACCACAGAACTATTTAACTATTAGCCTGTAAATTGCTTCGATCGTAGAAGATTTAAGACTACAGGTTAAGAATCTACAACAATGGAAGATTGCTGTTCATTTGTAGGAATAATTGCTCTGTTCTCAAGAAATGGACCACAGTATTATGGCACACCTTGAATAAAAATATACCTCATTTCGCAGCACGAATAATGAACGCAGTAAGGCAGAACGACGCAAATTTGGACGAGTGTACAACACCGTCAGGCCCGTATTTAGGGTTCCTGAAGCCCCTGGGCAAAAACAAACAAAAAAAAAAAAAATCTTTGCCACCCCCGAATTAAAATATGTAGATTTATTAAAGTGTTGTTAACATATGGGGCTGTTTCTTCAATGAGCGTGTATTTAACTATGAGTGGTAAACACTGTACATATATGTTTACAGAAATTACAAATTGAAAAATCTTAATGCAAAGAGTTTACATTTAAATTTTGAAAGATATCATACACAACCATTGGCAAAAAAAAAACGGGTGAGTTAGCCGTGGTCGTTACGACGTGGCTGCAGGCAGTCGCTCACATCCGGGAGGCGAGGAGGTTGAATCGCGCGCCAGCAACCTTGAAGATGGCCTTCTTTGGTTTCCCATCTTCCTTCCAGGCAAATGCCGGGGTTGGTTCTTAACTATAGGCCACAGCCGCTACCTTCCAATTCCTCGTCCTTACATTCATACTTTCCTCCCCATACAACTTCCACACGCGACGGTACTTGTAGATCACCCCATGGTTGTCCACATAGAAGCAGCTACAAACTCTGGCGTACATGTCCTCGGACACTCCCGGCAATAAAAGCCATACGTTAAAAAAAAAGAATTATTTAAATAACAAGGGAATTGCTCCCTGCCTTGTCATTTGCAAACAAGATTAGGATTTCATTAGTCCAATTTCACTTTCAAGTCAAATTCAAAAGCAAGATCACCAAGATGACTAACACAATCTCGTTTTGGGTGTCCTTAAATAATCAACATTGCAAATGTGTGACAATGAATATTTCTCTTGTATGTTTGTGGCGGAGGTTAAACTAAATATCTTGGCGTTTAATGCCCAAGAGGTTTTATACAGTTTTCCAGATTTTCTTCCGCCCCTAAAACCTGCCGCCCTGGGCAGGTGCCATGTTTGTTCCCCCGTAATTACGAGACTGAATACAGTAAATGACCCTATATTGTAAGCACGACCCTAAGGGACCAGTGTTTTACTAGTCAGCAAAGAAAATCTCGTTTTAGGGGATGAAATCCGCTATCGGTGTTACAATGTATAAAAATATCTCCAGAACGTCATATCGTCACTGCCAGTGAGGTGGTGAAAATAGTAGCCAGCCCAACCACTTTTGATAGTGTTGGGTAAACATACGGTTTTTACACTAGGCATAACCATATTGAAAAAAGGAGCTATGTTTCCATTGGTGGTCTAGTGCATGACATCATTAGAAACATATATTTTTGAATATAAATACATATTTTGTCAGCAACATTAAAAAAGTTTTCTGTTGTGACATTTGTCAGATGATTATCAGAAACTTCAATTTATGAAATAACTGGTGACAATGACCAATCATATATGAACATTCTCGGAATTCCAGGGGGGGGGGGACACACGGCCCCACCTTGCCCGTCCCTCCGGGCGCCCATGGGAACAAAGCATTATAATTTTAAGTTTTTTTTCCAAAAAAATCAATTTGGAATGTAGGCTATATTTCCAAAACTATTCATTCTAGAAAGTTGTATGTGTGACTAAAACGAAAGGTCTAACTAACCCATGCTTTTTGGAACCTGACTGTACCTTAAACAGAAGCCCCCTCATCTCTCAACTAATTGTTTTTGTAATAGGGTCATAAAACCTGTTTTAGGGGGGGGGGGGGGGGAGGGGCAAGGACCTTTCCTGTAAGTCCAAAATACAACTTTCTAGAATTTATAGTTTTGGAAATATAGCCTAATTTCAAAACTTAACTTTTTCGGAAAATAAAACTTAGAAGTATAATGTTTTGTTCAAACGATAAAGGAAATAGATGTCTTTCGTTTAAGTCAATATATGACTTTCTAAGATTTTAAATTTTTTAAATAATTGTACACATCAATCTGGATGCTCCTAGGATGATAACTCTTATCTCTGGTGTCGCGTTCAGTTCTTCAGCTCATCCTAACTTACATATTGTGCCCGTTTATACGGAGGATGCTCAGTCAGTACTCGGCTTGGCTACTGCGGTATCGGGGCGCGTAACGTTCCCTCCACCACTGACCTAACATCCGATATGGAATACTCAAGGTTCACAAGGATCGATGAAAAACTCAACATTACAATTTTGAATAATTTATTCCATAGAAGAAAAATAAATTCACTCAAAACATATCAAAATCACTTGGTATTGTCTCTTCAGTCTCCCACAAATCCAACCCCTCGTCCTCGTCGTGGGAGATGGGCAACGTAATGACGTAGGGGATTGCCTGTAGGGGTGAAGTACAGTGGGGACTTTGTGTGCCTCAAGACCGCTATGGTAGCTGTGAAGGCCCTACAGGAACCCTGAAGAAATTACGGCTAACGGGGCTCTGGTGAAACAACTGCTGCCTTGTAGTTTGGAGTTGGTTCTTCAAAGGCTAAGGGAAGAAACCCTGACAGAAAATCAGCCTGGTGCCTCAGGCCTAAGGTGGCAGTCCCTCCAAGGCACTCGGAGGCAGTGGGTTAATCACTCGCTCCTCTTAAATAAACTGATTACTGAAACTGAAGCGAAATTACAAAACCGGACGGATAACCTGATGACGACTTTTGGCATAAAAAGGATTACGAAAATCGGTTTCTGGAATGTGAGGACCTTGATGGAGAAAACCAGACTGAAACAAGTGACACGGGAGATGAAGAACTATGGGCTGGATATCCTAGGATTGAGTGAGGTGAGGTGGCCAGGATTTGGTGAAGTACAGACAACAGATGGAATTACATTTCTCTATTCTGGGGGCGATGAGGAAGAACACAGGGATGGAGTGGGGTTGCTGCTCAACAGAAATGCAAAGAGGAGCCTTATGGAGTGGAAGTCAATTTCTAGCAGGCTCATGTTTGCTAGGTTCAAGACAAAGATCAGGAATGTGATCATCATCCAATGCTATGCGCCTACAGAACAATCGGAGCCAGAGAAGAAGGAAGAATTCTACCAAATGCTGCGAGATGCCACAAGACAAACAAGTAAGAAGGACATTCTCATTGTTATGGGAGACTTCAACGCGAAGGCGGGATCAAACAATGAGGGGTTGGAGCAGATCATGGGTAAACATGGCCTTGGTGAGATGAATAACAATGGGGAGAAATTTACGGAATATTGCGCCAGTCAGGATTTGGTGATGGGTGGCACGGTGTTTCCTCATAGGCGGTGCCACAAGGTAACCTGGGTGTCTCCTGATCAAGTCACAGAAAATCAAATTGATCACATCGCGGTGAGCAGGAGGTTCAGAAGAAGCTTGGAAGATGTTAGGAACAAGAGAGGAGCGGATGTCGGTAGTGACCATCATCTTATGGTTGCCAACTTCCGCATGAAGATCGTGGCAGTCCGCCGAAAGTTTATCACTCGGCACAACAAGTTTGATGTGGGCAAGCTTAAGAACCAGCAGAGATTGGACCAATTTAAACTGGAGCTCAGAAATAAATTCCAGGTGTTGGACTCCGAGACAGAGAAGGATGTAGAGACTGTGTGGAGCGAGGTAAAGAATATCTTTGTGGAGACCAGTGAGATGCAGCTCGGGTACAAGAACTACCTGCGGAAAGAATGGATATCCGATCAGACCTGGGACAAGATAAATTATAGAAAGGAGATTATGGCTAAGCTCAACACCTGCAAGACTAGGCAGCAGAAGGCTCTCACACAAGCAGAGTATTCAACAGCAAACAGGGAGGTAAAGAGGAGTGTGCGGAAGGATCATAGGAGGTGGATTGATGAACACGCGGTGAAAGCAGAAGAAGCGGCAAGAAGGGGGGACGTTAAGGAGCTCTACGGCATCACAAAGATGCTTTCGAAGAAAGGTTTTAATAAAACTAGGCCTGTGAAGAGCAAGACGGGCGAGATCCTCACGACGTGTGAACAGCAGCTGACTAGATGGAGAGAACACTTTGCGGAGGTTCTTAATAGAGATAGAGGACCAGAAAGTAAGCAGCGAGGAGGAGATGAAGAGGAAGCAGAAAGTGACCCGGACATCAGCCTCGAGTCCCCAACTCGGGGCGAAATACGGACAGCGTTGAAGCAGATAAAGTGCGGGAAGGCACCAGGTCTGGATGATATCCCAGCGGAAGTATTGAAAGCAGACCTGGATATCACGATCAATCTGCTGCACCCGCTGTTGGAGAAGATCTGGAAGGAGGAGAAAATACCAACCGACTGGAAGAAGGGGTTGATCGTCAAGTTACCGAAGAAAGGGGACACCACAAACTGTAATAACTGGAGGGAATCACCTTGCTGTCCATTCCAAGCAAAGTACTGGCGAGAGTCATCCTGAATCGTATAAAAGACTGCGTAGAAAAAAGGCTTCGGAAGGAACAGGCTGGATTTCGACAACATCGCAGCTGTGTGGATCTCATCAACACCCTCCGAATCATCCTGGAGCAGAGTGTGGAGTGGCGGAATACCCTTTACCTCACATTTGTTGACTTCGAGAAAGCTTTCGACTCCGTAAATCAAAGAATCATGTGGAAGACCCTCGAGGAATATAAAATTCCAACAAAGATCATCAGAATCATGGAAGAGATGTACGAAGGGTATGAGTGCCTGGTTCTACACGAAGGCAAATTAACAGAAAAGATAAAGGTCAGTTCCGGAGTGAGACAGGGGTGTGTCCTTTCCCCCACTTTGTTCCTGTTGGTCCTGGATAGTGTGATGAAGAAGGTAATGGGAGGACGGAAGAGGGGTATTCGATGGGGTATAAATGACAGGCTTGAAGATCTGGATTTCGCGGACGACATTTGTCTTATGGCACAACGGTACCGAGACATAGAAGATAAGCTGGGGAGGTTGCAGAGAGAAGCAGAACGTGCAGGACTAATGATTAACACCAACAAGACCAAAGAGATGAGGATAAATTCTGACGTCACGACTAGCTTGACAGTCAACGGAAAGGAAATTGAGCGAGTTGAGTCCTTCCTCTACCTTGGGAGTATAGTCACAAATGATGGGGGAGCAGAGGAAGATGTTCGAAGCCGTATCAGGAAGGCAAATGGTGCCTTTGTCCAGCTCTACCCCATCTGGAGAAATAGAAACATTTCCAGGAAGACCAAGCTCCGCCTTTTCAATAGCAACGTAAAGTCGATTCTTCTCTATGGCTGTGAAACATGGAAAGTCACAAAACCGATCAACAACCAGCTACAGGTGTTCATTAACAGATGTCTGCGTCGCATCATGAATGTGAGGTGGCCGGACATAATCTCAAACGAAGATCTTTGGACCATCACCAATCAACAACCGATTAGCATCCAGATCAAGGAGAGGAAATGGCGCTGGATCGGTCACACACTAAGGAAGCCGGACGGAGCTGTTGAGAGGGCGGCGCTAGACTGGAATCCTCAAGGTGCCAGGAAGCGAGGTCGACCTAAGAAGACCTGGAAGAGGACGATCGAAAATGAAATTGCAGAGGAGGACAAGAACTGGAGTCAAGTGAAGAGAATAGCCAGGAACCGTACTGCGTGGAGAAATTTCGCCAAGGTCCTATGCTCCGGAAGGAGCGGCAGGAATTAAGTAAGTAAGTATTGTCTCTTCATGTGTCACTCATAAAATAAACAACACCATCAAAATTCACTATAATATCACTTCATTGTTCCACGAAGTTTCGTAAATACTTTGTCTTGCTTAAATTAAACTATTACCATTTTTAGTTTATTTCACTCAGGCGTCGAGCGCGCCTATCATTTAATCATGTAATCTCTCCAAGGCTTTGGACATTTGCATTCATTTCATTTACCCTTCAGGGTTTCTTTATCCTTAATGTTTACTTAAATATTATTTATTTATCATTTATTAAGTCCTTTGGATCTTAATAATATTTCTCCACAAAGCCTTAGATTTTAAACATAATAAAATACTGTACAAAACATGCCATGTCTGTTGATCGAACCCTTATTCCACCAGTTACTTTCCATGCATCAGGTGATTTTTCCTCAGCATTGTACCATGCACTGTGTTATTTATCATAGTGGGATCTTTATTCATATTAAAACTACATTGTTTCATAACCCGTTATTTCATTTTTTGAGGAAGGAATCCTTTTATCAACAATAACAATATTTGACAAAATCCGTCAAAATCTATATAAACACTTCAAACTTATATTCTGGAGAATGGTCTCAATCTCAGCATTATGATTTTATAGGTTATTTTGAGCTTGCACCTTTTAAAAAAACTTTCATATAGTGGCCTCTATATTATTAGTCTCTGCTAAACCCTACTTGACCGTGGAACTCGTTAAATGGCCTCTTTCATTCACTCACTAGGGTAGGTGAGGCTCCAATAGCTGCCCCCTCTTCCTTTGACACTTCACTTGAGTTATGACGTCTCGCCGACTGTCTTGCTTTACACTGTTATTTACTATTCAATCATTTGATTTCCAAGACTTAAATTCATTTCTAAAGCGGCTATTTGTTTCCGCTTTTAATATTATTATGATTAACATTTACATTTCGTGTCTTCAGGATATTGGTTACTTATTTCGCAGAGGATGTATAATAGTTGATTACACCAACCTTCATAACAACTTGTATGACTCTTATCACAACGCTATATTTATAACAATGCCTGATCGGGATACCTATCTATCCAACGGACTTACTTGCATGTTTCACATACGACGCTTTATTTCGACGATTATTGCCTACAATATTTCATTATCACAATGCCAGGCCCGGAACACTATCCAATTTGGCGGGACTCACATGTAACTATCATTTACGACGCTTTATTTCGACGATTATTGCCTACAATATTTTATTATAACAATGCCAGGCCAGGAACACTATCCAATTCGGCGGGACTCACATGTAACTATCATTTATGACGCTTTATTTCGACGATTATTGCCTACAATATTTTATTATAACAATGCCAGGCCAGGAACACTATCCAATTTGGCGGGACTCACATGAAACTATCATTTACGGCGCTTCTATACGGCAATATTTTAGTGGGAATTTCACCTGCACAATATAACACGACGTTTTCACACAACAACAATACATTAATGGGAATCTTTCATCCACGATATTTCGACGATATTCTCCATCTCCCGAACAAATACATCCTGATTAACGCATATTTATTAGCTTGAAGCTAAATTTAATTTATTATTAGGCCTTTTCGGCAGCACGATTCTTGCTTGGATATTCGCGATTTATTTAATCTCTTGTATAATCTTTCATTTTGTAGTGGTAACACCTCGGCCTTCCTATTATTTTATTTTCACAACTTTGGCCTGATAGCCTACAATAATACATTTCCCCCTTGGGTGTTTCAGTCCACCAATTACTTTTAGAGATTTATAAATTGATCATTTTGACAACAATACGTCAATATATTATTTATTCCGTTCCGTTTTTTATTACTTGAGTTCCTTATTACGATTTTAACCACAACTTTATTTTTAGAGTGTAACAACTCGATAATCGTTATTATTATTATTATTATTTCAGATTTTCAATTATTTTTATTACTACACTTAGTTATTTACCATTTGATTATATGGTATAAAACAAACTATTTTTATTTTTCCTTATCCTTTTGACTTTTAACGATTTCATTACGGTGCGTATTTATTTCATAACCTAATTTGACCGTGGCAAAAATTCTAAGCCATTTAGGTTATTATTTCGATTCCTCCCTTCGAATCATTTATTACTTATTATTTCATTTCTTGGGTTTCCATTACTTTATATTTACTGATCCCATTTGTATATTTATTTCTACGAGGTCATCCTCGCGGTTATCCATTATTATTATCCCAACATTTCAATCATTTTGGTGCATTCAACTACCCAGTGAATCAGTCGTTAAACTCCCTAGTCAACGATCGATTTTACGGGGTCAGTACATAGTACAGCTGCAAATATTAATGAAAAATCATGACTCACCCATGTGCTGCTCTTGTTTCATTCTTAGACGGATTCACCCATCTAACTGCATATCTAGCACTTTTCCATGGCACTTTCTTTCGTGAACTGCATTTCACTTAGGCTTAATCGGCCTTCACTTACATTTAAACACATTATTACTCTATAAAAACACTATATTAACACTAAAAATATATTTCTTTTATATTATTTACACTGCACTTTTCACCATATCTCGGTGATCTTCGGCACTTTCTGTCGGCGATCGACGCCTTGATGAGATCCCAAGACCCTGCATTGGACGCGTGATAGCTCGAACAGCTCCTAGTTCTTCACTGGATTTTAGTCTCTGTCCAGTCTTTTTAGCAGTCTATTTCGGCTTCCCTTATCGTTTTTATAAGCGGTTAAGTGTTCTTCACTTGCCCCTACGCTTATATGGTGATCTATCGAACCTGCGATCCTCCTAATTCTTGACCGTAATCTGTCCTTTTTATACTGCGTCGAGATATATTTTCTTTCTCTTACGAGAATGTTTTTCTGGCTACGTCCCTGTTGGACACACTGTAGCTTCGCTAAAGTTCACTGAATACGCTTTGGGTGTCGAACTCGTGCCCCTTGACTTGAACTTCTGTATTCCGTTCCAATATCTCACCGTTAATAATGTGGTCACTTTACTTCACTTGACTTTTACGAAGACCTGTCTATAGTCGCGAACCGATGACTTCCAGCGTAGCGTCTCTACTGATCTGGTCTTGTGCTTTTTAGCTGAGTAATGTTCTAGAATTCGACGCGGCGCAACTTATTTTTGTCACGGTTTCCATGTAGCGTAAAATTTTATGTGATCTAGCACAAGTGCTTTAGTGATCACTTAAAAAAAACAGTACCTTATGATGTGACGTATTTATGTTACTACGCACATACGAACTATTCGTTGAAACCGCGGGTACTGACGATTTGTTAAATTGACTTAACACGATCCACTTTAGCGGTCGGCAACGAACTGAGTTACTCGATGCGACATCTCCATACAGGAGTGCGATGAGTTTTTATCAACGTGACGACGAACTTCCGTCCAGGCGGACTATGATACTGCGTACTGTATACTATGTACTGTATGAAATCGCGCAGAGCCTCTCCGGGCCTGACTGAACTGCAACTGATGTGATGCAGTGCTCCTGCATTCGGAGTACACTGTAAGACTGCTTGCCTTTGCTTCGTCCTAGCCTCTATTTATTAAAATCTTCAAAAATGTAGTTTCCTGCTCAATGCAGAGCTTATTTTCCCTATCTAGGCTTCCACCAGCTTGAAACTATGTGTGCTACTGTAGAATGTGCTAATTCTAACATTTCTTTCATGCGGAGTTATTTTCAATCATACGTTTATTTCTAGTTAATTAAAACGATAATTATCATCGTTAGGGGGCGGTGGATGACTTTATTTAACTCCAGAATTCTTGCGTTTTAACTATCATTGATGTCATGTTGGCGATGCAATTTTTTCTCCTTGTCAGCTTTCATGGTTGGCAAGCCATGAAAAGATAAGGTCCCTATGTATGCCTATACGCTTGCTATTTGACTACAGTATTATTTCTCTGTCATGTTATTCCCTAACACTGATTGACATTTGTTTGGGGATCTCCCTGACTCTCATATCGCAATTAATGCCGCGTTGGTCTCTTTACCTTGACGGTTATGCTATCATAAATTTGATTAAGACTTGCTTATATTAAGATTTTTAATGACTTCATGCACGTGGCTTATCGCTTATGAGTAAGCAGAATTATTTTTATCTTGTTTATATTTCTCGGCTCCTGCCATTGATAAATATATTTATTACTCCATTAAATTGGTCTCGATAATGCAGCTGTGAGGCGTGATTCACATACGGCTGACGTAACCCTCTGCTAGGTCCATTACTCGGTGTGACATAAACTGCATCTTTACATCTCAGAGATCCGATGTTCGGCTCTTGTGCCAATCCCAGTTGGGTACAAATCCCTCCTTCAAAGGTAAATAAATTTTTGAAGAGCTGAAGAAATTTATTTATCAAATTTGTACATTTTCCTTTACTGTTTGAAATTCCTTTATGTTTTCTGGCTGGCTCAGCTCCGTCATCGCCTGGGTTTGATCTGTCTTACGCGTTTCAACAATACTTTTCTTTCTTATTCTTCTCCCTTTCCAGTCTTATTACTACAGACTTATTGTCAATTAGTCATCTGGTTGGGTCTGTCCTTACCCGTCTCAATTCAATTTTGTCATTTCCATAAAGTTTCTGAACCTCTCACCCCTTTCTCTCAACCCCCCATTCTCTTTCTCGATGTGTCTGATCAATTCTTTCATTTTTTCATACGTTTCCTTCAGATCACATTCGCACTCTAATTGCTTCCATCTCTTTTCTCTTTCATCCTCAATGTTATTTTTACTTGGGTTAGCAATGCTTGGATTTCTTTCTCGTATTCTACTGGAGGATGGTAAACTTTTAAAGTTGCCGCATTCATGATCATCTTGTGATCTGTTTCAGTAAGTTGCACTTTATATGCGTTATTTTTAAGGTCCTTAATTATTCGATATGGCCCATGATAATTTTTCCTGAACATTTTCTATACGCGATTCTCAGGATCTGATTTCGCTGGTCGCTTCACTAGTACTAATTCTCCTTCAACCAATGGCCTATGATACCTTTTATTACGATTTTTGCTGCCTTTTATCAGCTTGTGCCTTCAAATGTTCATATGTCCTCCTAATTCTTAGTTCCTTTCCTACTTGAGCATCAGTAAAGGTGGGTAGAATTTGATCCCATGGCCTTTCTGGCTTCTTATCCAAATGCAACCTAAGAGTTACCTCCCCTGTTGCTTCGTGAACTGTATTATTGATGCAAAAATCAATGGTTGGCAAAATTTCAATCCATTTCCAGTTCTCCTCTGAACAATAAATTTTGCAGTAGTTTTGCACTTCCTCATCAGTCTTTCGACGGGGTTTTCCTCTGGATGCCTTATGCTTGATAAGATCTGCTGAATTTCCAAATTTTCTAATTCTCGGCGAAACTGTACACTCGTAAACAACATCCATGGTCTGAAAGTAGATTTTCTGGTTTACCTAGAACTGGGATTACTCATTCCTTGCTTAAATTTAGATTTTAATGACTTCTTGCACGTGGCTTATCGCTTATGAGTAAGCAGAATTATTCTTATCTTGTTTATATTTCTTGGCTCCTGCCATTGATAAATATATTTATTACACCATTAAATTGGTCTTGATGATGCAGCTGTGAGGCGTGATTCACATACGACTGACGTAACCCTCTGCTAGGTCCACTACTCGGTGTGACATAAACTGCATCTTTACAACTCTGAGATCCGAAGTTCGGCTCTTGTACCAACCCCAGTTGGGTACAATATATGCATTTCTATGATTTTAAGTTTTGGAAATATAGCCAATTTTCCAAATTGAACTTTTTTGGAAATAATTGTAAAAAATACCATGTTTTGTTTCGATGATAAATGGCATAGAGACCTTTGGTTTAAGCTATATACGACTTTCTGGAATTCATAAATTGAAAAATATAGCCCTCTTTTCAAATTAACCATTTTTGGAAATAATCTAAAAAATATCATGTTTTGTTCTGACAATAAAGGTTATAGGGACCATTGGTTTTAGCCAAGTTACAACGTTTTGTGATTCATAGTTTAACAAGTAGTTCCATGAAGAACCATACAGCCTATTTTCATATATCCTGCTAATGTTAATTGCCTCTATCAACATACAACATTTCAGTTTAATTGCTGTAACAGATTCCTAGATATTGAGAACCGTCTAAATATTTCAGATAGTCGCCAGGTTGGATTTTTATTTTTGTACTGTTACATTAAGATTATTGTGTACGTGTGGTATTCAAACTTCAATCGCATGATTAGAACACAAGAAGTAACAAGAAGTTCCGTGAAGAACTATACAGCCTACTTTTCATGCCAATGATTATTCTACAGTATATGAACCTATCTAGAATAATGACGAAATTAAGTTGGTAATATCGAAATAGCTAATTAGTTCAAAATATACCTGGTATGATGTAGCCTAATAGAGCACTACAGTTGGCAGCCCTGGTGACTGAATATATTCTTTGTTCCATCTCTTTAGGTACAGAATACAAAATTTGGTTGAAGTCCAATGGACGTTACATGCAGTTAGACACTGGATCTATCAGCACGCGTAAAAGCATGTTGCCAACAAAACCATACGTGTGCTGGTCAGAAATAATCTGAAATATTATGATATCTTGTTGTGCCAATTTTGGATGAAATCCATTTGTTAGTATAGAAGTTACATGTATTTTAAAATTGGATATATCAGCAGGCATAGAATCATGTTGGCAGCACTGCCTTGTATTAATTACTCCAAATTAATCTAGAATGTCAGGTACTATACGTGTGCAAAGTATAGAGCTGTTGGCTTGCATACTTTCTGATATATTGATATTAGGGTTAAAAAATATAGACAGCATTTATTAACAGTTGGCAGCCCTGATTGCTCTTAACAATACTTATAGTCATATCTGTTATGGTACACATATCACTTACCAAATTTGGTTGAAATCCAACTGATAGTATAGAAGTTACATGTATTTAAAAATTGGTACTATCAGCAGGCTTATAATCATGTTGGTAGGACTGACGTATATAAGTTACTCCAAATTAATCTAAAATGTCAGAATATACGTGTGCATAGTTTAAAGCTGTTGGCTTACATACTTTCTGATATATTGGTATTTGGATTTAAAACAAATATAGAGAGCAATTATTAACAGTTGGCAGCCCTGGTGGCTCGTAAGAATACGCCTAATCATATCCGCTTATGTACAGATATTACATACGAAATTTGGTTGAAATCCAATTGATAGTGTAAAAGTTATATGCATTTGAACATTGGACCTATCAGAAGGCTTAAAATTATTTTGGTAACACTGTCATGGTTGGCCTCCTGGAAATTAAACTGAAATAGTATTATCTACATGTGTGCCAATTTTGGAATAGCTCCCATGTATACCTTGCAAGATATCCAACATGGAGCTCAAATTTCTAGTGCGTTTTTTCAGCAGTTGGTAGCACTGACATCATTTTCAAATATGGACGTGAGATATTCCGGTGCACATCTTTACTCATACTAAATTTGGTTTTGATTGCTGCAGCCGTTTAGGAGTTGATAGGGGGGACACACACACAGCCAGACAGACAGACAGAAGGACAGACAGACAGACAGACAGACACACATTTGCCCGATCTCATAAGACTACTTTTTCCTCATTTTTGCAAAATGTGAAAAGTAGGCTAAAAATGAGATTTTAAAATTACGCACAGCAGCCATCTTGTGATTATGCAAACAATTGAAATAAATTAGATGCCAGTGGATCAACATTTGTATAAGCATTTAACGTGCACGTTTCACGGCACTCTGATAGATAATTCGCGAGAAACGTCCATTTAAATATTTATACTTCGCGTCGCCGCCATGTTGGATTTGTGCTCACCTGGTTACTGAAAGTCCTTTAGGTGAACATATGTTCATAGTCTCTATGAACATAAACAAATTCAGTTTGGTTGCTGTAAAAGATTCATAGTTATTGAGAACAGTCTAAATATTTCGGAAGCTCGCCATTTAGGATTGTTATATGTATAGGCCATAGAGTTATGTACCATTCAAGGACAATTATTGCCTAGGTTCATTATTCAAACTTTCACCTCGATCGCATGATTACGACACAAGAAATAAAAACTTAATTTTAAAATTTCGCACAGCCGCCATCTTGAGGTTATGTAAACAATTGAATTAAATTAGAGGGCAGTGCATTACAATCTGCAAAATCATTTACTGTATCTCATTTCACTGCGCTCAGAGAGTTAAATCACGAGAAAAGTCTATTAAAACATTTTCAAATTCGCTTGGTCGCCATGTTCGTTTTGTACTTTACAGGTTTATGAAATATACAATGATAAACTTGTATTAGTACCCTTTATCACCGTACAAAATTGCAGGGTGATATCTGTAATAGTTTCGGAGATATAGAATGTCAGTGAAATATTTCGCACAGCCGCCATTTTGAGGTTATGTAAACAATTGAACTAAATTAGACTCCAGTGCATTACAATGTGTATAAACATTTGCTGTACCAAGCTTCATTACGTTTGGATAGTTAAATCGCGAGAAAAGTCTATTTAAATGTCTCAACTTCGCTTGGCCGCCATGTTGGTTTTGTAGTCACCAGGTTTTTGAAAGTCTCGTAGGTGAACTTCTAGTAGTGCCCTTTATCACCGTACACAATTTCAGGGCGATATCGGTATTAGCTTCAGAGATATTGAATGCTAGTGAAATATTTCGCACTGCCGCCATGTTGGATTGGTGAAACGTAATAAAATTTGAAGGGCACGGTCGAGGTCGCCGGGAATAGTGCTATGAGCTTACCGAGTTTCATTGAAATCGCTCCAGCCGTTTAGATTTTATTAGGGGGGGACACACACACACCTCACACACACACACACACACACGCACACACACACGGACAAAAGGTGATCTCATAAGCCTATTTTTTCAAAATTGAATATAGGCTAAAAAAATAGCCCACGTTCCAAAACAATGTTTTTTTTTTTGTAAATTTCTATAAATACATTGTTTTGTTTGAACGATAAAGGGTATGGAGACCTTTCGTTTGAGTTAACATATGACTTTCTAGAATTTCTAGTTTTAAAAATATAGCCTACTTTCTAGATAAAACTAAAAAAAAAAAAAAAAAAAAAAAAAAAAACAGCAAAAGCCATGTCAGACTCAGCTGGGATAGCCGTGGTCGCCAAGCACGTGCGATGTAAATATTTATAGGTAATCAAAAGCTTCCAGATGCATGTGGAATCCTAACCACTGAATGTAAAATTTTAATTCCTAAATCTAACATACATTTAACCAAAGAAAGTTGGTCAAGCCCTTCCTGCTTAGTTAAGAGGTATGCAACTTAACCACTCTCTCACTAAGCTACAAGTTATAATGGAAACCACTGAAAGCTAGTTCTAGGACAGCTAAAGGGGAAATCAAACTTATGTCTTCATAATACTGTCTAACGAGACTAAGTATACATTATTCCTGTTCGAAGACTAGAAATAAATTTCTTTACCATGCCAACAATCAAACGAGGCCTCCAGTGCAAGAGTCACTATGCAATGAAATAGGATTGGGAAAGAGGTGGCCGTGACCTTATGATAGATATCGTTCCCAGAGCACTTAAAGGTCTCCTTTTAGTTTTACCTTTCGAGGTTAAGTGAACATCGTTCCCTAACACAACATTAAATCAAACCCGGGGCTTGCGGTAAGAGATATACAGCTTGTCCACTAAGCTATAGCGCCTTCTCTTTCTATAGAGTGGACTGTTCTAGTGCCAGAGCTGGGAATCGAGTTAAAACCTCGTGTGCAGCAGCCTCGAGTGTTAACCACTATACAAAGAAATAGGATTGGAAAAGAAGTTGCCGTGGCCTTAGAATTAAAGCTATTGTAGCATTCGTTCCGATTAAAAGTGGTGGATTAAATCTCTTGAATTCAGTTTTGTATATGCTATCCTGTGTAATTCTAGTGTCTGTAGTAGCGTATGTATTAGGAAAGCGGTGGCCGTGGTCCTAGAATTAAAGATATTTTAGCATTCGTTTAGAGTAAATGTGGTGGATTAAATCTGTTTATTTCAGTTTTTATAAGTAAACCTGTGTAATTCTAGTGTCTGCAGTAGCTTGAATATGGGGAAAGAGGTGGTCGTGACCTTAGAGATAAAGCTATTCTAGCATTCGTTTAGAGTAAAAGTGGTGAATTAAATCTGTTAAATTCAGTTTTGTATTTGCAAACCTGTGTAATTCTAGTGTCTGTAGTAGCGTGTGTATTGGGAAAGACGAGGCCGTAGCCTTAGAATTAAAGCTATCCTGACGTTCGTTTAGAGTAAAAAGAGAGAAAATATGAAAATCTAGGTCCAAGTGAGCAAAGAAATTAAAGAGAGTTACGGGATTCAACCGATGTCTTAACAGCTACAGCTACCGCCATCCATGACTTATCAGACAAACATTGGATTTCAGCTGACACAGCTTCCTGCCCACTCTGCATCAGAGAGTTTAGCCCGGTTTGCTATGTGCCTGGTTAAAGTAATATTTCAATCATCATCAGTATCGGTGATCTCTCATTAGTCCCGTATAGCTAAATAGTGGGGTTATATACGTTATGAGCCTCGTGTAGTTGTGAGTGTTGAATATGGCAATCAGGGCCATCAGCTCCGTTTAGTTGCTAGTGCTTAATTCCTATGAAAGTCATTAAGACCGTGCAGTTGGGAGGGGGGAGGGTATTTGGATATAACTGCTATTAGCCCTGTATAGTTATAATCGTTTGTGTACCGTCTAGAGATTCATAATATAACCGTTCTTCAGCCTGGTAATACACTGTAAGCATCTGATTATAATTAACATAGCATCTTGTGTTGTATCCGATCTCTAATTTAAAGGTCGCTAGCAATTTGGAAATTATAACCAATGAATTTAAATGGTATATTTTCGAAAAGAAACGTTGTAACGCTGTATGATATTTATCAGGGCAAAGGCATTTTTTTAGGGGTTTAAGTCCAGAGGATATTAGGCTAGGTTATATTAGGGGGCCTGAGAGAGATTCAGTCTTAACCTTTATTTGAGGGATCGTAGTACATGCATGCCCGTGTGTATTAAATAGCCCCTGACATTTAAAGAATACATAGGCAATATTCCATTCTCCACGCAGGCGCGGATCTAGAGTTTGGTTTTTGGGGGGGGGTCAGAGAATCGATCTAGAGTTTGGCTTGGGGGGGGGGGGGTCAGAGAATCGAAATTGTTAAGAAAAATGGTACCACTAAAAACGCAATCACAAAATAACCAAACGTACAAAACCAGACCAATTTTTTTGCAAGCTTCATGGATAGAAATTTGATGCGTTTAGCGCACCAAAAATATTCGTTCAAATTGCAACGGCGTGTTTTGCGACTTTTACATCGAGAAAAGGATCAAGGTACGTTACAGTTTCGGCAAGTCGAGTTGGTACCGACAAAGGGAGAAAGTCACAGCTTGCAGTTTGGACGTCGGCAAAAAAGCCCCAGTTTCCTATCCGTGCATTGCTGCACATTCATCGTGACATCACTATAAACATCGATTCGGTAATCACAAGGTTTGCTAAACAAAATAGACGAGCTGATTTTGTTGTATAACTAATAGTTTTTATAAAAGAGGTTTGAAGTTGTAAATATGTACAGTTGTAACAGAACATAATAATTCCAATAAAGATAATTCAGTATTGAATAAAATGAAAAAAAAAACTGTTTTTCAGTTAAGATTCGTTAAGTTTTATTTGTCTGGTAATTGTGTTTTCGTTTGAGTTTGCAAAAAAAAATTGGTCTCCGTTTGGGGGGGGGGGTCATGACCCCCGTGACCCCCCCCCCCCTTGAATCCGCGCCTGTCTCCACGTGGTATAGCACACCTCCAGCGTTCGACTGTTACGTCACACGACAAGATAAATCTTGTTTAAACGTTAAAGCAAACCAGCTGCCAACATGTCCATGCGTGGTAAAGCCTATCTCCGAGGTAGCTAATATTAATAATACATACATTTTAGAATAATAGTAATATGTGTAGCCTTATACACCTACGATAAGAGTTTACGTATTGTGCCCGTTTGACGAGAATTTCGGGGAGCCATAGACTTTAAATGACCCTTCCGAGACCCTCCTCCAACGGGAAGACATATAGGATGGGGAGGAATGGATTATTGTACTGGGTAAGCAAAAGAAAAATTAAATCGGGGGTGAGATCATAAACTACCAGTCCAGAGGAATACAAGCACACAAATCTGAAATAAAGAGGCCAGGCTTACATTCAAATCATATTGAGTTTATTCACAAAGGGAGCAGACCCCTAGCCTACTTCAGAGAGGTTAAAATCGACTAGTCCGAGTTAATCTGCCCTAACATGAATTTACTTATCTCAAATCAAAGAACCTAAATTTAAGCTTCTAGACGACCTATTAAAAAGAGTCGAAAACAAGTCAGCCAAGCTGTGAGGATGACATGTAAGATAACCCTGTCCAATTACTTCGTAGATAGCAATACTAATGAATAATACAGGCACGAATTTACGGCAAAGAACGATATTTACTTGCTTACAATGCCAAGGGCTTCGTTACATTTACTGCACAATAAGTATAACGGCTATACTATGATGGTGTCATCTCTAACATTAGTATTACGATAACCTAAGCCAATGCTACCTGAATTTTAAATTGCAACGAGATGAACGAGATGCGTTCATTCCAGAATTTACTGAATAACGAAGCTATGCACATACTTTTCCTATCACATTCGAAGGATAACAATAACTATTTACTACACAAATGATTGACAATTGAGAACCCTCCTAAATTTTGCACAATCGGCGACACTGCCTGCCTGCAAACAATTCCACTGTTTGTGGCAAGAGGTCATTGGTGTAGAAGGAGGATAAAGTTATGCTGGCAACTGCATGAAATCACTTCATGCCTTACGGGATAATGAAGATTGAGTCTTCAGTCTTTTGACTGGTTTGATGCAGCTATCCATGCCTTCCTGTTATGAGTTTAACGTTTAATATCAACTTAGCTACCACACCCTACATCGGAGGCAATCTATTCAACATATTCTGACCTTGGTCTACCCGTACAGTTCTCGTCCTCGAACCTTCCTTCCATAACTAAGCTTGCTATTCCTGGGTGTCTTAGTGTGTGTCCTATCAACCTATCTCTTCTTTTCATTAGCAGTCGCCAGAAACATATCTCATCTCCCACTCGTCTTAATACCTCTTCGTTTGTAACCTTATCTACCCCTCTGATCATCATCATCATTCTCCTGTAACACCACATATCAAACGCTTCAATTCTCCTCCTTTCTGCTGCACCAACAGTCCAAGTTTCACTCCCATAGAGTGCCACGATCCAGTCAAAGAATTTCAAAAAAGACTTCCTATACCTAAACCTATATTCGTTGTCAACAGATTCCTTTTTATAGAAATGCTTTCCTTTCCGGAGCCAACCTACTTTTTATATCCTCTTTGCTTCGTCCATCACTGGTTATTTTGCTTCCTAAGAAACAGAAGTCTCCTACTTCCTTCTGATGTTCACCTGCCAATTTGATGTCTATAGAGGTTTCTGATTTCTTTCGGCTGCATTCCAATATTTTTGTTTTATATTTATTAATTTTCATCGTGAATTCTTTCCTGAAGACGGAGTCCAAACCATTCAAAAACGCATTCAAATCCACGGGCGTGTCGGCCAAGGTGACGCTGTCATCGGCAAATCTTAAAGTTGAAATAATTTCTCCTTGAATCATCACTTTCACTTTAAAATTTTCTCCATTTTCCTTCATTGCTTACTCAATGTAAAGATTGAAAAGTATGGGTGATAAATTGCAGCCTTGCCTTACACCTTTCTGAATACCAGCTTCTCTCTCATGTCCTTCAGCTCGCATGACTGCTGTCTGGTTTCTGTATAGATTGTAGATCACCCTCCTACCCCTGTACTTTATTCCAATGGTTTACAAAATGTCAAACAATTTAGTCCAATCAACGTTATCAAAAGCCTTTTCTAAGTCTACAAATGTCATGAACGTTCTCTTATCTTTCCTTATTCTACCTTCCAAAATCAGCCTAAGACTTAGTACAGCTTCCTTTGTTCCTACATTTCATCTCAAACCAAACTGGTATTCACTCAACTCAGTTTCTATCTGGCTTTCCATCCTCTCGTAAATTATTTTAGACAGGATCTTTGAAAAATGAATAATCAAGCTGATAGTACGGTAATCATACCATCTGTCAGCTCCCACTTTCTTCGGTATAGGGATGATAACATTCTTCTTGAAATCAGAGGGTACATCACCTGTCTCATAAATCCTACTCACCAAGTGAAATCAGCTGATCAGACCTTCATCTCCTATGCAGCGTAGCAACTCAACCGGTATATCATCTATGCCTAGTGCTTTGTTCCCGTTATATCTTCCAATGCTCAGTCCAATCCTGATCTCAATATTAAATCTCCTTTTTCGTCCTCATCAATTCCCTCCTACCTTTGAATTACACGATACTCAATCTCTTTTCCATCTCTCAACCTTTTCTTCCCTATCTGTTAGAGGCTTTCCATTTGTGTCCTTAATATTACAGCACTTAGTCTTCTTTTCCCCATATGTATTCTTAATATTTCGATAAGCTGTGTCTACTTTTTCTTATTTCAGAGAATTCTTTATACCTGCACATTTCTCTTTCAACCATTCTTCTTTCGCTTCCTTGCAGTTCTTGTTAACCTCATTTCTCAGACGTCTGTATTCTGCTTATCCCTTTTCATCTCTTACATTCTTGTGTTTCCGCCTTTCATCCATCAATTCTAGTAAATCCTGAGTGATGCACGGTATTTTACCTATTCTTTCTTTCCTACCAATGTTTTCTTCTGTGGATTTTTTACTTCATTCTTCAAAAGTGCCCGTTCATCTGCAATTGAAGTTTGTTTAGGTTTTTTATTGTCCTTCCTTTATTCTCTTCTTTAATCTTTCGATTATATCCTTCCCTTTCAGTCCGTCTATTGTCCACCTTTTTAGCTTTTGACTTTTCTGCAGTTTCTTCAACTTTAATCTGCATTTCATAACAACCAGATTGTGGTCAGAGTTTATGTCAGCACCGGGATATGTTTAGCTATCCAAAATCAGGTTTCGAAATCTCTGCTTCACCATAATAGAGTCGATTTGGTAACGCCTTGTATCTCCTGGTCTCATCCATGTGTGTATTCTTCTATCGTGGTTATTGAATAAGGTGTTAGCTATGACCAACACATGGTCGGTGCAGAATTCCATCAGCCTGCTTCCTCGATCATTCCTTTCACCTAATCCGATATCTCCTACTATCTTCCCTTCTCTTCCTTTTCCTACCACAGCATTCCAATCTCCCATTACTATAACATATTTATCACCCTTGATATACCTCAGAATTTCATCTATTACTTCGTAGACCTTTTCAACATCTTCATCATCAGCTTGACTGGTAGGCATATACACTTGTACCACTGTGGTGCACGTAGGTTTTGTATTGATGGCCTTACGTCGCAATGTCAACAACCGTGTTTAAACACGTCATTAACGTACCGTCGTCTCACAAATTGGGATTGATCAACAATTGTATCAAAGAGACGTAGAATGTAGCAACAGCTAAGCATCGGTCAACAAAGTAATTTAAGTTTAGCAGCTTGATCTGTGTTATATTCTCAGCCTAATAATTTGTTTACCTCACGTTTAAGTGAAATGATTCTATCACTTTATTTTTAGAATTATTATTATTATTATTTCATTTTATTCCTATCAGTGTCTCTGTAGACTTAACGTTTAGTGACCAATAAATTCGTATGGGTAATCATTAGTGTGTGTAACCATCTATCATCACCTTCAATATAACGTGAAACTCTGTTCACTGCTATCAGTATGCCACTATTAAGTGCTCAACAATAACACAAGACCCGTCGGTCCTTGGCTTAGCTGACAAGACAAAAATCGTACATGTCACTAGCAAAATTACGTACCAAAAGCGTACATCTCAACTATGGGTAATTGCTTCCTACTAGCGTATTGCTAATTATATAATTGTTAAATATTGTGGTCATTTAAAGTATATAGAAGTCTCTGCTATGGACCAAAAATTGATAAAGCTGTGCAATCAGCTGTTCATTTATAATATAACCTTCAAGAATAATAAAGAGCTCGGGGCTGAATGTATTTGTACTCACAAACAGTGTCTAATACACTCTAAACATGCCATACTTTATTTACACGGACCACGAATATTGCACTGTGGCCCCTGTCATCGAACCAACGACAGCTTGCTTGCCTCTAGTCTTTACTCTGATCATTACATTAGCAGTCGTCTGAGTCAAATAAACAAAATACAAACAAATGAGCTGCTACACTCATGACGGCAGCTACATCACAAAAACAGGTTCTCAGCTGCCTACAGTATCAACCACTGCCTGCTTGATTCTCATGTTCAGCGTGCTAGAACGCTAGGCAATAAATAAAAGAATTCACTTCACTGGGCTTTGACCTTCAGAAACATGTGTTTGCATGGTGACATAATAATCAATGGAATGCTGCTCCTAACAGTAGTTTACACATTATACAACGTAACTTTGGCTTGACTGTTGTCATTTTTATATAGCCCAAGAAACGTATCTTCAGATAATAGTGGCAAGAGCTTTTACTCCTTTAGCGGCTTCGGTGGCGTAGTTGGTAGCATGCTGAGCTTCTATGCCCAAGATAGCGGGTTCAAACCCGGCCGAAGCCGTCGGATTTTTAAGAGCGTTAAAAATCCCTCAGTATGCCTTCCTTCGGAGGGGAAGTAAAGCCGGCGGTCCCATGTCATAGATTTATGGTATGTTAAAGAACTTTCCACTAATTACATCTGTGTGAAACTAAATTGTATAGGTTAAGAATGTAAACAACGCTCTTAGGTTGCTGCGTTCGTTGCCAAGAGCCGACTGCGGTGGCGTCTAGTAGCTAAGTTCTGGACTAGGCCTAGTAGTCGTTGACGGTGGCGTTTGGCGGCAAAAGTAGGAACTACTTGTAATTTAAAGTCTGCAGTCCTCACTTGAATTTAAAACAGATAACACACACTAATACAGTCATCACAATTAACACCGGTTATCAGACAGATTCTATACACACCCAATGTACACGGGGCTACATGACCGCCTTGTCGCAGCCCCTAAACTAAGGAACCAACCAACCAGCTTTTACTCCAGGCTCTGTGCAAATGATACGCGTGTATAACCAGTGTTTAGCTGCATTTTAAATGTAGAACTAAATCATAATGCCTACCTGAAAGAATGTGCTTGAGTAAGGTCTCTAAAACTACTCCTCCCTCGCGTCTGACCGTACATAAAAAAAAGTTGTGTAGTCTCACTTACGTACCTTCCATTTTTAGTCTCCGTCCATGCCTCGCCTGGGATCATTTTAGCGAGTGGTATGGCTCGAGTTATATGCCATCTCATCAGGTCTCCATCAGCGGGTACAGTCCTCCACCCTCCTCCGTCATATCGGGAATTACTCCATCATGGATTCCATAGTAGATTGATGAATTGGTACCACGTGGTGCTGGGTTCAATCAGGTGTCAACCTCAGGGTAAAATATACGTTGTTTACAGAAGTTAATTTAATCGTGATTTCCAAGTTCACTGTCTCTACACTTGTAGCGGTATTTAGCAAAAATAACCATATATTCTGCTCACAGGCTTTACAATCATCACTTGCGTAATGACAAAAAACTCAAAACTGTGGTATTAATCACGCACTTTATCGTTCAGAATCTGGATAATCTGTCCGTACAAGAATTATGTCCGTGTACAATACACTTTTTATAGTTCAATAAACACTTATAATACATATAACACGCGGATTACTTATTATTTGATAGTTACCAATGTTCACGTGCGACCATGTGCTTTGCACTAAGTCCTGGGTTTACGTTCACGATGACCCAATTTTATCCACTTCAAATGTCGGAAATAATGCGCATCGACGTTTTTAATAATGTTCTAGCGCCACACAGGCGATTATCCTGCACTTTATAATTGGCTTTTCACTTTCGTATGATTCCCAATGTGGACTCAGCGTTTCGATAAACGGAGAAGCAAAGATCACGTCCGGTCAGGACCATGCCTGAGACAAGAGCTGTAGCGGTTAGAAACGGAAGTTTGGTCAGGGCCAGCCAGCTAAGACAAGTGTGCGACCAATAATGTATTACTCGCATATCTGCGATGTTATACCTTTACTCAGCATTGTTCAAGCAATTCGTAGAAAAATCCCAGTTGTCTAAATAATCCAAAATAATCTTTAACAAATCCTGTCTTCAGGAAAACATAAAAATATAAATTCTCAGCGTGTCTACTGGTTGCTGATCAAATGAGGACTACTTCCAAAGAGAAAATATGGCTTCCCGGAAGTCCTTAGTTTGTTCCGTGAATCATGCAACAACACGAGCCATCGATGCCAATATCGATGAGGTGATATCGGGCTTAGTATAGCATGTATAGTCAACTTATTGGAGTTTGTAACCCCGAGCTCGTTGTGCGGAGCGACCATCTTGCCGAGTAACCACTGCGCTAGTTTTACCTCACTCTCCATAAGATCAACATGGGATATGTGCGTGTGCCCGTTAGGGTGGAACGAAAAAATATTGTTTTCAATTTCAATACGTAATAGAGATAAAAAGTTGCATTTTGCTATTATTAAATCAATTGTAAAGTTTGAACACGATTGGAGTAGGGTAAGAGGTGCCGCAAAGGGTTAAAATTGTGATTTTTTTTTAGTGAACTTTACGAAATTTCAATACAGTTGGATCGGCAAAAAGCATTGTAGTATTTTTCAATTTCTGCTTAAAATGGCAGTGTTAGGTGACTAAGATGCACTAGCTAACAGCTGATCAATGTGATAATAGTAGGTGACATAGTATGTATGGGAAGAGTGGAGGGGGGAGCGTGTTACTGCTTGTCTGCTGCAAGTAGGTGGGAGGGGGAGTGCACCGTTTCATGTCGCGACTTGTCTCTCTATGCCTCAGAGGTCAGTCCAGTCAAATTGTTGATGTGAGACACAAGGAGTTGTTGTGAAGTGCAAGTTGTAAATGATTAATTTTGATCGTGTTGGTAGTGTCAGTAAATAATTTGTTAATAGACCTTTAGTGTTTTTGCATAATACTTACAAGTTTTTTTGTTAATGAGATGGCAGAGATATTGTCAAAGCGAGTTCAGACTAGACTTCAGTGGGAATGTCCCATTTTCGGTCATCCTAAAGTATTGAGTGATATTTACCAACCTATGATGATGTCATGAAGAATTACCTTTATATTCGACATAAGTTGAAACGAGATATATCAACAAAAGAGCCAATGGTGAGTGAGATATTAGATGTTCTAATGGAGAAAGTTGACAATGTTTGGGTTAAAGCATCAATTCCCACAGTGTCTCGTACCCGTATGTTGCAAATGGGAAAAGCATATCATGACAAATATAGAAATATATTGAGATCAAAGGGAAGAAAAGACACAGACAATTATGATTTAGCTGTAGACAAATTTTTAAATGAAAGTAAGCGTCTTTTTGATAGAGCATCTTGCAAGTGCATGTTGCTCTCAGAGTGTAAGTGTACAAAAGACAAAATTTACATGTGCTTGAACAAAAGTTTTTAGTAGATCAAAGAACAGATAGAAAAACGTGTATCAGCATACTTGATAAGTCGGTTACTAAGATTTTGAGCCAGAGAGAGGATCGAAAGTTAAAGGTGATTCGACAAGAGCTAAATACAAACAACATTTGGAAGCTGAGTCAGCTAATACAACACAAAATTACGTGGTGCTTCAATCTGACGATTCGGATGACGAGTTGCCGGTAGAATCGGCCAATATGACTGGAATTGATGTGCTTCAACCTGAAGATTATGATACAGTAGATGAGTTTCTGGCTGAATCAATTGATAATGCAAAGCCTTCCACCTCTTCTCAGGCCCTGACATAAAATATGCTACAACTGCCGACAGTAGCTTCTATCTGTACATAAGTCCATAAGTGAAGCAAGAGAAGATGGCCTGATGCACTCTATTGATTTCCACATTTTCCCTGTCATACACAAGCAGTGGAAAGAGTAATCAAGCTTGTAACAGAATCATCACTCTGTGTTTGTGGTCTAGAAGAAAGAAATGGATTTGTCAAAGCCAGAATTGCTTCACACAAGATGATGCCAAAATTTGAAACAAAGAAACACTTTACCTAAAATGTATTTGAGAACATTGAATATTGATTTATCTTTGTTATAATATTGTATATGTCTATTATTTGCATTTTATGAATAATTGTGTGTTCTTATCTCAATGGTTATGACTTTATTGCTTAGGTTAAGTACCTTTTCTACTCTCTGATTTGGTTCAATATTATCACTGTATTTTAAAAATGAAAGGAGATATTCTAAGTACCTTAAATAAGTTTTAGTCAAAGAAAAATCATTACAATATCATACTTACCCCCTATCTTACTACGACAAAGTCAAAAAAGTCCATTTTTTTAAGAAAAACCTTTATTTATTCATGTTTTAATGCCTACTAAGTGAGCCTATAAAATGATGATGGAGAACACATTTTAATTTTTTGCATTATTTTTGGTATATTTTTAACGAAATTGAAATAATAAACATAAAAAAACATCAATAAAATAAAAAATAAAATTCTAGAAAATTGGAAAATTTAAAGACAAAACAAGATGTTCAGTAAAGAACATTGTTATAACTCTTTGTCCTTTTCAAGGAGTATGATTGAATGTTGGTTGTAGTAGCTTGATGAAATACAACGTGCTATAGGGATATTAAACATGAATATGAGGTGCCCTTTGCTAGTGCTACCTCTGTACCAAATTTCGTTCCATTCGGTTCCACCGTGTTCGAATTAATAGGGGAATCAATTTTGACATAAATATGGCCGCCATCCGCAAACTATTAGGCTAATAACCTATTAGATTGGTCAAAGGATGCTCCCTCCAAAAAGGTATGTTGTTGCAAAGTTTGGTAGAGATCGGATGGTTATCTTAGTCGTAATTTAATTTAAGCTTTGAGAATTTGTGTGGCCGCCATTACGTTTCTGTCAATATGGCGACGATATAAAACATGACACTGAGATGACCTTTGCTAGTGCTACCTCTGTACCAAATTTCGTTCCATTCGGTTTCACCGTCTTTGAATTAATAGGGGGAATTGATTTTCACACAAAGATGGCCGCCATCCGCAAACTGTTAGGCTAATGACCTATTCATTTGGCCAAAGGATGCTTCCTCTATAAGGGTATGTTGTTGCAAAATTTGGTAGAGATCGAATGATTAGGTTAATCGTAATTTGATTTAAGTTTTGAAAATTTGTGTGGCCGCCATTACGTTTCCGTCAAGATGGCGGCGATATAAAACATGACACTGAGGTGCCTTTTGTTAGTACTACCTCTGTACCGAATTTCGTTTCATTCGGTTGCACCGTGTTCGAATTAATAGGGGGAATCGATTTTCACACAAAGATGGCCGCCATCCGCAAACTATTACGCTGATGGTCTATTAGATTGGTCAAAGGATGCTCCCTCCATAAAGGTATGTAGTTGCAAAATTTGGTAGAGATCGGATGATTAGGTTAATCGTAATTTGATATAAGCTTTGAACATTCGTGTGGCCGCCATTACGTTTCAGTCAAGATGGCGGCGATATAAAACATGACAATGAGGTGCCCTTTGCTAGTGCTGTACCAAATTTCGTTCCCTTCGGTTCCACCGTGTTCGAATTAATAGGGGGAATCGATTTTCACACAAAGATGGCCGCTATCCGCAAACTATTACGCTGATGACCTATTGGTTTGGTCAAAGGATGCTTCCCCCATAAAGGTATGTTGTTGCAAAATTTGGTAGAGACCGGATGATTAGGTTAGTCGTAATTTGATTTAAGCTTTGAACATTTGTGTGGCCGCCATTACGTTTCCGTCAAGATGGCGGCGATATAAAACATGACACTGAGGTGTCCTTTGCTAGTGCTACCTTTGTACCTAATTTCGTTCAATTGGCATTCACCGTGTTCGAATTGATAGGGGGGGGGGGACAGACATTCAGAGTACACACACTCACACACAGAGACACACACACACACACAGACTCACACACACACATACACACACACACACACAGACAGACACACTTTTTTCGCCCTGTGTTGATCTCATAAGTCTACTTTCATTTTTTTTGCAAAAAATCGAAAGTAGGCTAAAATAATGTTCAAGGCTTTTGCGGCACCTCAAGATGTGGTTCTATCACATTAAAACTTTGTCGAATAACTTCTCACATAAAAAGACAAATTTTAATCACTCATACAATGGGTAATACAGAAAACTATTTTTTGCCCTATACCAACGTTCCACCCTAGTGCCCGCGTAGTCGGGTGTATGCATTAAACCCTGCGACTTAAAACCATGCTCGTTGTACGTAGCGACCATATTGCCCAGTAACCAATGCGCTAGTTTTACATCACCCTCTAAAAGAACAGCTTGGAATAGTTGCGTGTTCCCTGTGTACTTGGGTGTGCGCATATATCTCTGCGCTAGCTTAACTTACCCTCTAGAGGTAGAGCGGTAGAGGTAGGGTGGTGGATGTAAAGCGGTCGAGGTAGAGCAGGGTTGGGTAAACGTTAAACGGCTCTCTCCTTATCCATTTCCTTTTCACCTCGCCAATAAGAGCATCCACCGTCCCCCCTCCACCTCTCCTCCCCCTCCACCCCCCAGAGTTATACACTTAGGCCCTTGGCTTGTCCTCGGTTAGATTTGGTTAGGTTAGCGTAGGTTAAGTTTTGCTATAACCGCGATCTTGAAACTATTTAATCACACCTCGTAGGTTAGTTTAGGTTAAGTTAACCTTGCTAGGTTGGGTTAGGTCATAAAGCTCTTTCATAAAAACCGTTACATGACTTTCTATGATTATTGGTTGATGATATATCTACTAAGACGCGTTGAGTCGCGTAGCGTTGGGTTGGTAACTGAAATTTTGTTAAGACTCTTGATTTCATAACTCTAAAGTTAAATAAATAAATAAAAATAAATAAAACTCAACAATTCTTCTAGGTTTGTGCCGTGTCTTGTGTGGGGTTTCGCCTAGGACACCAAGCTAGGCTCATCGGCGGGCTCTTGGTGTCCCTGCCCGGACCCCCACAGGAGTATCGAACTGCGCGATACCTCCCTTTATATAGAGTGCAACTGCACTCCTTGACTGCGAGAACCAAAAGCTCAAGCAGCCGTAACCTCCCTATGAAGGCTTCCAAAAAGATGGTGTATTGGCTTTCACGGCCGGTGAATTAAAACTCAACAATTCTTCTAGGTTTGTGCCGTGTCTTGTGTGGGGTTTCGCCTAGGACACCAAGCTAGGCTCATCGGCGGGCTCTTGGTGTCCCTGCCCGGACCCCCACAGGAGTATCGAACTGCGCGATACCTCCCTTTATATAGAGTGCAACTGCACTCCTTGACTGCGAGAACCAAAAGCTCAAGCAGCCGTAACCTCCCTATGAAGGCTTCCAAAAAGATGGTGTATTGGCTTTCACGGCCGGTGAATTAAAACTCAACAATTCTTCTAGGTTTGTGCCGTGTCTTGTGTGGGGTTTCGCCTAGGACACCAAGCTAGGCTCATCGGCGGGCTCTTGGTGTCCCTGCCCGGACCCCCACAGGAGTATCGAACTGCGCGATACCTCCCTTTATATAGAGTGCAACTGCACTCCTTGACTGCGAGAACCAAAAGCTCAAGCAGCCGTAATCTCCCTATGAAGGCTTCCAAAAAGATGGTGTATTGGCTTTCACGGCCGGTGAATTAAAACTCAACAATTCTTCTAGGTTTGTGCCGTGTCTTGTGTGGGGTTTCGCCTAGGACACCAAGCTAGGCTCATCGGCGGGCTCTTGGTGTCCCTGCCCGGACCCCCACAGGAGTATCGAACTGCGCGATACCTCCCTTTATATAGAGTGCAACTGCACTCCTTGACTGCGAGAACCAAAAGCTCAAGCAGCCGTAACCTCCCTATGAAGGCTTCCAAAAAGATGGTGTATTGGCTTTCACGGCCGGTGAATTAAAACTCAACAATTCTTCTAGGTTTGTGCCGTGTCTTGTGTGGGGTTTCGCCTAGGACACCAAGCTAGGCTCATCGGCGGGCTCTTGGTGTCCCTGCCCGGACCCCCACAGGAGTATCGAACTGCGCGATACCTCCCTTTATATAGAGTGCAACTGCACTCCTTGACTGCGAGAACCAAAAGCTCAAGCAGCCGTAACCTCCCTATGAAGGCTTCCAAAAAGATGGTGTATTGGCTTTCACGGCCGGTGAATTAAAACTCAACAATTCTTCTAGGTTTGTGCCGTGTCTTGTGTGGGGTTTCGCCTAGGACACCAAGCTAGGCTCATCGGCGGGCTCTTGGTGTCCCTGCCCGGACCCCCACAGGAGTATCGAACTGCGCGATACCTCCCTTTATATAGAGTGCAACTGCACTCCTTGACTGCGAGAACCAAAAGCTCAAGCAGCCGTAACCTCCCTATGAAGGCTTCCAAAAAGATGGTGTATTGGCTTTCACGGCCGGTGAATTAAAACTCAACAATTCTTCTAGGTTTGTGCCGTGTCTTGTGTGGGGTTTCGCCTAGGACACCAAGCTAGGCTCATCGGCGGGCTCTTGGTGTCCCTGCCCGGACCCCCACAGGAGTATCGAACTGCGCGATACCTCCCTTTATATAGAGTGCAACTGCACTCCTTGACTGCGAGAACCAAAAGCTCAAGCAGCCGTAACCTCCCTATGAAGGCTTCCAAAAAGATGGTGTATTGGCTTTCACGGCCGGTGAATTAAAACTCAACAATTCTTCTAGGTTTGTGCCGTGTCTTGTGTGGGGTTTCGCCCAGGACACCAAGCTAGGCTCATCGGCGGGCTCTTGGTGTCCCTGCCCGGACCCCCACAGGAGTATCGAACTGCGCGATACCTCCCTTTATATAGAGTGCAACTGCACTCCTTGACTGCGAGAACCAAAAGCTCAAGCAGCCGTAACCTCCCTATGAAGGCTTCCAAAAAGATGGTGTATTGGCTTTCACGGCCGGTGAATTAAAACTCAACAATTCTTCTAGGTTTGTGCCGTGTCTTGTGTGGGGTTTCGCCTAGGACACCAAGCTAGGCTCATCGGCGGGCTCTTGGTGTCCCTGCCCGGACCCCCACAGGAGTATCGAACTGCGCGATACCTCCCTTTATATAGAGTGCAACTGCACTCCTTGACTGCGAGAACCAAAAGCTCAAGCAGCCGTAATCTCCCTATGAAGGCTTCCAAAAAGATGGTGTATTGGCTTTCACGGCCGGTGAATTAAAACTCAACAATTCTTCTAGGTTTGTGCCGTGTCTTGTGTGGGGTTTCGCCTAGGACACCAAGCTAGGCTCATCGGCGGGCTCTTGGTGTCCCTGCCCGGACCCCCACAGGAGTATCGAACTGCGCGATACCTCCCTTTATATAGAGTGCAACTGCACTCCTTGACTGCGAGAACCAAAAGCTCAAGCAGCCGTAACCTCCCTATGAAGGCTTCCAAAAAGATGGTGTATTGGCTTTCACGGCCGGTGAATTAAAACTCAACAATTCTTCTAGGTTTGTGCCGTGTCTTGTGTGGGGTTTCGCCTAGGACACCAAGCTAGGCTCATCGGCGGGCTCTTGGTGTCCCTGCCCGGACCCCCACAGGAGTATCGAACTGCGCGATACCTCCCTTTATATAGAGTGCAACTGCACTCCTTGACTGCGAGAACCAAAAGCTCAAGCAGCCGTAACCTCCCTATGAAGGCTTCCAAAAAGATGGTGTATTGGCTTTCACGGCCGGTGAATTAAAACTCAACAATTCTTCTAGGTTTGTGCCGTGTCTTGTGTGGGGTTTCGCCTAGGACACCAAGCTAGGCTCATCGGCGGGCTCTTGGTGTCCCTGCCCGGACCCCCACAGGAGTATCGAACTGCGCGATACCTCCCTTTATATAGAGTGCAACTGCACTCCTTGACTGCGAGAACCAAAAGCTCAAGCAGCCGTAACCTCCCTATGAAGGCTTCCAAAAAGATGGTGTATTGGCTTTCACGGCCGGTGAATTAAAACTCAACAATTCTTCTAGGTTTGTGCCGTGTCTTGTGTGGGGTTTCGCCTAGGACACCAAGCTAGGCTCATCGGCGGGCTCTTGGTGTCCCTGCCCGGACCCCCACAGGAGTATCGAACTGCGCGATACCTCCCTTTATATAGAGTGCAACTGCACTCCTTGACTGCGAGAACCAAAAGCTCAAGCAGCCGTAACCTCCCTATGAAGGCTTCCAAAAAGATGGTGTATTGGCTTTCACGGCCGGTGAATTAAAACTCAACAATTCTTCTAGGTTTGTGCCGTGTCTTGTGTGGGGTTTCGCCCAGGACACCAAGCTAGGCTCATCGGCGGGCTCTTGGTGTCCCTGCCCGGACCCCCACAGGAGTATCGAACTGCGCGATACCTCCCTTTATATAGAGTGCAACTGCACTCCTTGACTGCGAGAACCAAAAGCTCAAGCAGCCGTAACCTCCCTATGAAGGCTTCCAAAAAGATGGTGTATTGGCTTTCACGGCCGGTGAATTAAAACTCAACAATTCTTCTAGGTTTGTGCCGTGTCTTGTGTGGGGTTTCGCCTAGGACACCAAGCTAGGCTCATCGGCGGGCTCTTGGTGTCCCTGCCCGGACCCCCACAGGAGTATCGAACTGCGCGATACCTCCCTTTATATAGAGTGCAACTGCACTCCTTGACTGCGAGAACCAAAAGCTCAAGCAGCCGTAACCTCCCTATGAAGGCTTCCAAAAAGATGGTGTATTGGCTTTCACGGCCGGTGAATTAAAACTCAACAATTCTTCTAGGTTTGTGCCGTGTCTTGTGTGGGGTTTCGCCTAGGACACCAAGCTAGGCTCATCGGCGGGCTCTTGGTGTCCCTGCCCGGACCCCCACAGGAGTATCGAACTGCGCGATACCTCCCTTTATATAGAGTGCAACTGCACTCCTTGACTGCGAGAACCAAAAGCTCAAGCAGCCGTAACCTCCCTATGAAGGCTTCCAAAAAGATGGTGTATTGGCTTTCACGGCCGGTGAATTAAAACTCAACAATTCTTCTAGGTTTGTGCCGTGTCTTGTGTGGGGTTTCGCCCAGGACACCAAGCTAGGCTCATCGGCGGGCTCTTGGTGTCCCTGCCCGGACCCCCACAGGAGTATCGAACTGCGCGATACCTCCCTTTATATAGAGTGCAACTGCACTCCTTGACTGCGAGAACCAAAAGCTCAAGCAGCCGTAACCTCCCTATGAAGGCTTCCAAAAAGATGGTGTATTGGCTTTCACGGCCGGTGAATTAAAACTCAACAATTCTTCTAGGTTTGTGCCGTGTCTTGTGTGGGGTTTCGCCTAGGACACCAAGCTAGGCTCATCGGCGGGCTCTTGGTGTCCCTGCCCGGACCCCCACAGGAGTATCGAACTGCGCGATACCTCCCTTTATATAGAGTGCAACTGCACTCCTTGACTGCGAGAACCAAAAGCTCAAGCAGCCGTAACCTCCCTATGAAGGCTTCCAAAAAGATGGTGTATTGGCTTTCACGGCCGGTGAATTAAAACTCAACAATTCTTCTAGGATTGTGCCGTGTCTTGTGTGGGGTTTCGCCTAGGACACCAAGCTAGGCTCATCGGCGGGCTCTTGGTGTCCCTGCCCGGACCCCCACAGGAGTATCGAACTGCGCGATACCTCCCTTTATATAGAGTGCAACTGCACTCCTTGACTGCGAGAACCAAAAGCTCAAGCAGCCGTAACCTCCCTATGAAGGCTTCCAAAAAGATGGTGTATTGGCTTTCACGGCCGGTGAATTAAAACTCAACAATTCTTCTAGGATTGTGCCGTGTCTTGTGTGGGGTTTCGCCTAGGACACCAAGCTAGGCTCATCGGCGGGCTCTTGGTGTCCCTGCCCGGACCCCCACAGGAGTATCGAACTGCGCGATACCTCCCTTTATATAGAGTGCAACTGCACTCCTTGACTGCGAGAACCAAAAGCTCAAGCAGCCGTAACCTCCCTATGAAGGCTTCCAAAAAGATGGTGTATTGGCTTTCACGGCCGGTGAATTAAAACTCAACAATTCTTCTAGGTTTGTGCCGTGTCTTGTGTGGGGTTTCGCCTAGGACACCAAGCTAGGCTCATCGGCGGGCTCTTGGTGTCCCTGCCCGGACCCCCACAGGAGTATCGAACTGCGCGATACCTCCCTTTATATAGAGTGCAACTGCACTCCTTGACTGCGAGAACCAAAAGCTCAAGCAGCCGTAACCTCCCTATGAAGGCTTCCAAAAAGATGGTGTATTGGCTTTCACGGCCGGTGAATTAAAACTCAACAATTCTTCTAGGTTTGTGCCGTGTCTTGTGTGGGGTTTCGCCTAGGACACCAAGCTAGGCTCATCGGCGGGCTCTTGGTGTCCCTGCCCGGACCCCCACAGGAGTATCGAACTGCGCGATACCTCCCTTTATATAGAGTGCAACTGCACTCCTTGACTGCGAGAACCAAAAGCTCAAGCAGCCGTAACCTCCCTATGAAGGCTTCCAAAAAGATGGTGTATTGGCTTTCACGGCCGGTGAATTAAAACTCAACAATTCTTCTAGGTTTGTGCCGTGTCTTGTGTGGGGTTTCGCCTAGGACACCAAGCTAGGCTCATCGGCGGGCTCTTGGTGTCCCTGCCCGGACCCCCACAGGAGTATCGAACTGCGCGATACCTCCCTTTATATAGAGTGCAACTGCACTCCTTGACTGCGAGAACCAAAAGCTCAAGCAGCCGTAACCTCCCTATGAAGGCTTCCAAAAAGATGGTGTATTGGCTTTCACGGCCGGTGAATTAAAACTCAACAATTCTTCTAGGTTTGTGCCGTGTCTTGTGTGGGGTTTCGCCTAGGACACCAAGCTAGGCTCATCGGCGGGCTCTTGGTGTCCCTGCCCGGACCCCCACAGGAGTATCGAACTGCGCGATACCTCCCTTTATATAGAGTGCAACTGCACTCCTTGACTGCGAGAACCAAAAGCTCAAGCAGCCGTAACCTCCCTATGAAGGCTTCCAAAAAGATGGTGTATTGGCTTTCACGGCCGGTGAATTAAAACTCAACAATTCTTCTAGGTTTGTGCCGTGTCTTGTGTGGGGTTTCGCCTAGGACACTAAGCTAGGCTCATCGGCGGGCTCTTGGTGTCCCTGCCCGGACCCCCACAGGAGTATCGAACTGCGCGATACCTCCCTTTATATAGAGTGCAACTGCACTCCTTGACTGCGAGAACCAAAAGCTCAAGCAGCCGTAACCTCCCTATGAAGGCTTCCAAAAAGATGGTGTATTGGCTTTCACGGCCGGTGAATTAAAACTCAACAATTCTTCCAGGTTTGTGCCGTGTCTTGTGTGGGGTTTCGCCTAGGACACCAAGCCAGGCTCATCGGCGGGCTCTTGGTGTCCCTGCCCGGACCCCCACAGGAGTATCGAACTGCGCGATACCTCCCTTTATATAGAGTGCAACTGCACTCCTTGACTGCGAGAACCAAAAGCTCAAGCAGCCGTAACCTCCCTATGAAGGCTTCCAAAAAGATGGTGTATTGGCTTTCACGGCCGGTGAATTAAAACTCAACAATTCTTCTAGGTTTGTGCCGTGTCTTGTGTGGGGTTTCGCCTAGGACACCAAGCTAGGCTCATCGGCGGGCTCTTGGTGTCCCTGCCCGGACCCCCACAGGAGTATCGAACTGCGCGATACCTCCCTTTATATAGAGTGCAACTGCACTCCTTGACTGCGAGAACCAAAAGCTCAAGCAGCCGTAACCTCCCTATGAAGGCTTCCAAAAAGATGGTGTATTGGCTTTCACGGCCGGTGAATTAAAACTCAACAATTCTTCTAGGTTTGTGCCGTGTCTTGTGTGGGGTTTCGCCTAGGACACCAAGCTAGGCTCATCGGCGGGCTCTTGGTGTCCCTGCCCGGACCCCCACAGGAGTATCGAACTGCGCGATACCTCCCTTTATATAGAGTGCAACTGCACTCCTTGACTGCGAGAACCAAAAGCTCAAGCAGCCGTAACCTCCCTATGAAGGCTTCCAAAAAGATGGTGTATTGGCTTTCACGGCCGGTGAATTAAAACTCAACAATTCTTCTAGGTTTGTGCCGTGTCTTGTGTGGGGTTTCGCCTAGGACACCAAGCTAGGCTCATCGGCGGGCTCTTGGTGTCCCTGCCCGGACCCCCACAGGAGTATCGAACTGCGCGATACCTCCCTTTATATAGAGTGCAACTGCACTCCTTGACTGCGAGAACCAAAAGCTCAAGCAGCCGTAACCTCCCTATGAAGGCTTCCAAAAAGATGGTGTATTGGCTTTCACGGCCGGTGAATTAAAACTCAACAATTCTTCTAGGTTTGTGCCGTGTCTTGTGTGGGGTTTCGCCTAGGACACCAAGCTAGGCTCATCGGCGGGCTCTTGGTGTCCCTGCCCGGACCCCCACAGGAGTATCGAACTGCGCGATACCTCCCTTTATATAGAGTGCAACCAAAAATCTATATTTAAAAATTCAATTTTTTACACTTGGACCCTTTTGTAAAATGTAACAGTAGGGTCCTCTGAAAAGGGGGGAGTTACGCTTAGAGGATATATCTTCATTAAAATTCAGATTTGTCACCTGTAGTGAAAGGCCGCTTAGCCAGCTACTGCATGTGGCAGTGTCTATCTACCTTAAGTTCAACTATCCCGCCGGAAATTATTTTGTGGGTGCATCCCTGAAGGAAACTTATTTGAGTACATGTGTGTAATATGTAACCCAATGTAACATATGGAACCAATAAGGGAAGGGGGATTATGTTAATTTATTTGATGCATGGCCTTGTTGTAGAATGGGGCAAAGATGTGTAAATAATTCAGCACAGGTTAGCTTCGCACTTGCACTCAAAATCCAACATGTCGGACATGAATTGCATGATTTGAAAGTTGACAATGTGTATTGGATCAACCATTGTAGTCACAACCCCAAACACAAAGACAAAATCAGCACGAACCTTTACGGTAACAAGAAAATACTATGACATATGCAAGAAATTTATGAATCTACGGCCAGAAGATTGCAACACACAGCATTCTTCTATATAAATTACCGACATGGAAAGTGCACCGTCCCATATGTTCACGTAAATAAACTGGCGATTATGAGAAAAGAAATAGCACTGTACCTTAATATCCCCAACTCCAATTTCAACACAGGGCATTGCTTTAGTAAGACTTCGGTGACAGTTTGATTGAATGCTGCTGCCCATCGGTGAACGGTAGGCTGTAAACATATGAGATTGCCAAGCAGACAGAGTGCATGCGTGGGTCAGAGAACTTGTAAAGCACAGATAGCAAACCCAGCGCTTGCACTCCGATCTCTAAATTCAAGTGACTGTATCTCGACAGATATTTATGGATATTTATGTTAGAACTTAAAACAGGAAACGGATGAAGGTCTACTGGGAAAAGATTGAAGCTCAAAGACGGAAACAGTTGAACTAACGTGGTCCATAGCAGGCCGAAACGAAGAAGAAGAAGAATGTTAAAATTATCGTCGAACATAAATAGTCGTATGCAACTCGCCTATAACGGTAATTAAGACACTCGTATGGAAATTACATACTCATGTTTTAATTTTGTCATTATAGGCTCGTTGCATAATGTACTATTATGTGACTTGAATTTGCTACTAGCAATCCATTGACGAATGAACAAACTGTCTGTGTTCAATGTTACAGGAATTGTAATCATATTCTGTTAAGAGTGGGCAGTATTTTCCTTTACAAAGCGTTTGTGGCAAGAACACGACTGTGTCGTAGTGGTCAACATAGGCGATGGGACTTTCCTACGCATTATTCTCAGAAAGTGCCTGAACAGATCATTCCATTATTCTAAATTTAAATTGTAACCTTCAAATAAATTTCTCATCATCCTCCTCGTTGCGTAGTGGCTTGGCTGTCACCGCAGAGGCCCGGGTTCGATTTTAGGCTCCGCCAAGAAATTTAATTCTGGTCTGAGGGCTGGAAAGGGGTGCACTCAGCCTCGTGAGGCCAAACTGAGAAGAGGTGGGTTTGATTCCCACCTCAGCCATCCTGGAAGTGGTTTTGAGTGGTTTCCCACTTCTATTCCAGTCGAATGCCTGGATGGTTCCTAACTTAAGGCCATGGCCACCTCCTTCACAATCCTAATTTGAATTACAAATACACACACTAATACAGTCATCACAAATACGCAGGTTATCACACAAATTCCACCACGATGTCACAAAGCCCCTAAATGAATCAACAATAGCAACAACTTTCTCATCCCATTACGTTAATTTCCTCAAGGCCACTCGAGCCTGAGCTACCCTGCTGGTGGGTTTGGTCAGCCAAGTCAAGAATTTCAACGTAGTTGGTAGCATGCTGAGCTTCTATGCCCAAGCTAGCGGGTTCAAACCCGGCGGAAACCGTCGGAATTTTTAAGAGCGTTAAAAATCCCTCAGTATGCCTTCCTTCGGAGGGGAAGTAAAGCCGGCGGTCCCATGTCATAGATTTATGGCATGTTAAAGAACCTTCCACTAATTGCACCTGTGTGAAGCTAAATTGGATAGGTTAAGAATGTAAACAATGCCCTTAGGTTTCTACGTTCGTTTCCAAGAGCCGACTGCGGTGGCGTCTAGTAGCTAAGTTCTGAACTTGGCCTAATAGTCGCTGACGGTGGCGCTTGGCGGCAAAAGTAGGAACTATTTGAATAATTCTAAGTTGCAGTACTTAAATTAAAAAACAGATTACACACACTAATACAGTCATCACAATAAACACCGGTTATCAGACAGATTCTACAAACACCCAAAAGTACACGGGGCTACATGACCACGTTGTCGCAGCCCCTGAACTTAAGAACCAACCAACCAAGAATTTAAAGTTTGGTGCGTCACGTCGAGCTTAGATATTTAGAGGTGAAAGTGTCTTGTTGTCGGAAATGAATATAAAATGTGAATTGCCTGGCTAGGCGAAATTTATTCCTTGTAGGCAGGTAAGTAAAATATGTTTTAAAGTTGCGTCCACACAGTAATTCACTTTCGCACATGAGAAAATGTATTCCTCCTTCAATGCGTTGCTCAATATTTTGCGATAAGGTGTGATGATCCCGTTGTCAGACGTAGATAGAAACAAATAGTTCCCTGAAGAAATATACAGCCCATTTTCATAAATCCTACTTATGTCAACTGCCTCTATCAACATGCAATATTTCAGTTTGATTGCTGTAATCGATTCGTAGATATTGAGAACTGTCTAAATATTTCGGATTGTCGCCTTGTTGTTTTTTTATGTATATAGACCATAGAGGTATGTACTATTACATGAAGATTACGTAGGTACATTACTCAAACTTCAATCGAATGATTAGGACACAAGAAATAATAAGAAATAGATTTGAAAATTTCACACAGCCGCCATCTTGTGGTTATGAAAAGAATTTAAAAATGAATGTCAGTGGATTAAAATTTGTATAACCATTTACCGTACTGAACCCTAATTCACCCCAGCCCAAGTTATGGACAGAGTCGAGGATAGAACCGACCTGACAATTTGGCATGTTTGCCATCTCTTGATGAATGCAGTACATTTGCATTTGTCTGTTGGCACAGGCTATAGTAAAATGTGGCTTTTCAACGCTGTCTCAGTCTTACTCATGGCTGTGATTATATGGGAGCTACTGAGGTATGGATGGTGCTTAGTAATGACATTCAGGGCACAGTCAGTGCCTGTGGATGCTGTGAAGGGTTCTGCTCATAGGGTTAGTACTGCTGTTCTGACTCAGTGAGGAAAGCAATGGCAAACTACCCCACTCCTCATCTTGCCTAGTACGCCTCACTATAGCGCTGCCTTGGGTTTTGTGGGTATCTACCCACAAAACCTAACGGCGGTACTTTTTGAGGATCCAACCAGCCTTTAGGCTGACTACCTAACAGACAGACAGATGTGGAAATTAGAAATGAAAATTTATTTCATTGAAATAAATATTTTAGGAAGAGTTTGAAACGATTCAGAAACATTTTTGGAGAATTTTGGATGATTTTGGATTATTTGGATTTATAGGTTTTGAGGTGAATGTAAATTTAAACAAGGAAGTGTCTGAGCAGAGGAAGCTGGAAATTGTCATAAGCTTCAAGTTAGCACTCTCAAGACCGTTTTTTTTGTCAGCGAGGAGGTCGACACAAACCAATTTTGCACACGACTTTGTGATAAGAGGCTAGGACAGGTAGAGTTTTGGTAATAAACCTGCAGCCAATGAGGATTTAGCACATAATTTTTGTGGGAAACGCTATTTAATCATATTTGCTTTATTAAGAGAGATTAGCATTCCCAGAGGTCAAGAAGAATATGTTACATTGATTATGACGAAGAGAAGTAAATAATTTTGGCCCAGAAAAGAGTAATTAGCATAATTCCATTATAAGTGGACCGGTTGCGAGGCTAGTTTGTCCGCGCGCCTGAACCACGGACACACAGCAGAGACTCTTTCTGATACCGTCGACGAGAGCGGACCTGTCGTGCAGCGCTCCGCAAATTTAACATTGAGTATCGACAAGCAGCATAATATATCAAGAAGCAAGCTAATGAAACAGCGAATAGAGAAGAAGATTGCTATATAATCTACGGCATTCAACAGAAGCAAGCAATGACGTTTTTAAAACGATTCTACACATTACAGCATTACAACTGCAGTATTTGAGAAGCATATTACCTGACATTTTCAACATGCTAAAATCTACGAGTCGAGGGACATATTCTTATTCTGCACCCTCTAAGATGATTGGAATGATTCACTAAAAAATGGTAGGAGGATAATCTACACTATGACACGGGAAGATTCAGAGTGGATTCCGAAGTCCTGAGATCGACGTCACCACCACTGCGATTCCACCATGCAGTTTGCTGAACTTCAAAAGCTACGTTCAAATGTCCATAAAGAACTTGGAGAGATGTTAACTACGGACTCTCAAAGTTACTATTCTGGCACGGGGGAGAAGAGAGAAGAAGATGGTAAGCAGTGTTCAATGTTCCTGGTACGAGCATCTAGACTTGCAAGTGTCGTGAAGCCAGAAGATTGCTGTCCGCAGAGCACGAGTTCACTGAGGCCAGGTGGGCACCCGTCAAGCAGGCTCGGGGAGATCAGCTGCGAGGAGAGCGGCCAGCCCAGAGCACGTGTGGAATGCGACCGACCCGCGCCAAGTTTGGAGCGGAACATCGAGGCCATCGTTCGAGGTATTTTCATCGCAGACCGTCAGAATGGTACAGAATTGACAGCTCTAAGATCTCAGTAGTTTGTTGTAGTTTCTTGAGGATGTAGCAGGGTGACCTATTCATTATGTATAAATTATTTCTCATAACTCATGTTATTGTATGTCTATTTAGAAATTGTTAGTTTACACGTCACTGTGTGTCGTCCAGACGTGATTTTATTAGCATTTGGAATTTAGATTACCGTTTTGGTAAGGTTTTATCCAGCGTCGTTTTTAACCTTCTCATTTTAACGAAAACTGTTCTATGTAAGGAAAATGCTTCGATCGTAACACATACGTTTTCAAACCATGTTATGCGTTTAGATTGCTATAATACATTATTGCTCACAATAAGATTTATGATGAGGCACTATGATACTGTGAATGACAAGTTTAACATGTATAAACATTCAGTAACAAATTTAAAATGTTATAAACAATAACATTAACCGAATATTATTCTAATTGAAGATTACATTATTATGTGACGATAAGTAAGTCATGAATAATTTATGTAACCACTATTTATGTCAACAAAGGATCACTACAGTGACAATTGAAGTCAGGTGAGACCTATTAATAGCAACAATTATTTGTTATAACATTGCCAATGCGAAATGAAGATAAGAAGACTTGTATGTCTATGGAAAGTCAGTAATATGTTTAAGCAAGTTGGTAAATGAAGACTTTGCTCATTCTTGGTTTGTAACTGAGAAACGAAAGTATTATTATTGTTATTAACCTTTCAGACGAGCGGGCTACAACCATTTTAAAGTTTACACTCAAGTAAACGTGGTATTGTTGTACAATGCAATGGTTTATCATTTGATTGCATTATGATCAGTTACATGGAATGTCAAACGAGAGATATTGTTGTAGACAAATGTATTGTTGAAGGTAATGGGCACGATGATTTTAAAATTAGAGAAGGAGGAGGTTAGCAGTGTTTCATGAACTGAATACACAGTAGTGTTGCATAGTAGGATCACTAATTCTGCTACAGGTATGTAGACAGATGGGTTTGTTTTGAAGTATTCCGTGCAGTATTTTACGAGAGTTACTGTGGCAAGAGTAAGGGGAATTTATGTTGTATTTGGAAGCGCAGGAGACGCTATGAGTATGTGAAGTTCACGTTTTGGTAACGAATAGAGTATTGCCATGAGAGCAATTTACTACTACAGGGTGTTAAGAAAGTCACTGACGTTTAAGAGTGTTTGTTTGTATTGTTTTGTCAGTTGGCATTAACGCTATAGCCACGTCATCGTCGTTTTGAGTTGGTGTAGTTCCGTCTCGATCTTTAATGTCATTATTATTCTTATGTAATGGATTTGTCTATACAGAACTTTAACTAACTTCATTGTTCGTTAATATAGTTCATTTATTGTGACTTATAACCAGAAGCTTATAGAAGCTATCGTTTTGTGAACAAGTGTTTGTCTAGAAGTGAAGTTTGTAATAGGAGAGCTCATTAGGTTGACATATCACGTCAATTCTAGTCCAGATTCGAATACCGCGTTGGACGCGTGTAATTCAACGTTGTACATAATTGTTAGTTATATATTCCATTGTTATTTTAGATTTGCTCACGTTTGTAAATAGCTGTATATCGTAGGGCATTTCATGATTGTTATTATTATGAGTCGAACAGCTGATCGTAGATCAAGCTCACGAGTAACCAGTCACAGGATGACTAACAAGTTTCACTATTCGATCTTATTCGAAGATTAGGAACTGGATATTTCATCTACAAGAGTAATAGTTTGTTTTGCAAGTTTCATGTTTTATTATGGATGACAGGGATATTTCTTGTATATATTTATTTTTGGGAATAAATCCCAGGCACATGTCGTTTGCCTGTTTTGTTTTATAGAAACTGATCATCTTTTCATTTCGCAATTGCCGTGCGATAATAAATAAATAAATAAATAAATAGCCTTACAAATCCCATAAGGGCTATGGCCTCCTGCTTTGCAGGGAATTGCTCAGTTTTAACTCATCAGGTGAGCAAGTCTTGAGGAGCATTCGGGGTTATTCTTTCTGATTGGGCCTTCTATATAGATGTGCAGCTGATTAAAGATTAAGTAAATTATATTACGATGGCATAACATTCGCCACAACAATCTTCATTTCTGAGTCTGGCGATATCAAGGCCTCAAATATCCATTAGTATTACGGAAATCATAATAGCCATCAACCAATATCTGGGAGCTTCCCATTGCCACTAAGCACAAAGCTTACCCTGTCTAAGCACTTGAACAATGACAGAAACTGCCAAGTCTTCACTCTTCAGTAAAATCTACGTATATTGAACCGTTTCAAATAGGTCTTTTTAAAATGCAATACAAAACCTTACCGGTGGAGTTTTAACATCTAGTTTGGATGCAGATACCTATACACGTTCTTTAACATCCCACAAATCATTCACTATGTTGTGCACATGTGGTCCCGGAACGAATTAACAAGTGTTTCGCAAGATAGTTGAACCTTTTGGATTCCTTGTGATGCAGTAAGGTTATTTTCCCTAGTGAACACGATGATGTTTCCTCAAATTAGAGCGCGAGACAATGTTCCATTAGTTCTGTCCGCCATGCAAATGACTTCTCACACATGCTACAAGTGTATTACTTCACTCCAGTATGAACAACAGTTTGCTTCTTGAGGTCACCGCTCTGTGAGAAGCCTTTATTGCACACCAGAGATATGTACCGCTTTGCTGCATGCCCACTGAACGGTGTCTTTCTAGTTGATGCATTGTTTTATTGGTCACTGCATGCGAGTCTCCCTAGTTCTTTCCACTCCTACCTCATCTTCGCTGTTCTTGTCCATTGTTTTCCTCCCCATTTTACGAACCAGTCTGCCCATCTGATTCTTTGTCTCCCAACGTTTCGTCTTCCTGTTCTTGGGTCCCACATCGTCATTTTGTACGTCCATCGGTTAGGATCTAATCTCGCTACATGTCCACCCCATCTCCATTTGAGCTGGTCTGCTGATGTCATAGCGTCTTTCATGCCGGTTCTCCTTCTTAAATATTCGTTCCGTATTCTATCTCTCAATGAGACATGAAGTATCTTCCTTTCCATTTTCCGTTGACATCTCTGGATCATTTGTCTTTGTTTCGATGTTAATGCCCAAGTTTGGCAACCATATAGTAACACCGGTATAACGCATTTTTCCAGAACTTCAGCCTTTAAAGTGTGTTTTTGGGTCTTGTCAGCCAGTATAAACTTTAGCGACCAAAAGCTCTTCCATGCTTGTCCTATTCTTCGTTTGACCTCTTTCTCTGAACGACTTGAAAATGACATGTTCTGACCGAGATATACATATTCTTCAACATATTCCAGGGTTTCTCCGTTCACATTAATTGGGGCTTCTAACGCATTGGTCATCAGCTTCGTTTTCTTCGGGTTCATTGTAAGGCCCACTTCTTTACTTGTTTTGTCTAATTCTTTTATCATTTGTTCCAGCTCATTCGCTGATTCAGCCACCAAAACAATGTCGTCTGCGAACCGTAAATGGGTTAGTCTTGTCCCATCGATTCTGATGCCATATTTTTCTTCCCAGTCTAGTTTTCTAAACTAGCAGCTAATTACTAGAACTCACTTAGTCTCAACTTCACCGTTTACGTCCGAGATCCGAGATTCTCGTACTACCAAAGTTATTTTGGAATTAGATTTGCTAGTAAATGTGTAACTAATTGTAGTGTTATTGTACGTCCGTATGCGTCAAGGGTTTCCCTACAATCCTTACCATCTCAGCGGATATGGGTGATGGCTAATGTGAGATTCGGGCGCAGTACCAAGTGTCACAGCACTCGGATGGTTAAATCGCGAGAAACGTCTATTTAAATATTAACATTTCGCGTTGCCGCCATGTTGAATTTGTGCTCACCAGGTGATTGAAAGTCCAATAGATGAACTTATATTCAAAGCCTTTATTAACATACAAAATTACACTTTGATTGGTGTCATAGATTAGTAGATATTGAATCCCATCTAAATATTTCGGATTGTCGCCATGTTTGATTTTTATATAATTATGTACGCCATTGAGTTATGTACTATTAGAGGACGATTATTGCGTAGTTTTATTATTCAAACGTTGACTTCGATCGCATGATTAGGACACACGAAATACAAACTTAATTTGAAAATTATATACAGGCGCCAAGTTGAGGTTATGTAAACGATTGAACGAAATTAGATGTCAGTGCATTACAGTGTGTATAAACATTTTGCTGCAACAAGTTTCTCTGCGCTGGGATGGTTAAATCTCGAGAAAGAGCTATTTGAATGTTTCAAAATCGCTTGGCTGCCATGTTCGTTTTGTAGTTAACAGGTTTTTGAAAGTCAGATATGTGAATTTCTAGTAGTGCCCTTTATCACCGTTCAATATTTCAGTGAGATATCAGTAATAGTTTCGGAGATATAGAATGCCGGTATAATATTTCGCACAGCCGCGAAACGTAGAGATTGGAGAAAAGTAAAAAAAAAGTAAATCGCATGGTCGGGGTGGCCAAAATAGTCCTATGGCCTTAACGAGTTTCAATAAAATCGCCCCAGCCGTTTAGATTTTATTACGGGGGGGGGCACACACACACGCACGCACACACACACACATGCGCGGAAAAAAGGTGATCTCAAAAGCCTATTTTTTCATAAATGAAAGTAGATTAAACAAGTAGTTCCGTGAAGAATTACACAGCCTTTTTTCATATATCCTACGTATGTTAATTGCCTCTATCAACATATAGCATTTCAGTTTGATTGCTGAAATAGATTCGTCGATATTGAGAACCGACTAAATATTTCGGATGGTCGCCATGTAGGATTTTTATATAAGTAGGTCCTAGAGGTATGCAATGTTACATGAAGATTATTGTGTACGTGTAGCATTCAAACTTCAATCGCATGATTAGGACGGAGGAAGTAAAAACAAATTTTAAGATTTCGCACAGCTGCCATCTTGTGGTTATGGAAACAATTAAAATAAATTAGACGCCAGTGGATTAACATTCGTATAAGGATTTACTGTACCAAGTTTCACTGTACTCGGATGGTTAAATTGCGAGAAACGTCCATGTGAATATTTATAATTTGCGTCGCCGCCATGTTGGATTTGTGATCACCAGGTTATTGGAAGTATTACAGGTGAACTTATGTTCATAGCCCCTATGAACATAAAAAATCAGTTTGATTGCTACAATAGATTCGTAGATATTCAGAGCCGTCTAAATATTTCGGATGGGCGCCATGTTGGATTGTTATATGTATAGGCCATAGAGTCATGTACCATTAAAGGAAAATTATTGCGTATGTTCATTATTCAAACTATCACTTCGACACAGGAAATAAAAACTTAATTTTAAAATTCGCATAGCCGCCATCTTGAGGTTATGTAAACAATTGAACTAAATTAGATGCCAGTGGATTAACATTTGTATAAGGATTTACTGTACCAAGTTTCACTGCACTCGGATGGTTAAATTGCGAGAAACGTCCATGTGAATATTTATTATTCGCGTCCCCGCCATGTTGGATTTGTGATCAGCAGGTTATTGGAAGTCTTATAGGTGAACTTATGTTCATAGACTCTATGAACATACAAAAATCAATTTGATTGCTACAATAGAATCTTAGATATTCAGAGCCGTCTGAATATTTCGGATGATCGCACATATTGGATTGTTATATGTATAGGCCATGGAGTCATGTACCATTAAAGGAAAATTATTGCGTAGGTTCATTATTCAAACTTTCACTTCGACCGCATGATTACGACACAAGAAATAAAAACTTAATTTTAAAATTCGCACAGCCGCCATCTTGAGGTTATGTAAACAATTGAACTAAATTTGATACCAGTGCATTATAATGTCTATAAACATTTCCTGTACCATGTTTCATTGCGTTTGGATCATTAAGTCGCGAGAAAGGTCTATTTAAAATGTTCAAATTCGCTTGGCCGCCATGTTCGTTTTGTAGTTAAACGGTTTTTTAAAGTCTTATAAATGAACTTCCAGTAGTGCCCTTCATCTTCGTACAAAAATTTCAGGGTGATACCACTAATAGTTTCAGAGATATAGAATGCCGGTGAAATATTTCGCACCGCTGCCATTTTGAGGTTATGTAAACAATTGAACGAAGTTAGATGTCTGTGTATAAACATATACTGTACCAAGTTTTATTGCGTTTGGTTGGCTAAATCGTGAGAAACGTCTATTTAAAAGTCACAAATTCGCTTGTCCGCCATGTTGGTTTTGTAGTTACCAGGTTTTCAAATGTCACATAGGTGAACTTCTCGTATTTCCCCTTATCACCGTAAAACATTCTAGGGTGATATCAGTAATAGTTTCGGAGATATTGAATGCTGGTGAAATATTTCGCACAGCCGCCATTTTGGATTGGTTAGATGTAACAAAATTTGAAGGGCACGGTCGGGGTCGTCCGGAACAGTGCTATGAACTTACCGAATATAATTGAAATAGCTCCAGCCGTTTAGAAGTTATTAGGGGACACACACACACACAATCACACACGCACACATACACGGACAAAAGCTGATCTCATAAGCCTATTTTTTTTTCATAAATGAAAATAGGCTAAAAATACACGCAAAATTGTTTTTTTTTCGTGTGTGCTAACAGTTCAGTAGTATGTAGGTGGCTCTAGTTTTGTTTACTGTAAAACAATATTAAATAACAAGAGAATCACTCGCTGCAAATGGCAAAATATATTTCAAATTGACATTTTCTTCTTTTGTGAAAACAATATTACTGAACAGCTATGTCATGTGCTATCTTTTTGAGTATACTGCCAGCACGTAATAATTTGACTTATATATGAGTACACCTGTAGTTAATTACTGTATGAGAAGGTATTTTGCTTTCCTAAATGTTCAAATTTGTGTGATCGCCGTTCAACCAAAACATTTTTCAGGATTTAGGCTTAATCCAAGTGCGTTGCTCATGAAGGTACTATAGATCTCCAAGTTTCCGGAAAATCGAATAGCATATCTACTTGCCATATATGAAATTGCTTTTCAAGCTACCTAACATGGCTGCGTTGGGCGCGATCTTGAAAAAGAGCAAAACCAACAAATGCCAAATTCCAAGAGAATAGTTTATACAAAAGCAATGAAAAATCACGCTTGGAAAGGACCGAACTTCTAGTTACGTCACGTCTACACTCGTTACGCTGTACATGGTTTCAATGGTGAAATATGTACAATAACCAGATTCCTAAACCGACAGGAAAGTTAATATGTCGCCTATGTGGGGAGCTTTGCTCCATCTTGAAAACTCTGCCAATAGATCACAAAGGTATAACAGACCCAGTTGCTGCAAATCAATGTTTACTTATTAATTAAATTTTTGTACATACTGTGCCCGTTTAAACCGAAGTAAAACGGCCACATTTGCAAATTCCCGAAATCAGTTTAGCATGAGATTCTAAAATCTCAAGTTCTCTATGGAGGAACAATACATAAAAGCTGGCACACTAATTTCGGCAATATGCAAGCAAGGATGAGAGAAGGAGAAATGAAAATAGCACAGTCTCATTTTATTTTAAATATTAAATTGATATTTAAATGACGAAAAATCAGCAAACACAAAACATACTTATAAAATGTCAACACTCGGAATCTATGTTTCCCCGTTGAAATATAGTACACTTAGAAAAAATTGAATCCCTCGAAGTGTCAAAATTATGCTTCTTTGATATCCAGAAAATTATTAGTCCATTCTGAAATCAACTTTAAAAATATTTACACTATTTATAGCACGTGGTCTAGAATATAATATCAGTTCGTATGCGAATGCATATTTAAACACTGTTCATCATTTAAAAAAACACCTGTTATTATATCCATTGTTTCCAAATTAATCGTTAGAATCATAGCTCAAGTTTGACAAGTTCTGATGTAAAAATTCTTCAGTACTCGAATTAGTTGACCACCATTAGATACAATGTTGTTTCATTTGAAATTCCTTTTTCCTCAAAATGTTCATAATTTTCTCACATGTTTCAATAACTTGTGATTGTCTGTTCTGAAGACTTATTCATATTATTTCCGATCATTTACCATTCATCACTTGATGAATTGCCGACAGCAGTGGCTACGCTGGCTAAAGTTCAGCGTTAGGTCATGCGGCCAAGACCTCTGCTGACTCGTTAGATGCGTGGGTTCGAACCCCGCCGTCGGTCGTCCTGGAAATGGTTTTCCGTGGTTTCCCATTTTCAACACCAGGCAAATGCTGGGACGGTACTTTCTGCAGGCCACGGCCGCTTCCTTCCACATCCTTGCCCAGATTCATTCATCTTCATCCTTTCCATCTCTCATACTGACGCGCAGGTCGCCCACTGGCGTCTTCTAGAAAGACCTGCACGCGGCCTCTCAGGAGGCCAAACGTCAAAAAATAAACTTGATGAATTAATACCAATATTTGAGTAATATGAACGTCAAATATCAATATTATTAATTTAGAACATTATTTTCCACCCATTAACCATAGAGCTTTTTCAGTAATTTCTGCACTAATCATTTCCACATCAACAATTACAAACATCATCATAAATTCATTTAACAAAGAAAAATAAATATTTTTTTTATCATCTGATCCCTAGGATTTTATTATTATCATAATAATCCAAATTGTTAACACATTCATTTATTTATAACACATCCTGATTTAATTCAATACATTTCCTTATATAATTATAAACATTAAATTCATCATTGTTATTATTATACCAGCATTCTTATTATTATTTATATAATTATTTATATTTAAAAAATTTCTAATTTTCCATCAATTATTTATTTCAAAATAAAAATATATGTTACTGCATATTTAAGCATTATCATAAATTGGCTTTTCCCATAATTAAATTATGGCATGACCATCTCAATATTTATGCACTTCAATATTTATCACATATGATTTCCTATTCTTATTTTGTGCATTCCAATGATTTTTATATCTCATAACATTTTATTTTACTTTATTCTTTTCAAAGGACCGGGCAAGGCTCGATCAAATCTAATAGAAACTTCACTTCATAGGCGCATTCAAAATAGTTAATAGGACAATAGACTCAGGTATCTACGTGCACCACAGTGGTACAAATCTATATGCCTACCAGTTAAGCTGATGATGAAGATGTTGAAAAGGTCTACGAAAAATAGATGCAATTCTGAGGTATATCAAGGGTGATGCAAATGTTATAATAACGGGAGATTGGAATGCTGTGTTAGGAAAAGGAAGAGAAGGGTAGATAGCGGGATATTTTGGATTAAGGGACAGGAATGATCGAGGAAACAGGCTGATGGAATTCTGCACCGAACATGAGTTGTTCATAGCTAACACCTTATTCAATAACCACAATTGAAGAATATACACATGGATGAGACCAGGATATACAGGGCGTTACCAAATTGATTTCATTATGGTCAAGCAGAAGTTTCGAAACCAGATTTTGGATTGTAAAACATATCCCGGTGCTGACATAAACTCTTACCTCAATCTGGTTGTTATGAAATGCAGATTAAAGTTGAAGAAACTGAAGAAAAGTCAAAAGCTAAAAAGGTGGGCAATAGACGAACTGAAAGGGAAGGATGTAATCGAAAGATTCAAGAAGAGAATAAAGGAAGGACTAATAAAAAACCTAAGCAGACTTCAATTGCAGATGAATGTGCACTTTTGAAGAATGAAATTAAAAAGCCGCAGAAGAAAACATTGGTAGGAAAGAAAGAATAGGTAGAAAACCGTGGATCACTCAGGATATACTAGAATTGATGGATGAAAGGCGGAAACACAAGAATGTAAGAGATGAAAAGGGGAAAGCAGAATACAGACGTCTGAGAAATGAGGTTAACAAGAAGTGCAGGGAAGCGAAAGAAGAATGGTTGAAAGAGAAATGTGCAGGTATAAAAAAAATTCTCTGAAATTAGGAAAAGTAGACACAGCTTATCGAAGGATTAAGAATACTTTTGGGGAAAAGAAGACTAAGTGATGTAATATTAAGGACAAAAATGGAAAGCCTCTATAGGGAAGAAAAGGTTGAGAGATGGAAAGCTTACATCGAGTGTTTGTATAAGGGAAAGGAGATTGAGAATCATGTAATGGAAAGGGAGAAGGAAATTGATGAGTATGCAAAAGGATATTTAATATTGAGATCAGAATTTGACAGAGCATTGGGAGACGTAAGCAGGAACAAAGCACCAGGCATAGATGATATACCGATTGAGTTGCTGGGCTGCATATGAGATGAAATTCTGATCAGGTTGTTCACTTAGTGTGTAGGATTTTTGACACAGGTGAGGTACCCTCTGATTTCAAGAAGAATGTCATCATCCCTATACCGAAGAAAGTGGGAGCTGACAGATGTGAAGATTACCGTACAATCAGCTTGATTACTCATGCTTCAAAGATCCTGTCAAGAGTAATTTACGAGAAGATGGAAAGCCAGATAGAAACGGAGTTGGGTGATGACCAGTTTGGTTGCAGGAGAAATGTAGAAACAAGGGAAGCTGTACTAAGTCTTAGGCTGATTTTGGAAGGTAGAATAAGGGAAGATTAGAGAACGTTCATGGCATTTGTAGACTTAGAACAGGCTTTTGATAAAGTTGATTGGACTAAATTGTTTGACATTTTGAAAACGATTGGAATAAAGTACAGGGATAGGAGGGTGATCTACAATCTATACAGAAACCAGACAGCAGTCATTCGAGCTGAAGGACATGAGAGAGAAGCTGGTATTCAGAAAGGGGTACGGCAAGGCTGCAACTTATCACCCATACTTTTCAATCCTTACATTGAACAAGCAATGAAGGAAATTGTAGACAAATTTAAAGTGGGAGTGAAGATTCAAGGAGAAATAATTTCAACTCTGAGATTTTCCGATGACATAGTCATCTTGGCCGACACGCCTGAGGATTTGTATGAGTTTTTTTTATGGCATGGACTCCGTCGTGAGGGAAGAATTCATGATGAAAATTAATAAATATAAAACAATTATATTGGAATGGAAGTGAAACTTGGGCTATTGGTGCAGCAGAAAAGAGGAGTAATTGAAGCGTTTGAAATGTGGTGTTAGAGGAGAATGATGAAGATAAGATGGGTAGATGGGGTTTCAAGCGAAGAGGTATTAAGACGAGTGGGAGAGGAGAGATGTTTCTGGAGACTGCTAATGAATAGAAGAGGTAGGTTGGTAGGGCACATACTAAGACACCAAGGAATAGCAGGCTTAGTTATGGAAGGAAGGGTCGAAGACAAGAACTGTAGGGGTAGACCAAGGTTAGAATATGTTGTAGCCGATCTATTTATTAACATTCACCAAAGAACAGCAATAATACAAAGACACAGAATGACATCAATATATATCCACATATAGAGCACATAGATCTCTGGTAAGTCATCTCTAGTACCAATCAGCACCACCAGGAAGCGACACCTCAATACTTTCCCCTTAGAGTTCGACTATATTTCTCAGTAAATCGAACCCGTCGTCCGGAACGGGTAATAACGGGGGAAGGTGAGGTAGTCGCCTGTAGTGTAGGTTTGGCTGAGGCCTGTTGTGGAATAACTGGAGTCGTCGAAGACCTAGGCGGAATGGCGTCATCTAGCGTTGCGATGAAGGCAGGCTTCAGTCGATTAATTGACACTGTTAAACGTTTCTCATTGTTATCAATGTCGTAGGTCTTCGTGGCACGAAGCGACACTTTAAAGGGGCCATCGTACGGGGGCTGTAATGGCCTACGCACTGGGTCGTGCCGTACGAATACATATGAACAGGTTTTTAGGTCTCGAAAGATGAAAGCCTGTTGAGCACCGTGTATCTTTGGAGCGACTGGACGCAGCTGCCTGAATCTCGTACGCAGGTCTCTGACAAAGTTAGACGCATCGATGATATCACTGCTGGTGTTCGTGAAGAACTCGCCTGGAAGATGCAATGTTTGACCGCAAACTAACTCAGCAGCTGTTGCACCAATATCCTCCTTAACCGCAGTGCGGATGCCCAGGAGAGCAATATGTAAATTGTCAGTCCAAGAATCGGTAGCATGACAACGAATACTGTAGCAGTTTTAAGTTGACGGTGAAAGCGCTCAAACATTCCATTGGCTGCCGGATGAAAGGCTGTTGTTCGGAAACGAGATGTACCTGTCAGTACACAGAGGGCTTTGAAAAGATGTGACGCAAATTGCCGTCCTTGATCCGATGTGACTGTTTGTAGAACGCCGAAGCGAGTAATCCAACTATTGGAAAATGCACGCGCGACAGTCTCTGCAGTGATGTCCGCTATGGGATGTGCTTCTGGCCAGCGTGAGAACCGATCAATAGCTGTTAGGCAGTAGGTGAATCCGTTGGATGGAGGAAGCGGACCGACAATATCGATGTGGACATGCTCAAAACGATGGTTAGATGGAGCAAATGAACCAACAGAAGCCATGACATGCCGTGTAACCTTGTTGCGCTGGCAGGAAATGCAGTTACGAACGAACTCTCTGCTATCGCGTTCGATATTGGGCCAAACAAAGGATTTCTTTACCAATCGGATTGTTGCTTTCACTCCAGGATGTGACAAACTGTGTAAAGATGCGATAGCCTGTTGACGAAAAACCTTCGTAACGAATGGGCGAGCTGAAGATTTTGAGATGACACAATATAACTGAATGCCAGAATTCGGAATGCAAATCTTATTCAGAACCAAGCTTGTGTTCGTACCAATGAATGACTGTAGTTCGATATCAGTTTGTTGTGCTTCGGCAAGACCTCTGAAGTGCACTTCCCCTTCAATGGATGAGATGCGGGAAAGAGTATCGGCTGGAATATTCTTAGCCCCTACGATGTGGCGTATATCTGTCGTAAATTGTGCGATGTAGTCCAGATGGCGTGACTGACGAGGTGATGCTTTTTCTGGTTTCTGCTTCAAAGCGAAGGTAAGAGGCTTGTGATCAGTGAACAGAGTGAAATGTCTTCCTTCAAGCATGTGTTTGAACTTCTTAACCGAAGCATACGCAGCGTAGAGTTCACGATCATATGCTGACCATTGTTGTTGAGAAGGGGATAATCTGTGTCTGAAAAATGCTAATGGTTGCCAATTACCTCCTGTAAGTTGCTGAACCGATGCTCCTATTGCTGTCAACTATGCATCTACCATTAGTGATAGCGGTGCATCTGGTGAAGGGTGCACGAGGAGGGTGGCGTTGGCAACTGCATTCTTCAGTTGCTGAAATGCGTGTTCGGTATCAGAGGTCCAAATTAGTTTTTCTTTAGGTTTCGGGCTACCTTGCAAGAATCTGTTCATTGGGGGCAGAGTTGGCTGCTGCATTACGAATGAAACATCGATATAAATTAATCAATCCCATAAATCTACGGAAATCTTGTACATTGATTGGTTTTGGAAAGGTTCCAGATTCCATCGGAGTTCACCATATAACCAAGGAACTGCACCTCGTCTGAGCCGAACACACACTTTGCTGGATTAATCACTACTCCAAAATCACGAAGTCTAGTGAATACCTGATGTAAGTGCTCGAGATTCTTCGTTTCGTTACGAGAAGCAACCAATATGTCATCAAATTAGACATAGGAGAAATCGCGATTACGAGTAACTTCATCCATGAAGCGTTTAAATGTCTGGGCAGCGTTACATAGGCCAAATGGCATGAAATTAAATTCATACAATCTAAACGGAGTGGGCACAGCAGTCTTGGGAATGTCTTCTTCTGTAATGAGAATATGGTGAAAAGCACGAACAAGGTCAATGGTGGAGAATAAATGACGTCCATGAAGGTAGATGGTGAAGTCTTCAATATGTGGGACTGGGTAGCGATCAGGAATTGTGCGAGCGTTCAGCTGACGATAGTCACCACAGGATCTCCACTCATTGTTCTTCTTTTGGACCATGTGCAGTGGTGATGACCAACAACTTGTAGATGGTCGACATATTCCTTGGGCTAGCATGAATTCAAACTCTCGTTTGGCAGTTTTATGCTTCTCAGGTGCCAGCCGGCGTGGCCTTGATTGAATTGGTTGACCTGGAGTGGTAGCAATATGATGAACAGTAGAATGTTGGATTGGTGTAAGAGTTGAAGATGGACGAGTAATTTCAGTGAATTTACTAAGCAACAAGTGGTAGGGATAATCGCCGACTACAGTTCGATTTGATGGGCAAGTGATGCAGCGGATATGACTATTACTGGTCAAGTTGGTCGTTGAATCAATGAGATGTCTATGACGAAGATCACGGAGAATTCCGAAGTATGCGAGAAAGTCGGCTCCGATGAAGGGATGAGTAACATCGGCAACAATGAAACGCCACGTGAGATCACGGCGGAGGGAAAAATCTAGCTTCAGAACTATATGTCCGTAAGTCTTGATAGCTGTTCCGTTCGCGGCAAAAAGTTGGTATTCTTCGAGGCTACGGCGAGGAAGGCGAGATGCAGGATAAACAGAAACGTCAGCTCCAGTGTCTATCAGGAAAGCAACTTTTGCTAATCGTTCGGTCATGAACAGACGACGATTCGAAGGTGTGGGGTCAGTTGTCGTCGCTACTGACTTCAGGAACTTTTTCCCTGATTATATGGAGGGCGACATTGACGAGCATTAGAGCCAAACGTACGGTGAAACCAACAAATATCCCTGTTGACCGAAGGTGATCGTGGGGAGCGTTAACGGTATGGAGAACTACGTCTCGAAGCTGATAGGCTGGATCGAGTGTTTCTGGTTGATATCTCGGTAACCAGTTTCGTCAGTTCGTTAATTTGGAGTTGCAATAACGCAACGATAGTAGGTTCGGAAGTAGAGGCCATTATAGAGGTACTGGGTGTTGCCGGATATATTTCAAGTAATCTATCGGCGATTTTTGCAAGCCCATCAAGATTACCTTCTGAAACTGTGAGGATCTTCTGTACATCGGAAGGAATGCGAGATATCCAAATGTTCTTAAGCGCATCATCAGCCATGGTGGTACCGGCTAATGTTTTCAGACGACGAATGAGTTGAGATGGAGTACGGTCTCCGAGTTCCTCGGTTCGCAGTAGCTTCTCTATTCGTTTTGCATCAGATTGTGACATGCGGTCGATTAACGCCTGCTTTATTGCGGCATACTTATTAGTAACTGGCGGCGACGATAAAATGTCCTGAACTTCGATAGCCAATTTTTCACTTAAGCTAGCTACTACGTGACTATATTTTGTAGCGTTCACAGTAACGTTAGCTAAAATGAACCGACCTTCAAGATGGGCAAACCAAAGAACTGGATTGTCAGACCAAAACGGGGGTACATTGACGGAAACGTGATGCACCGCTGGTTGATATCCAAATGTTCTTAAGCGCATCATCAGCCATGGTGGTACCGGCTAATGTTTTCAGACGACGAATGAGTTGAGATGGAGTACGGTCTCCGAGTTCCTCGGTTCGCAGTAGCTTCTCTATTCGTTTTGCATCAGATTGTGACATGCGGTCGATTAACGCCTGCTTTATTGCGGCATACTTATTAGTAACTGGCGGCGACGATAAAATGTCCTGAACTTCGATAGCCAATTTTTCACTTAAGCTAGCTACTACATGACTATATTTTGTAGCGTTCACAGTTACGTTAGCTAAAATGAACCGACCTTCAAGATGGGCAAACCAAAGAACTGGATTGTCAGACCAAAACGGGGGTACATTGACGGAAACGTGATGCACCGCTGGTTGATCGTTGAGTGCCATGAAGTTAGGCGAATGATACTTATAAATGAGGGAATGATAACTAACACTGTAAGTGATGTTTTCCAATATTTACTTCATATCACGTCGGAGTCAACAATTTGTAGCTGATCTGTTTATTAACATTCACCAAAGAACAGCAATGATACAAAGACACAGAATGACATCAATATATATCCACAGATAGAGCACATCGCTCTCTGGTAAGTCATCTATAGTACCAATCAGCACCACCAGGAAGCGGCACCTCAATGTTAAACAGATTGCTTGCTATGTAGCTATGTAGAGATGAAACGATTAGCTCAGGACAGGGAGGCATGGAGATCTGCATCAAACCAGCCAAAAAACTGAAGACTCAAACAACAACATCTATGAACAGTATTCTACTGACAGTACTTGGATGGGACAAAAATATGGGGCGACAACTCGGTTCTGCCCATCTTTTCACTACTAGCAACATATGCTAACAACATTTTTTCCTTTCATAACATCGTTATTTCTGACACCATTTCCCATTGGACGACTCATGGTCTCTACACAAATCTCCATTTGCCGCAGCAAATCTATGCCAGCACTCCACGCTGCATAATATTCAACTTCATTAACATTTATTTTCAACATTAGTGTTATATTTCTGTCATACATACCAACATTGTATCTTTATATCCAAGCACCACTTAGTTATTATTAGGGGGCGGATTTTTATGGGAAGTCATATTTTTCCCTTAACATTATATCTTATGGTCTTGTATTTTCTACACGTTTCCAAGCATGATAACCAAAATTAAACAGGTTTTATTGGGCATATAAATGCATATTTAGGCGTTCTTAAGTTTTATGGCATATTTTGAACAAAATATCATTTTAAATGGCATATTTTGGTAATTTTCATTTGAATTTCGTTTTATGAAAATCAGAATAAGCTCTAGAAATTATTGTTCATGATAGACTGGAATATACTACTGAAGAACCATTATAGAGTAGTGTATGGAATGTTTCTAACATGTAGGAGCTATTGTTTGCTAGCTGGTCCAATTCCTGGAAATCGGGCTATTGTTTACACGGAAGCAGAGGAAATTCCGCAGTTATTTGTCATCGTTCTTATCTCTCTCCTTCCCCCTTCCCTCTTCCACCTTCAACACACTGAATGGCCTTGGTCACTCTTTAGGGAGCTTCAGTCATTCAGTTCCTTTCAATATGCCTAAAACGAAAGTCTCAATTTGTGGGAAGTTTCGAAGTTTTGTTCACGAGTTAGGTGAAAACCTATTCAGTACGGATGGAGTAATAAAAGTGTTTCTATGTAACGTAGATGCTATTCATTAAGTCATATTTTGAATTTTATAGGTCATATTTTAATGTTTTTAGGTCATAAATGCATACATATTTCATACATTTTTAGGTCATAGAAACCCGCCCCCTAGTTATTATGGAACAAATTTCTTCTCACACGTGTTCTATTTACGCCTGGTCTAAATCCTTCCTATTCCATCATCTGACAATAGTTCTCCCTATTGTATTCCCTTCTCTTATTTAGGCCTATAAAGTGCATTTCAGAATACTCAAATATGTTCGATGGATAACTCCCGTTAGATTCTACTGCAAAAATGAATTCATTTAAATCATTTGCCAAAGTCTTTAACTCAATTATTTAGTATTGGAAAATATTGCGGTACGGAATTTTAAAATAATTAGTCGCAATCATTATACCATTTTTTATTGAATATAAATATGTATTATTATTAACATCTCGGAATAAGTTTTTTTTAAATATCGCTGGACTTGTTTAAATCATTTGATAGGTCCGTGATTTCATAGAACTGCAAGAATATTCATAAAGAAAATATCCTAAGCAAAACAAAATACATCAGCGTGTTCCTCAAATAACAAATTCGCTGATCTAAACTTATCTAACCAGACTGTACTGGAAACTACTAGTCTCTAGTCAGTCAAATATTCCTTATTGCAACGTAAATACGGTGAAAACATCCACCAAAAATAAATGCGTAGATAGTGTTGATATTTTATATGAAAAAACTTCTCAAATGCATACAGCTAGGATACTAGTAACATGTTCAGAGTTTAGCTCACAATTTCCTCCGTTGTTTCATGGTGATGCGGCTTCTCGGTTGAATGTCAACAGTTCAATGGGTCTTCCAAGACACCGAGTGCATGGCCCACCTTTCCCTCGGCCGTCCGCGTCATCATCTGCTTCGTCACTCGAATCCACCACTGTCCTATCCGCTCGTAATTTAGTGACACATGTTTGCGTACGGCATTTCACACTGGTAAAGTTCCCGATAACTTTCACGAGTGTCTGACTTCATATCTTGTGCTATAATAAACATATTAGTGGTTTCCCACACTTGATCCACTTTTTCAAAATACATAGCATTGTTCTCGGATAACGTTCAGTCTTTTAACCACATATGACAGCTCTGACATGGCAACTTGTTTCAATGGTAATACTCTGACTATCATAGAGTGTCGAAAAATCGAAGATGCCTGCATTAATTTACGCCTAACATGAGTACGGGATATGCTCCCATGCAACTCGCTGGGCTATGTTGGTCTCATATCGTAGGCTAACCTGTATTTGGGTAATGAAGAATGCTTCAACCATATCCACATAAGCAGATAGACCCCAACTAATACTCCTATAACTCGTCGACTAAATATTTTCAAACAACTCCAGATTGGTATCCCAAGAAATTACAAGTTCTATCCACTGAATATTCGTAGCATGGTTATAATGCCTCAGAGTCTCCGACAGACAAAGTGTTGACGCGTAGTATAACGGTGTAGTAACAATATGACGTCGAACAGTAAGACTGACAGAACTGTAATGAACTGAAAACTGCAACTGCAACTAATGAGTGCTCGTGACTGGCTCCTTATATATGGTTCGGGTCTGATGTTACGGATAGCTGGCTTTGCCAAGAAGCAGGCCTACCCCGCTCTTCCTTCGGTCGGTCTCGCCCCCCTGACTGTTCAATCCTCAGTGCAAGTTTACAAAAATATCCATAACTCCTGTGTTTCTGGGTCTATTCACGTGAAAATTCTTCTGGTTACATCAAACTTCCATAGCCAATAATTCTTCATCGGTCTCAGACCTCAAATTTGCAGAAATTATATTTTCATCAATAAGTTTCTTCATGTCGGCTGTCAGCGCCACGGGTCTCTCCCCGGCGAACTACTACTCAGCGCGCTCTTCAAATCTGCGTCTCACTGGTGTCATACAAAAATGATATCACATAGATATCCGTAATTCGGGTACAATACTGTGTTTGATAATAATATGTTTTGCAATGACGCTTGAATTTACGGGTATTTCGAAAGTAAATATCTACTATTTGAAACCCGTCAAAACATGACGGTCATAGGGAAAATATTTACTGAAGAATTTTCTTATATACTGAGCCCGAGTTCATATCTGCAATCGTTGTCGCAGCCCCTAAACTTAAGAACCAACCAACCACATCTGCAATGTGACATCGATAGCTCATGAAGAGTATAACTTCTGTGGATGAACCGAGAACTCCCAAAGAGAAAGTATGAGAGACTTTAATTTGAAGCACCACAGGTTGCCGCGCCACCAATGTTATTTCTTTTTTAATATTTCTTGGAGATAGAATTGATTAGAAGATGTTTGTACATATTTTGAAGCACTGGAGAATTATATGATTTTTGTTAGTAAAAGGAAATGAAGATGTAACCCCGCAGTGAATGCGAAGAATGTTTATAGTTGACCCTTGACTGGTGACATGACCGGAACATCCGGCATTTTAACGAGCACACTTCTATAGCAGACGAGGTCCTGTGCAGACGTAGTCTATAATCGTTGTCTGAATCCACGAATACCACGTTCGATAACTATCATCGAGTGCGTAATAACGTGCTAATGCACACAGTAAAGCTGCCAGAACTAGTAAGAACTGTGATTTAAAGTGAATTAATAATATTCGTGAAATTGGTATTTTTCCGTCAACCCGGAAACGAACCTAGTTGAGAGCACATGGTTGCTGATCGAGTGAAAAATTGATAAAACGTTATAATTCTTGGTGTAACACTCACCAGTATTTAAGAGATGAATTTTTCAAGAGCACATCGCTCCAGTTTAAAGCAATAAATGCGCGTTTAAATTACACAAACGTTTTGAGTGAGTCTAGTGGCACAAGCTGCTATGTCGAGTCTGTGAGCAGATGAATACATGGCCATTCTTTGCAACAACCCGCTATATGAGTGTGGAATCTGTGAATTCAGTAAATCAAAGTTACAACTCATTTAAATTCAGTGAAAACGACAAATCTTTCACCATCATGGAGCTAACTTGATTGGTTCAACGCCACGTGGGCACGCTGATAATTCCAACTATCAGGGAGGCTATAATGGAATAAAATCCCGATATGGAGAGGTTTAGCGACAGATGACACTTATTGATGGAAGGAAGGGGTCTTGGACACAATAACCATGCCGCAGAATTTGTCAAGGAGACCAGGCAATGCATACACGCTGGAGACGTGTAAGGAAGTCAAGTGAGTCCGACTGAAAGTCGATTTTTTTATGTACGATGATGGCAGGGAGGATTAGTTATAGACGACCTTACTTAGCACATTCTTAGGTAGGGTTTATCTCATTATTTCACGTAGTTATTCAGTACTACACTATACCGTATCATTTGCCAGAGCCTGGGACAAACGCTCTTGTCATTATCATTGTAAATACAGTTTTGAGAGCTCGAGAACAGTGCGCCGAAGGGAACCCATGTACGTAAAAACATTCTGTTATATAATCATGCCACCAATGCATTCCACTGGGAACAGTTAGTCCTTGTATCCAGATGTTTTTCAAGGCCGTAGCCCGGCAAATATCATTTATACTGACCTACTGGCCGCGAACGCCACGCACTCTTCAATAAGTGAATGCATTTAGAAGGCAGTGAACTGTATGTTAGCAGCCACCGCATGAACCCTGTTTTGGCGCTGCACAAACACATGGGAGTGTTTCTTTTGTTTTATTTTTATCAATTGACAATCTGACGATTATGAACCAATGCTGTAATTATTAAGATGAGCCAAGCAGGATATCTTGGGTTCGATGTGAGGGGGTCATTTTGTAACTGTAAGGAAGATGCAGGTTTATTATAACACATGTTCCTTGACTGCATAAGTTTCTGATACAATCGCAGTCCATGCACGATTTAAGTACGTTTAAGAGTACAACTAAAATCCACAGCTGATTTGTACAGCACATTATAACCCTGTCCACAGGCTGGAATTGTATAAGGCTAGTGAAAACCATTGTTACATTTATTACGCACTACAGAGGTAGGATCTGATTACCCTTAGTTGCAAAGTTCGCTTTTTGGTACTATTTGAGCCAGCGACGTGTACGATTTTTGACTCGTTGACTGAGAGAGTGGCCGACGGGCTAAGTGTTATTATGAAGCACTGATATGTGCACCTGAAGGTTTGGAAGGAGTGTTTTCTTCCAATTATGAGTCTGATGTTGGTTTGATTTACGCCAATTTTTCACACGTTTCGAGTTTAACATGGTCACTAAACTAATACAGAGAAACTGGTAGGACTAAAAGATGACTTTAATAAATAAGATTATAATAATCAAATAGCAGGATTTTATCTAAACTGAAACCTAAATGAAGTGTTAGGAAATATTTGCAAACATGAATAACCCCCCTAAACGTAATGAAACATAGATGAGCAATGCTTAGATTTTGCTATCCTTCGACATCTTAAATACAATTTATAGCATTCCCTAGTATGAGACGACGATCAGTTGACTACGTGTTTGAACACGGTAGTTAATCTGATAATGCGACAATAGCCATGAATTGCTCATGCCGTCGCCGACATAATTTTATCTTCCATATATTCATGACTCAACTTCACAAAGAGTGGAGCTGCGAGTAGGCAGGCTGTGAGTAGGAATAAAAGAGCGGTTCTGGGACAGGGGCTAGTGGGCAAGATGGCCGCCGCGCGCAACTGCCCTATGTTATTCTTATGGAGAGGTCAGTCATAGCTGGGTGGGGGGCTAATGGGCAATATGGCTGCCACGCCCTGAGACATTGGATGACGTGACAGGGAGAGGTTGACAGTGTTACGTTGCTAAAAGGAATATTTATTATTATTATTATTATTATTAGGTAATCATGCGTTGATCATGTACAATCAAGACCAGCCTTATATTGTCCAGTTTTTGGTGTTGTGGCTAGCATTCTTAGCTGTTACTGTAGAGGCCCGGGTTCGAGTCCTGGCTCTGTCAAGAAATTTAATTCTGGGCTGAGGGTTGAGACGAGATACGCTCAGCCTTGTGAGGCTAAAAAACTCAGAGCAGCTGGGTTTAATTCATAACTCAGCCATTCTACCTAACCTAAACTAACCTAACCTAACCTTACCTAACTTGAAAATAAAAAGCAAAAAAAAAAAGTGAGAGCAAAAAGTGTGATCAAAATGTGAGAGCAAATGTAAGAGCACAAATAATAAACTTAGTTATAACCTAACCTAACCTAACTTCACCTAACCTAACCTAACCTAACTTAACCTAACCTAACTTCAAAGTGCAAAAAAAAGAGGGAGCAAAAAGTGTAATCTATAAAAATAAGAGCAAATGTAAGAGCGCAAATAATAAACATAGTTACAACCTACCCTAACCTAACCTAACCTAACCTAACCAAGCATTTCCTCATCTAATTTCACCTAATCTAACTTCAAAGTGAGTGCAAATATAAGAGCAAAAAGTGACAGCAAAAAGTGAGAGCAAAAAGGTAGAGAGCAAAAAAGTGTCAGCAAAAAAAAATTGAGAGCAAATGGGAGAGCACAAATAATAAACTTAGTTATAACCTAACCTAACGTAACCTAACCTAACCCACAGGAACCTCATTTAAAGATTTTAGATTTTACATTTTAACATTCTACATTTTCATATTTTAGATTTTAGATTTTTTCATTTTACTATTTTTAGATTTTACATTTTTGATTTTTTTGTATTTAAAATTTTAGTTTTTCTAGATTTTACATTTTGAATGTAATATTTTTTAATTTTAGATTTTACAATTTACATTTTCCGAAAAGAGTAAACTACAAGGTCACATATCTAACCACACCTAACCTAACTTTACCAAACCTAACTGAAGCTAATCCAAAGGCTAATGCACATACACAAAGTATATAAGGGCACATGCAACTATCCTTATGCTAGTCTTATAGGCTACTGTACAATATGATCACTACCCCAACCGGGTAATTTTTTTTCATTTTGTTGTTTACACATTTTTTGTCAATTTTCCAATTTCCCATTTTCAGTTTTTTTAAGTCAGTTTTAAGTTTATCAATTTCATAATATGGAAACATGGATTTTGCATTTTATTGTTTACACATTTGTCAATTTTCCAATTTCCAATTTTCAGTTTTTTTAATGTCAGTTTTAAGTTTTTCAATTTCATAATATGGAAACATGGATTTTGCATTTTGTTGTTTACACATTTGTCAATTTACCAAATTCCCATTTACAGTTTTTAAAATTTCAGTTTAATGTTTTTTCTATTTTGTCAATATGGAAACATAGATTTTCCAATTTGTGTTTTACGTGTTCATTTTGCATTAGGAGTGGAGAGAGGTGGGTAGTAATTAAAAATGTACAAGGAGTGTCCATACAATATTTTTTTTATTTTAAATACATGTACACTATTTACACATAATACATTTTTATATATAGTCTATTCTTCTTTTTGTTATAAATTGTACAGTTGTTTTTATTTTGTTTTCTATTTTATTTATTTTTGATTATGAATACCATTTTTTAAATTTTTGTAGTGCCAACGGTTTTATTTACTAAATAGTTTTGTTTTATGTATTTGCTAATTGCAGGCAGAAGATTTTGATATTCATAACTTAACTCTTTAAGCATGGTTAATGATTGAGTAATGGCCATAGGCATGTGTACTTATACCATTAAAATCAATCACTCTATTATCATCACCAGGACACAAAGCAATTTTGTTTAGTCTTATAGATGATAAGTCATGTTGTTTAGAAGCGATAATGTTCATGGGTTTTCTTTTTACATAGTTTTTCATGACACAATCCTTATAATCTTGAAAGCTTATACAATTTTTGACAACACCTCTGCTAATACCTTTAATCTTTTTGATTTCCATACCAATTATGTCTAAAGCATACATTTAGCTCTAAGTCCAACAAATGCTTTTAAAATTTGTCCACAAGCCTCGTCTTTAAATTTCCCCAACGTTTTCTTGTTTGATGTAGAGTAACATATGTGATTAGCAGGATAATCTGATGTGTCAAGGTGTTCTAGGAAATCAAACTTGTCTTGATATACATCTGGGGTGTTAACCACATAAATGAACCAGTCAGTATCCATATACATGAGTTTAAGATTGTCCATGCCATAATAGGGTAGCAGGACAACACAGTGGTGGGAATACATGAGAGTTTTTGAAATATCCAGTATACACATTCCAATAGCCTATATATAGGCTTATTGAATACAATGTTACGTTTAGCCATGTGGAAAGCAGCTAGGTTAGGACCATAAATTGTTCTGTCGATAAATGTCGGCTTTGCTATTAATTTTTCTGCCTTTTTGCTGTCAGTCACAAGACGTTTGTCTATTCTTTTACGGATATTTTCCATTGTTTTTCCAAAAAGGCATTGTTGAATAATTTGTACAGATTTTTCTCAAAATCATTTTTGGCTTGTTTTCGAAGGTTGTTATTAAAATCAACGTATGCCTTTAACCAAGGTCTTTGTTTAAACTTTAACACACGATGAATCTTTGTCAATTTTATTCCATTATCTAAAGCCTGTTTTAATGCCATGTAGTGAACAACATATCACCTTCGATTTCCAAGATGAGAAATTAGTTTTTTCAGAGACGAATCCTTAGGTTGAGTTCACTCTGGTAGGAAAGGTAAATCGTTGTGTAGATCATGAAGGTCAGATGGGTAATCGACATCAACGTCCAGAATGTATCCCACAGGATCGTCTTTCTTTCTTTTTTCTAGATCAACAGTATCTGGAGAAACCCACTGAAATCCACCATAAGGAAGGGAGTGGCACATAGCCCACCCGTATTGGTTGTTGGCATCATCATAGGTAATAAACTGCGATGGTACCTCAGAATCATAGGTTTCCATGTATTTATTGTTAGCTTCAGCATACCGATAAGACACCTGGCATATGCCTCCACGTATTCCAGACTCGATTAGAAGAATCTGATCGTAAACCTGTAGCAATTCCAGTTCAATTCCTGTGTAAAGGAGCATTGCCTCAAAATTTAAACCAGGCGAAGTAAAAAAGTGTGCAGCATCCACTCGGCGTGTTCCTAGTGTTTTGTTTCTAAACGTTTCAAAGCTGTCTGAAAGAAGGAGTACATCTGATGTTAGGTAGAGGTCACTATATTCCCCTAGAGTTTTAATGTTGAACTGATTCCAAACATTTTTGGCATGTTCATAGTCTTCTTGACTAACATCTTCTTGACTTAATTTGTTAAAGAATGCCTCTTTTGGAGGTAAACACGTTTCACTTAACTTTTCCCATGAGTCAATGTAGTCATAACAAAATACCCCTTTACGAGTCATGAGCATTGCATTTTCTTTTCCAAAGTACTTGTCTGTTTCAGGGTATGATGTTAAGTTGGAAACTAAGTTTTCCAAACTACTCGGCATTAACCGGAACGTGTCCATAAATCTAAGCTTAACATTTCCTACGTATTTGGTAAAGGAAGTGTACTTTTCCTTGGAGTTCGCGATAACATCCACTCTCTCAGTAGTACATCCCAATTGCTTTACAATGAAATTTGCGACGTAGCCATTCATATTATGTAGAAACGCAGGAGCGGGGTTACGTGTTTTACACCTCAAATTACAGTTATTGTGAGCACTTCCACGGTATTCCCCTGTAATATGGCAGTGGTCTCGAACTTCCCAGTCCTGTTGGGTAAATGGTTGTTGACACAAATAACAGGTTTCAGAACATTGGAACTCTGCTTCTTGATCCTCAGTTAAAGCCTTTGGAATATTTAAGCTGTAAAGGCGATCGATTTCATTAGCTATTGAAATCAAACAGTCCATAAAATTTTCTGCAGCGTCAGGTCCACGATAATTAAGAGGTTGGCTTGGAAGGTTTGTCTTTATGTGTTCCACAGCAGGTGAGGTTTTAACGTATATACCAAAGCTCATAGGAACATGACTCTGGTATGGCACTGTATAACTTGCTTCAGGATTGGGTAGACATGTTTGATAGGGTAACAGTATACTTTTAAAATCAGCATAGATTACGTAAGGTATTCTCAGCATTTTTTCCACGTTTAAAAATTTAACAATTGAGTTTTTAATAGGCATTTCAACCCTAGCAATGTCATGCTGGACACCCAAAGCTCTATGTTCTTTCAATTTTTCCATTCCATGTTGTCCATATCGATTATCAAAGTGTGTAAAACACCGTTTACACGTATATATCTCATGTTCATAGCGGGTAATCTGATGTCTTACTAGTTTATCAAGATCTTTGATAAAGACGTTGTGGTTCTGGCTGGATGATGAACTTAGCAGAAGGAATTCGCGATGGTCTTGCAGCTCATGATCCACAACCTTTAGAGGGAACAATTTGTTGTCTTGTTCCAATCCAAATACATTTGTGGATATATCGTTGGCTTTTTCAAATTTGGGAATGTCAGCTAGTAATGTAGGAAATGATAATACAGAAAAATCATACTTGTTGTCCAGATCCTTGTATTTACTAACGCGTTCAGCTTTTGTTTCAACCAGTTTTGCTAAAATGGCATACATAAAACACCTATCGTCCTTAAAGTTTTGAGGATTAAAGGAGGCTTTTCTTGCTTTTAAAGCTGTTGGTAATTGAATATATGTGCTGCCACGCAAGGGATTGTACTTATTTATTTTCAATCGTACTCCTTCCACTGCTAACAAAGCCCAATTACTGCCTTTTAGCTCAGATTCTTCCATTTCCGTAGTTAACTTTGTAAATTGTGTTTCAAAGAAACTACTCAAGTCTGTTTCCAAAAATAGGGCCTGATTTCGTGTTATAAAAGCACGATCTGTAATTTCATTGGTAGATGTATGAATGAATCAACATTCAGCCACAAGATTAAATTTTATCGACTTGTGCATTGCTAGTTCTTTCTGCATAGCTTGTATTATTTGCTGTTTGAACTCTTTAAGGTATGAATTTAAATCCTTGCACGTATCGCAACGAATGAAATAGGATTTAAGTCCACCTTGAAAAGATGTCTCATATTCAATAAGTCCATTTTTGTCAGTGACCATTGACAGTAGGTAATGTTTTGTACGCTCAGATTTTTGTCTTTTAGCTGCCGACACAACATTGCAACATTCTTCATGACGACGTCCATTGTAGGCATTGTTGAATTTACTGCCACACGTTTTACACTCATGAAATTCGCCACACGAAACTTCATGACCCTTCCAATGATAGTCCCGAAGAAAAGCTTTTCCACACTCTTTGCACATATACCTAGGAATGGGTTCTTCCATCACGAATGTTGATTTCTACGAACAGCTGCTTACTGCGTATCACAGGGCTAGAGGTTGGTCGGTGAGACGGTCTTTCACGATGTGAACACCGTGAGAGGTAGTAGTCAACTGGTGATATTCTTGTTAAGGGTCCTCTAATATACCCCTAGTCTAGACCAACAGCTCTTTACAGCGTATGACAAGGCTGTAGACTGGACAGTGAGACGGTCTTTCACGATGTGAACACTGTAACAAGTAGTAGTCAACTGATTATATACTTGCTAAGTGTTCTCTAATATACAATAGTCAAGACCAACAGCTACTTACTGAGTAGTACAAGGCTGTACAATAGTTGTTTTGACAGTCTTTCACGATGTGGTCACTGTGAGTGGTGATAGTCAACTGATGATATTCTCGAAAAGGGTCCTCTAATATACCCCTAGTTAAGGGTAGCAGCTGCTCACTGCTTATGACAAGGCTAAAGACTGGTTGTTTCAACGGAATTTCACAATGTAAACACTGTGACAGGTAGTAGTCAACTGAAAATATTCTTATGGCCTACTCAAGGTCATCAGGTATTTACTGCATATCAAAAGGCTGTACACTCATGTGTGTTAGGCACTCTTTCTTGCTAAGGACCCCAATATTCCCTACACAAGGCTATACATGTTAGTTCTGAACACTTAGTAGTTAATTGTATATTCAATTTTTGTACAAAGCTTATACAAGCACGTTTTTCATGAGGCAAAACTTTGTTAAATAGCTGCATGCGACACGCAAAGTATGTTTCCGCTATCTAGCGGTAACTATGAGATTTACTTGAACGACCAGCTTGCTACCTAGCACTCCATTTCAACTCTCACTCACTGAACGACCACCATGCTATCTAGTGGTTGATATCAATACTCCTCAACTACCAGCCTTCTACCTATCGGTCAATATGACAACTCACTCTACTACCAGCATGCTACATGGCTTTTTCTTTTGTAAGAGTTTTGTTGGCTTCTTGTTGGCTTTTGTTGGCTTTTGTTGGCTATTTGTTGGCTTTTGTTGGCTTTTATGTTGGCTTTTGTTGGCTTTTGTATTAGCTCTCTCATATTTGCCCTTGCTTGTTGGGGCTTATTTGGTCTTGGAAAGTATGTCAGTCATTTTTATGGCTGCACAATGCTTAGAGCCATGTTTGTAAGCAACAACAACAACACACAAAATTACGAAAAAAAATCCAAAGTACTCTAAGGTTTATCAATGACTCTCAACTCTTACACTTACCTCTATCCCATGCCTAGTCAAAAAAATAGTGTATTTTTCAAATTTTTAAAAAAATATTTGGAAAGTAGGCTATATCATTAAACTAAGAATCCTAAAACGACATATGTTAACTCCAACACCTACCTCTATACCACTCTCAGTCCAAAAATAGTGTATTTTTCAAATTTTCCAAAACTTATTTCCAAAATCGGTTATATTTCCAAAACTAGAAAGTTTACAAAAATGTTTGTTTGACATAAATGAATGGCCTTTGCCCCCCATACTGCCGTACCAAGTCCCAGGTCTCTTGGACAAGAAAAATAAAAAATTGAAAATAGGCTATATTTCCAAAATTTCAATGGTCCATACCCCTCTATCCCCATACCAAGTCTCAGGTCTCTAGGTCAACAAAAATAAAATTTTGAAAATGGGATATATTTCCAAAATTAGGAATTCTACAAAAAAGTTTGTGTCACATAAATCAATGGTCTTTACCTCCTCTATCCCCATACCAAGTCTAAGGTCTCTAGGACAAAAGAAAATCATTTTGAAAAATGGTCACTATTTTGGAAACTATGAATTTTACAGAAAAGGTTGTTTGAAATAAATCAATGGTCTTTACCTCTTCTAGCACTATACCAAATTTCAAGTTTCTAGGACAAAAGAAAATTATTTTTGAAAAATGGTCACTATTTTGGAAACTAGGAATTCTACAAAAAAGTTTGTTTAACATAAATGAAAGGACTCTATCCCTTCTACCTGTAAACCAAATCTGTAAATCTGTATGACAAAAATAAAAAAAGTTCAATTGGGAAAATAGGCGATTTTTCATAAAACCAAACATTCTAAAAAGTGTTCTATGGGCTTAAAAGAATGGCCTCTATGTCCTTTATTTTTTATAATAAAACTTTTTTATTTTTTACCTTTTTTGAAAAAAAAATGTTCAATTTTGAAATTTTTATATTTTGGAAACTAAAGAGTTTACAAAAAAATTTGTTTGACATAAATGAATGGCCCTAACCCCGTCTACCACCGAAATAAATTTCAAGTCGTTAGGACAAAAATAACAGAAGTGGAGTAGTGAGAGTTCTGACTCTCCCCACCACCTCTCCCTCTGACGTCACATTTTTGTAAACATTCTAATTTTGGAAATATAACCCATTTTGGAAATATGTTTTGGAAAATTTGAATAATACACTATTTTTGGACTGAGAGTGGTATAGAGGTAGGTGTTGGAGTTAACATATGTCGTTTTAGGATTTTTAGTTTAACGATATAGCCTGCTTCCCAAATATTTTTTGAAAATTTGAAAAATACACTATTTTTTGACTAGGCATGGGATAGAGGTAAGTGTAAGAGTTGAGAGTCATTGATAAACCTTAGAGTACTTTGGATTTTTTTCGGAATTTTGTGTGTTGTTGTTGTTGTTGCTTATAAACATGGCTGTAAGCATTATGCAGCCATAAAAAGGACTGACATACTTTCCAAGACCAAATAAGCCCCAACAAGCAAGGGCAAATATGAGAGAGCTAATACAAAAGCCAACAAAAGCCAACAAAAATCATACAAAAGAAAAAGCCATGTAGCATGCTGGTAATTGAGTGAGTTGTCATATTGACCGATAGGTAGAAGGCTGGTAGTTGAGGAGTATTGATATCGACCGCTAGTTAGCATGCAGGTCGTTCAGTGAGTGAGTGTTGAAATGGAGCGCTAGGTATCAAGCTGGTCGTTCAAGTAGTTCTCATAGTCACCGCTAGATAGCGGAAACATACTTTACGTGTCGCATGCAGCTATTTAACAAAGTTTTACCTCATGAAAAACGTGCTTGTATAAGCCCTGTACAAAAATTGAATATACAATTAACTACTAAGTGTTCAGAACTAACATGTATAGCCTTGTGTAGGGAATAATGGGGTCCTTAGGAAGAAAGAGTGCCTAACACACATGAGTGTACAGCCTTTTGATATGCAGTAAGTGCCTGATAACCTTGAGTAGGCCATAAGAATATTTTCAGTTGACTACTGCCTGTCACAGTGTTTACATTGTGAAAGACCGTTGAAACAACCAGTCTTTAGCCTTGTCATAAGCAGTGAGCAGCTGCTACCCTTAACTAGGGGTATGTTAGAGGACCCTTATCAAGAATATCATCAGTTGACTACCACCACTCACAGTGACCACATCGTGAAAGACTGTCAAAACAACTATTGTACAGCCTTGTACTACTCAGTAAGTAGCTGTTGGTCTTGACTATTGTATATTAGAGAACACTTAGCAAGTTTATAATCAGTTGACTACTACTTGTTACAGTGTTCACATCGTGAAAGACCGTCTCACTGTCCAGTCTACAGCCTTGTCATACGCTGTAAAGAGCTGTTGGTCTAGACTAGGGGTATATTAGAGGACCCTTAACAAGAATATCACCAGTTGACTACTACCTCTCATGGTGTTCACATCGTGAAAGACCGTCTCACCGACCAACCTCTAGCCCTGTGATACGCAGTAAGCAGCTGTTTGTAGAAATCAACATTCGTGATGGAAGAACCCATTCCTAGGTATATGTGCAAAGAGTGTGGAAAGCTTTTCTTCGGGACTATCATAGGAAGCGTCATGAAGTTTCGTGTGGGGAATTTCATGAGTGTAAAACGTGTGGCAGTAAATTCAACAATGCCTACAATGGACGTCGTCATGAAGAATGTTGCAATGTTGTGTCGGCAGTTAATAGACAAAAATCTGAGCCTACAAAACTTTACCTACTGTCATTGGTCTCTGACAAAAATGGACTTATTGAATATGAGACATCTTTTCAAGGTGGACTTAAATCCTATTTCATTCGTTGCGATACGTGCAAAGATTTAAATTCATACCTTAAAGAGTCCAAACAGCAAATAATACAAGCTATGCAGAAAGAACTAGCAATGCACAAGTTGATAAAATTTAATCTTGTGGCTGAATGTTGATTCATTCATACATCTACCAATGAAATTACAGATCGTGCTTTTAAAACACGAAATCAGGCCCTATTTTTGGAAACAGACTTGTGTAGTTTCTTTGAAACACAATTTACAAAGTTAACTACGGAAATGGAAGAATCTGAGCTAAAAGGCAGTAATTGGGCTTTGTTAGCAGTGGAAGGAGTACGATTGAAAATAAATAAGTACAATCCCTTGCGTGGCAGCACATATATTCAATTACCAACAGCTTTAAAAGCAAGAAAAGCCTCCTTTAATCCTCAAAACTTTAAGGACGATAGGTGTTTTATGTATGCCATTTTAGCAAAACTGGTTGAAACGAAAGCTGAACGCGTTAGTAAATACAAGGATCTGGACAACAAGTATGATTTTTCTGTATTATCATTTCCTACATTACTAGCTGACATTCCCAAATTTGAAAAAGCCAACGATATATCCACAAATGTATTTGGATTGGAACAAGACAACAAATTGTTCCCTCTAAAGGTTGTGGATCATGAGCTGCAAGACCATCGCGAATTCCTTCTGCTAAGTTCATCACCCAGCCAGAACCACAACGTCTTTATCAAAGATTTTGATAAACTAGTAAGACTTCAGATTAACCGCTATGAACATAAGATATATACGTGTAAACGGCGTTTTACACACTTTGATAATCGATATGGACAACATGGAATGGAAAAATTGAAAGAACATAGAGCTTTGTTTGTCCAGCATGTCATTACTAGGGTTGAAATGCCTATTAAAAACTCAATTGTTAAATTTTTAAACGTGGAAAAAATGCTGAGAATACCTTACGTAATCTATGCTGATTTTGAAAGTATACTGTTACCCTATCAAACATGTCTACCCAATCCTTAAGCAAGTTATACAGTGCCATACCACAGTTATGTTCCTATGAGCTTTGGTATATACGTTGAACCTTCACTTGCTGTGGAACACATAAAGACAAACCTTCCAAGCCAACCTCTTAATTATCGTGGACCTGACGCTGCAGAAAATTTTATGGACTGTTTGATTTCAATAGCTAAAGAAATCGATCGCCTTTACAGCTTAAATATTCCAAAGGCTTTAACTGAGGATCAAGAAGCAGAGTTCCAATGTTCTGAAACCTGTTATTTGTGTCAAAAACCATTTACCCAACAGGACTGGAAAGTTCGAGACCACTGCCATATTACAGGGGAATACCGTGGAAGTGCTCACAATAACTGTAATTTGAGGTGTAAAACACGTAACCCCGCTCCTGTGTTTCTACATAATATGAGTGGCTACGACGCAAATTTCATTGTAAAGCAATTGGGATGTACTACTGAGAGAGTGGATGTTATCGCGAACTCCAAAGAAAAGTACATTTCCTTTACCAAATATGTGGGAAATGTTAAGCTTAGATTTATGGACACGTTTCGGTTAATGCCGAGTAGTTGGGAAAACTTAGTTTCCAACTTAACATCATACCCTGAAACAGACAAGTACTTTGGAAAAGAAAATGCAATGCTCATGACTCGTAAAGGGGTATTGTTATGACTACATTGACTCATGGGAAAAGTTAAGTGAAACGTGTTTACCTCCAAAAGAGGCATTCTTTAACAAATTAAGTCAAGAAGATGTTAGTCAAGAAGACTATGAACATGCCAAAAATGTCTGGAATCAGTTCAATATTAAAAGTCTAGGGGAATATAGTGACCTCTACCTAACATCAGATGTACTCCTTATTGCAGACAGCTTTGAAACGTTTAGAAACAAAACACTAGAAACACAACGAGTGGATGCTGCTCACTTTTTTACTTCGCCTGGTTTATGTTTTGAGGCAATGCTCCTTTACACAAGAATTGAACTGGAATTGCTACAGGTTTACAATCTGATTCTTCTAATCGAGTCTGGAATACGTGGAGGCATATGCCAGATGTCTTACCGGAATGCTGAAGCTAACAATAAATACATGGAAACCTATGATTCTGAGATACCATCGCAGTTAGGTAGATTTCATTAGAAAGCTAACTATTGCAATGGGTACCATGTTTCGACTTCCGGAAAATTTCGACATATCTTCGCGTTTCACATCCCCAAGACCCCAAAACCACCGTCAGTTCAAAAGTTTATATATAATTTATGTATATACCAGGTGGCCCACCAGCGCCGTGCAATCTACTTATAAATGTCCCGCATGTACTAGTGTTGAACGGGAGGTCTAACAACTAACTTGCTAAGGGGTAACCTTGCATACAAGCAGGTTACGTCAGAATGCCAAGAGATAACAACCAGACGGCCGAACACTGCATGTTCCTCAGTGCTCCCGTCTAATGCGCCCCAAAGTGGTACGAAGCCTCGCTGGCGAGCGCAGAATAGTAGCTTTGTACGTGGCACAGCAGTATTAAAGTTGCTATCAACACATCGACAATGGCTGAGGTATTCACCAAAAACGAGCGCGCACACACATAATTCTAATCTATGGAGAATCTGGTCACAATCCCACCAAAACTCGCACATTAATGCACAGGAGATTCCAAATAGACGCCTGCCTTTTGTATACGAATTTCCCCGAACAGAGCTGTAATTAAGTGCTAATGGATTGAAGCACATACCAGCATGGCTGGGCTAGACCCGTCTGCAACAATTCTGATGTTGTGCAGACAGTACATCAGTATTGTAATCGAAGCCTTCACACGGTACGTTGAATTTCACCGTACTGAAATAATGAAGTGTTGAATTTCAGGGGCTTTACAACACAGTGAGCATGTAGCCCCGTGTACTTGAGTGTGTGAAGAATTTGTCTGATAACCTGTGTCTAGTGCAGACATCATAGTGACAATAGTAGTAATAATAATAACAATAATGATAGGAATCCTGTTACAGTACTTGCGTAGTAAAACTACTGCTAAATAGTTGCACAACATGCAACATATTGTATACCACGTTGTAACGCTCCTTTGCAAACAGCGATTTCTGTAATAAACAGGGTTCGTTTGTAAATACGCCAAAGATGCAGAAAGTTAAATAACACATTAATTTGTACATGTAGGCTACAGAAATTCCACTCTACAATAGCATTGCTTGCTAATTGGACAAAAACTCACATATTATTGCATCAAAGCTTAGAAAATAAAATAAATTACAAGGTCACACTTGGACAGCTATTCATAATGAATATGCTCCAAGACATGTCCCTGGTGGCGAATACAATGTTGAACACGTCTCGCAGTGTCTGCATGGACACGTCGTAACATTTCAGGTGTCACTGCAGCACAGGCCTCACCAATACATTGTTTTAATTGATCGACATTTTCTGGCGCCGTTTCGTAGACTTTTGATTTTATATAGCCCCACAGAAAGAAGTCCAGAGGGGTTAGATCAGGCGATCGTGCTGGCCACTGCCATGGGCCTCCAAGACCTATCCACCGTTCAGGGTATCGTGCATTTAGATATTCCGTAACGGCTCGGAAGGTGTGAGGTGGAGCACCATCATGCTGGTACCAATGCTGTAATACAACCTGGAGTGGAATATCTTCTAGAAGGTTTTCCAGAGTCAAGTCGGTTTGTAAAAATTCAAGATAATTCCTACCTGTGAGTCTGGGGGCTATAAAAACAGGCCAATTATGTAGTCTCCCAGAATACCACACCACACGTTAACTCCCCAGTGGATCTGAACGTGCTGTGCTCGAACCCAGTGGGGGTTCACTGGAGCCCAGTAATGCAGATTGTGAGTATTGACGTTGACATCATTGGCAATATAGCATTCATCACTCCACAGAATATTCCTGGCAAAATGTGGATCTTGTTGTAATGCAGCGGCCATTCTTCGGCAATATGCTACCCTGCGATCGAAATAATTTCCATACAGTTGTTGGTGTAGGTGCGGCTTATAAGGATGCCATTTTCGCTCCTTCAGGATCCTCTGTATTGAAGTTCGTGGCACTCCTAGGTCCCTTGCAGCTTCTCTTTGCCCTAAGCAACAATAAATATGTGCACATTGTAACATAGATGGTTCGTATTATTATTATTATTACTACTATTATTATTATTATTATTATTATTATTATTATTATTATTATTATTATTATTATTATTATTATTATTACGGTTTCAAGAGACTAAATTATCATGCACCAGCACTATTTAACGAACTACTACCTCGATTGTCCAACATGAACAGCAAACAACTAGCTATACGTCGCATAAAAATCATTACCTAAATAAACATTAATTTATAACATAAACGTATTATTGTATGCACTCTGGTATTGGAATACAAACCGTATAATGCTGTGAAGTCGCCTCCGTAGCGTAGCGGTCAGCATGCTTAGCTGCCGCCCCGGAGGTCCTGGGTTCGATTCCCTGCTCTGCCACGAACTTTGAAAAGTGGTATGAGGACTGGTACGGGGTCTACTCAGCCTCGGGTGGTCCAAATGAGTAGAGGGGGTTCGATTCTCACCTCAGCCATCCTCGAAGTGGTTTTCCGTGGTTTCCCACTTCGTCTTCGGGAAAATGCCGGGATGGTACCTACTGTAAGGCCACGGCCGCCTCCTTCCCTCTTCCTAGTCTATCCATCCCAATCTTCCATCCCTTCCCCTCCCTCATGAGGCCCCTTTTCGCTTTGCAGGTAGGCCTCCTGGGCGAAGTGCTGATCACATCTCCCCAGTTGTATCAATCCCAACCAGATGTTCCAAGCTCCAGGACACTGCCCATAGAGGCGGTAGTGGTGAGTTCCCTCGCTGAGTCCGTGGGAACCACCAACCTAGAGGGTAAATCGACTAAAAATAAAAAAATAAAAAAAATAATGCTGTGAAAAATAATTAATGTCTCACAGGTAATCTCTACTGATTCCGCCGTCAGATTCTGAGACATATCACAAATGTATTATCAATAGTAATTAATAAATAAATTCTAATACAAAATTCAAATTATTATTATTATTATTATTATTATTATTATTATTATTATTATTATTATTATTATTATTATTATTATTATTACTATTATCAGCAGTAGCTCAGTAAGGTGAAGTGTAACTGACCGTGTGTAGGATTCCGTTCGAAGTACTCTTGTACATTCCGTACAACTTCAGCATTACCGCCGACGGGTCTAGTCCTGCTGGTATGTGCCTGGAACATTCCATTCGTTCGCAATTGCAGCTCTGTTCGGCGAAATACTTGTCGCGACGGTAGACGTCTATCTGGAAACACCAGTGCATATCGTCTATGAGCTTCAACGGCATTACGACCAACTTCTCCATATATTAGTATAATGTCCGTGTACTCGTCGATGCTGAATACACAAGCCATTGTCAATATGTTGCCAGCAACTGTCGTGTCGTTCTACCACATTTTATGAGTCTATTGCGCTCTCAAATGCGAGGGTCGAAAATGCATTGGGGTGCATTAGACGGGTAGCGCTGAGGAACATGCAGCTAGCGGCTGTCCTGTTGTTATTCCTTCGTATTCTGACGTAATCGGCCAGCATGCACTGTGACCCCCGTGGAAATCAGTTATTAGGCATCCCATACAGCAGTAGTGTATGCGAGACATCTAAAACTAGATTGCACGGGGGAAACGGGCCACCTGGTATATATATATCAGTTTCTTGTGGACACGATAACTGCCGTAATTGTGCACCAATCACTTTGAATTTTTTACATAACATGTATCCCTATAGAATCTCGGTCGAGTTCGTTAATGGGCAAAATCGGTCGAAGGGGGTGAAAATGGGGGGCTTTTTTCGAGAAAGTGAAATTTCACTATAACTCTCTTAATACGTGAAATATCGAATCCATTCAAAGTTCATAATATGTGTCGTATAAGTGCCAAACATTTATGTCCAATAAGTTTTTTGATAGCACCAACCATTGACCAAAGGGGTGAAAAAAAGTGGGGTTTTCGGGAAACATTAATCATATCTCTCTTAATAGGCACAATATCAAAACCGTACAAAATGGACAATATTCCTCCAATAATTACCTAAAACGTTTGTCTGAAAGAATTTTCGATATGACCCACCATTACGCCACGGAGTGAGCAAAATGATTTAAATTATAAGAAAATTCCAAGTGCCAAGAGTGGTTGCCATGACAACTTTACTTTTAATTGATACGGGTTGAGCCATCAACAGTTGCTATGAAAACGCCACTGCACGAGATCACATTCTGTTTTCATATGTCTGTGGGAAGCGACTTCGGTATCGGAACTGGTAGCATGCTGAACTTCTATGCCCAAGGTCGCGGGTTCAAACCCGGCTGACGTCGAATTTACTAAGAGCGCCAAAAAACCCTGAGTATGCTTTCCTTCGGAGGGGAAGTTCCAACGTTCGTTGCGAGTTGATGGTTCCGGTGGCATCTAGTAGCCAAGTTCACAGCTAGGTGTCGTTGATGGTAGTATTTTAAATAATGTAGCCTATTTTAGGTAGATTTCATCAGAAAGCTAACTATTGCAATGGGTGCCATGTTTCGACTTCCGGAAAATTTCGACATATCTTCGTGTTTCACATCCCCCAAACCACCGTCAGTTCAAAAGTTTATATACTGTATATGTGTGTGTATATATATGCATATATATCAGTTTGTTGTGGACACGATAACTGCCGTAATTTTGCACCAATCACTTTAATGTTTTACATAATATGTAACCCCTTAAAAAATCGTTCGAGTTCGTTAATGGGCAAACCGGTTAAAGGGGGTGAAAATGGGGGGGGGGGCTTTTTTTTTCGAAAAAGTGAAATGTCGCTATAACTCTCTTAATACGTGAAATATCGAATCAATTCAAAGTTCATAATATTTGTCGGATAAGTGCCAAAAAATTATGTCAAATAGGTTTTTTGATAGCACCAACCATTGACCAAAGGGGTGGAATAAAGTTTTTTTTTCGGGAAACATTAATCATATCTCTCTTAATAGGCACAATATCAAACCCGTACATAATGGAAAATATTCCCCTAATAATTACCTAAAACCTTGTCTGAAAGAATTTTTGATCTGACCTACCATTACGCCAAGGGATGAGAAAAATGATTTCGGAATTAAAGAACATGCCAAGTGCCATCAGAGGTTACCGTGACAACGCTTCTAAATTGATGAGGGATGAGCTATCAGAGGTTGCCAAGACAACGCCATTGCACGAGATCACATTCATTTTTCCATCTGACTGTGGGAAGTGGCTAACTGGTAGCATGCTGAACTTATATGCCCAAGGTCGCTGGTTCAAAGCCGGCCAAAGTCGTCGGATTTTCTAAGAGCGCTAAAAAACCCTCAGCATTCTTTCCTTTGGAGGAGAAGTTCCAACGTTCGTTGCAAGTTGCTGGTTGCGGTGGCATCTAGTAGCCAAGTTCACAGCTAGGTGTCGTTCACGTTAGGATATGGTACAAAATTAGGAACTACTACTTAAAATTGACCGTCTGCAGACCTTACCTGAATTACACACTAAAACAGTCATCAAAATTAACACCGTTTATCAGATTCTACACACCCGGGGTTACATGACCACGTTGTCGCAGCTCCTAAACTGAGGAACCAACAAAAATCTCTGCGGGAGATAAAATTTTGCGAGAAGAAGTAACAGACTGTCAGATAGTTACACATCAGTTCCAAACCTTGCATAAGGACAGTGTGATCAGAAGTATAAAAATGAACCCCGAATGACAAGAAGGTTACCATCCTCATAGACAATAAAATGATAAAAATATGCATACAAAAACGAAAAAAAGTTGATTTTTAACCTCCAAATGTAAAATACTTTCTTGCAATCAATGAGGTCCGATCCTCCTACGAAAACCTGCATATTTTGCCTATTATAGCCAATCCCCTAGTTTGCCCGGTGAAATCTACCTCCGCCTTCCGGCGTTCCGAGATGATTTTTTTTATTACCTATGATGATGCAAACAACCAATACGGTTGGGCTATGTGCCACTCCCTTCCTTATGGGGGATTTCAGTGGGTTTCTCCAGATACTGTTGATCTAGAAAAACTAAAGAAAGACGATCCTGTGGGATACATTCTAGACGTTGATGTCGATTACCCATCTGACCTTCATGATCTACACAACGATTTACCTTTCCTACCAGAGTGAACACAACCTAAGGATTCGTCTCTGAAAAAACTAATTCCTCATCTTGGAAATCGAAGGCGATATGTTGTTCACTACATGGCATTAAAACAGGCTTTAGATAATGGAATAAAATTGATAAAGATTCATCGTGTGTTAAAGTTTAAACAAAGACCTTGGCTAAAGGCACACGTTGATTTTAATAACAACCTTCGAAAACAAGCCAAAAATTATTTTGTCAAAAATCTGTACAAATTATTCAACAATGCCATTTTTGGAAAAACAATGGAAAATATCCGTAAAAGAATAGACATTTATCGACAGAGCAATTTATGGTCCTAACCTAGCTGCTTTCCACATGGCTAAACGTAACATTGTATTCAATAAGCCTTTATACAGTGTGGTCCGCCAGCCCCTTATTTTTTTGGAGGAAGGCAACCCAACTAACGCGTATATCACAGTCATCCTAAAAACATTAGTACCTGTTCCTTTACGTCCATTGTACAACTTTACCGTTGAGTACATCCTCGCGAATATAGTAGAAATTAATAGTGGCAGTTTTCTTTCAATGACCTCAAATATAATGCATGATTGAAACGATTAGAGCTCCGAATAACACATGCTTACGTTTTGACAGGAAGTGTCTACGAATAGATTCAATGCGTGCCAGCAATGTACCATGGTTCTCGGTAGCTGTGGTGGCTAAATGAAGTGTAGCGTCAACGAAGTCGCATTGTAGTAGGTTCGAATCTTGAGCTAGTACTTTTTTTTTTGCTTAATGTCGTTTATTGTGGATGTATTATGGACGCATATCTATCTGTTCCAACGAGTGATTTTTTATTTGGTCCTCAAAAGGACCGTACTTATCCGATGGTACGCAGCCAGATTGGACGACGACATAATGATCTGTAGAACGAAAGCAAGGTATCCTGTATATTCAAGTTAGCAAGTGTTCGGAATTTTTACCACCTTTGTTTAAAGGAAAACTCCGACTCACTCAGACGACCCACATAACAAATAAATAAATACATCAGACCGAAACTATAATTCCTTTCAACGGCGTCTGTGCGAAAAGCGCTTGCTATACACTTACAGTAATAGTTAGTTAGTGAGGTTTAAGGGGCGGAACTACGAGGTCATATGCCCCAAATCTAAAGTAAATACAGATAATTATGACATTGGTTTTATGTCCCTTTTAACTGCTCTGGCTTTTAGATACGCCGGGGTGCTGGAATTTTGCTCGGAAGGGGATCTTCAACGTGCCAGTAAATCTACTGACACGGCTACCTCACATTTGCGCACCCTCAAATGTCAGCTGACCGCACCAGGATACGAACCTGCAACCTGCAACCTTAGGCACAGCCAGCTGAGCCTCGCAGCAAGCCAGTAATTACAGAACGTGTCATATTATTATAAATATTGAACTATTAAAATTCTAATTATCACGAATAGAGTCGCTTCCGTTGCGTAGTAGTCAGCGTGATTAGCTGACACCCCGGACGTCCTGGGTTCGATTCCCGGCTATGCCATGAAATTTGAAAAGTGGTATGAGGACTGGGACGGTGTCTACTCAGTCTCGGGTGGTCCAAATAAATAGAGGGGTTTCGATTCCCACCTCAGCCATCCTCAAAGTGGTTTTCCGTGGTTTTCCGTGGTTTCCCACTTCGCCTCGGAAGGGGATCTTCAACGTGCCAGTAAATCTACTGACACGGCTCCCTCGCATTTGCGCACCCTCAAATGCCAGCTGACTGCACCAGGATACGAACCTGCAACCTTAGGCACAGCCAGCTGAGCCTCGCAGCAAGCCAGTAATTACAGAACGTGTCATATTATTATAAATATTGAACTATTAAAATTCTAATTATCACGAATAAAGTCGCTTCCGTTGCGTAGTAGTCAGCGTGATTAGCTGACACCCCGGACGTCCTGGGTTCGATTCCCGGCTATGCCATGAAATTTGAAAAGTGGTATGAGGACTGGGACGGGGTCTACTCAGTCTCGGGTGGTCCAAATAAATAGAGGGGGTTCGATTCCCACCTCAGCCATCCTCAAAGTGGTTTTCCGTGGTTTTCCGTGGTTTCCCACTTCGCCTCGGAAGGGGATCTTCAACGTGCCAGTACATCTACTGACACGGCTCCCTCGCATTTGCGCACCCTCAAATGCCAGCTGACTGCACCAGGATACGAACCTGCAACCTCAGGTACAGCCAGCTGAGCCTCGCAGCAAGCCAGTAATTACAGAACGTGTCATATTATTATAAATATTGAACTATTAAAATTCTAATTATCACGAATAGAGTCGCCTCCGTTGCGTAGTAGTCAGCGTGATTAGCTGCCACCCCGGTCGTCCTGGGTTCGATTCCCGGCTTTGCCATGAAATTTGAAAAGTGGTATGAGGACTGGGACGGGGTCTACTCAGTCTCGTTTGGTCCAAATAAATAGAGGGGGTTCGATTCCCACCTCAGCCATCCTCAAAGTGGTTTTCCGTGGTTTCCCACTTCGCCTTCGGGCAAATGCCGGGATGTTACCTACCGTACGGCCACGGCTGCCTCATTACCTCTTCCTTGCCTATCCCTCCCTATCCTCCCCACCTTTCCCATCCCTCAAGATGTCCCTGTTCGCTTTGCAGGTGAGGCCACCTGGGCGAGGTGCTGATCCCACCTCCCCAGTTGTATCCCCAGTCGAGATGTTTCAAGCTCCAGGTCACTGCCCGTAGAGGCGGTAATGATGGGATCCCTCGCTGAGTCCGTGGGAAAACCTAACCTGGAGGGTAAAATCGACTAAAAAAATATTAATTATAACGAGTAGTATCCATCCATGGTTTAGAACAGGTTTTTTTTTAATTTTATTTAGTCAATTTACCCTCTAGGTTGGTGGTTCCCACGGACTCAGCGAGGGAACTCACCACTACCGCCTCGATGGGCAGTGTCCTGGAGCTTGGAACATCTGGTCGGGAGGGATACAACAGGGGAGGTGTGATTAGCACTTCGCCCAGGCGGCCTCACCTGCAAAGCGAACAGGGGTCTCATGAGGGATTGGAAGGGATGGAAGATTGGTATGGATAGGCTAGGAAGAGGGAAGGAGGCGGCCGTGGCCTTACAGTAGGTACCATCCCGGCATTTGCCCGAAGACGAAGTGGGAAACCACGGAAAACCACTTCGAGGATGGCAGAGGTGGGAATCGAACCCCCTCTACTCATTTGGGCCACCCGAGGCTGAGTAGACCCCGTTCCAGTCCTCATACCACTTTTCAAATTTCGTGGCAGAGCCGGGAATCGAACCCAGGACCTCCGGGGCGGCAGCCTACCATGCTGACCGCTACGCTACGGAGGCGACATGGTTTAGAACAGTATTTAGGGAAAATAACCATTTAAATGAGACAAGAAAATAACTTTCCCTATCGTCTTCGTAGATAATGTGAACAAAACCAAGTTGAAATCTTGCTGTACGAGGTAGGGAGGGTATAATAAAATAGTTAGAAAGAATTTAAAAAATCTGCCGTTGGATGGTCTTGAACCCGGGATCTTCGAAAGAGCGAGCGGGCGCAATAATACTTGCACACATTTCCAACACACTCTAGCGGTTTTTGTTGCGCTTCTTAATAACGCGTATGGTAAAATATTCAATTATTACAGTTAGATCTTAAATATTGATTGGAATGCATTCGTTCAGTACCTGGCAGGTTTTCTAATTTACTTAAAGCAATTTTCGCGACCGCTTTGCGTTAATAAGGCGAAAGAACAGCAACTAATGCCCTCAAACGACAGCCCTTCGGTTTTATTTCATACAACTTTGCGTCCAAAATGCTAGCGTGTGATACACTTCGGTCATACAAGCAGGTGTACTGACGAAGAGAACAGAATTATACAGGATTTTGTACCAGCGATCACACCAGCTTCCTTGCCAGCGAGTGTCGTGTGATACGGGCCTAAAGATATGCTAAGACTTTTTGTTAAAATTTAATAACAAAACAAGATGTTCGGTAAAGAACGTATAGCCTACTTCCTCCTAAATACATGGGTATGGTTATAACCCTTTGTCCTTTTCAAGGAGTATAATTGAATGTTGGTTGTAGTAGCTTCTTGAAATACAACGTGCTTTACGGATATTATACATGAATATGATGTGCCCTTTGCTAGTGCTATCTCTGTAAAAAAATTCATTCAATTCGGTTTCACCGTGTTTGAATTGATAGGGGAATCGATTTGCACACAAACATGGCTGCTATCTGCACATTATTGGTCTGATGACCTTGTAGTGTGGTCAACAGATTCTCTATACATAAAGGTATGTCGTTGCAAAATTTGGTAGGGATCAGATTATTAGGTTGGTCATAACTTGATTCAAGCTCTTAACATTAGGATGGCCGCCATTACGTTTTCGTCAATATGGCGGCGATATAAAACATGACACTGGAGTGCCCTTTGCTAGTGCTACCTCTGTTCCAAATTTCGTTCAATTCGGTTACACCGTGTTTAATTGATAGGGGGAATCAATTTGCACACATACATGACCGCCATCTGCAAACTAATGGGCTGATGACCTTGTAGTTCAGTCAAACGATGCTCGCTATACAAGTATACGTTGTTGCAAAATTTGGTAGAGATAGGATGATTAAGTTAGTCGTAATTTGATTTAAGCTTTGAACATTTGGGTGGCCACCATTACGTTTCCGTCAAGATGGTGGCGATATAAAACATGACACTGAGGTGTTCTGCGCTAGTGCTACCTCTGTACCAAATTTCGTTCAATTCGGTTTCACCGTGTTTGAATTGATTGGGGGAATCGATTTGCATACATACTTGGCCGCCATATGCAAACTGTTGGGCTGATGATCTTGTAGTTTGGTCAAAATATGCTTCCCACAAAAAGGTATGTTGTTGCAAGATTTGGTAGAGATCAAATTATTAGGTTGGTCGTAATTTGATTCAAGCTCTTAACAATAGGATGGCCACCATTACGTTTTCGTCAAGATGGCGGCGATATAAAACATTACACTGAGGTGTCCTTTACTACTGCTACCTCTGTACCAAATATCGTTCAATTCGGTATCACCGTGTTTGAATTGATAGGGGGAGTCGATTTGCGCACATACATGGCCGCCATCTGCAAACTATTGGTCTGATTACCTTGTAGTGTAGTCAAAAGACGCTCGCCTTATAAATATATGTTGTTGCAAAATTTGGTAGAGATCGTATGATTAGGTTATTCGTAATTTGATTTAAGCTTTGAACATTTGGGTGGCCGCCATTACGTTTCCGTCAAGATGGCTGCGATATAAAACATGACACTGAGGTGCCCTTTGCTAGTTCTACCTCTGTAACAAATTTCGTTCAATTCGGTTTCACCGTGTTCGAATTGATAGGGGGGGGGGGGGAGGGAGGGGCAGACATTCAGAGTACACACACTCACACACACACACTCACACACACACAACGTCACACACACACAGAAAGACACACGATTTTTTGCTAATAATACAATGGGAATTTCTACGGAATACGTATACTTCGATGCAAGCACTGGGGATCAGGATATCATTCGATATGTTGTTGTTTTGTTTCATTTGAGGGCCTAGAACATTTAGCCATGTTTACCTGGGTGTGTGTGTGTGTAGAATTTGTCTGATAACCTGAGTTATTGCGGGCTTGTAATGATGTGTGTATTTGCAATTAAGGATTGGGAAGGAGGCGGCCGTGGCCTTAAGATAGAATCCGTCCCGGAATTTGGAAACCACGGAAAACCATTTCCAGGGTGGCTGAGGTGGGAATCGAACCTACTTCTTCTCATATTTGCTCCACGAGGCTACGTGTGCCCAATTTCAGCCCTCAGACAAGTATTACATTTTTTGGCAGAGCTGGGAATCGAACCCGGACTTCCGGAGCAACACTTCGAGATATTATGTTAATATTCATGCCAGTTTTTTAAATTTTCTGCCATAACAGGTCACGTGGCATAACGTACCAATTCGATCGTGTTCTCTTTATTAATCATCAAAATTCAACGAACTCTTCACAAAAATTCGTCGTAAGGCAATAAATGTGGCAATGTAGTTACATCCCGACTAAAATGGAATGTGGGCTTTCGTTCAAAAAAAGTATGCCTACTACTGGATTCGAAGCAGCATTCTACCCGCTCGCGCCCACCAAGTACGGTCAGGCTTTAAACCTCGCAGCCACCAAGACATGGTAAATACAGCACGCTAAACGTGCTTTAGTTACTGTAGCCGTCCCACCTCAAACGTTTAAGTCCATCTCAAAGTCTTCAATCACGGTTTGTGATGTTGATTTAACTTTCTACTATTACAGATCACGTGGCGTAAGCTATTATTTCGATCGTATTACGTGTATGTGTGTTATTTCAAGGAGCAGAAAGTCATATGTTAGTAGAATGGGCCGTAGTATTTGGCGGGGAAAAGTTTAAGGTCGGTTTTCCTTTGCTAGACCCATGACCCAATTACATTGCTGTCACACAGTCAGAGCGCAGAGCAATATCGACCATCGGGAGAAATGCTATGTTAGTTGGGTTTCATAAAACTAAATAATAAGGGGCGGTTGGACCACACTGTATATTGGAATGTGTATACTGGATATTTCAAAAACTCTCATGTATTCCCACCACTATGTTGTCCCGCTACCCTATTATGGCATGGACAATCTTAAACTCATGTATATGGATACTGACTCGTTCATTTATGTGGTTAACACCCCAGATGTATATCAAGACAAGTTTGATTTCCTAGAACACCTGGACACATCATATTATCCTACTAATCACATATGTTACTCTACATCAAACAAGAAAACGTTGGGGAAATTTAAAGACGAGGCTTGTGGACAAATTATAGAAGCATTTGTTGGACTTAGAGCTAAAATGTATGCTTTAGACATAAATGGTAATGAAATCAGAGAGATTAAAAGTATTAGCAGAGGTGTTGTCAAAAATTGTATAAGCTTTCACGATTATAAGGATTGTGTCATGAAAAACAATGTAAAAAGAATACCCATGAACATTATCGTTTCTAAACAACATGACATATCATCTATATGACTAAACAAAATTGCTTTGTGTCCTGGTGATGATAAAAGAGTGATTGATGCTAATGGTATAGGTACACATGCCTATGGTTATTACTCAATCATTAACCATGCTTAAAGGGTTAAGTTATGAATATCAAAATCTTCTGCCTGCAACTAGCAAATACATAAAACAAAACTATTTAGTAAATAAAACCATGGCACTACAAAAATTTAAAAAATGGTATTCATAATCAAAAATAAATAAAATTGAAAACAAAATAAAAACAACTGTACAATTTATAACAAAAAAAGAATAGACTATATATAAAAATGTATTATGTGTAAATAGTGTACATGTATTTAAAATAAAAAATATTGTATGGACACTGTTTGTACATTTTTAATTACTACCCACCTCTCTCCACTCCTAATGCAAAATGAACATGTAAAACACAAATTGGAAAATCTATGTTTCCATATTGACAAAATAGAAAAAACTTTAAACTGAAATTTTAAAAACTGTAAATGGGAATTTGGTAAATTGACAAATGTGTAAACAACAAAATGCAGAATCCATGTTTCCATATTATGAAATTGAAAAACTTAAAACTGACATTAAAAAAACTGAAAATGGGAAATTGGAAAATTGACAAATTTGTAAACAACAAAATGCAAAATCTATGTTTCCATATTATGAAATTGAAAAACTTTAAACTTACCTTTTAAAAAAATGAAAATGGGAAATTGGAAAATTGACAAATGGTTAAACAACAACATGAAAAAAATTACCCGGTTGGGGTAGTGATCGTGTTGTACAGTAGCCTATAAGACTAGCATAAGTATAGTTGCATGTGCCCTTATATACTTTGTGTATGAGCATTAGCCTTTGGATTAGCTTCAGTTAGGTTAGGTGTGGTTAGGTATGTGACCTTGTAGTTTACTCTTTTCGGAAAATGTAAATTGTAAAATCTAAAATAAAAATATTAAATTTAAAATGTAAAATCTAAAAAAACTAAAATCTAAAATACAAAAATCAAAAATGTAAAATCTAAAAATAGTTAAATGAAAGAATCAAAAATCTAAAATGTTAAAATGTAAAATGTTAAAATGTAAAATCTAAAATCTTTAAATTAGGTTTCTGTGGGTTAGGTTAGGTTAGGTTATAACTAAGTTTATTATTTGTGCTCTCCCATTTGCTCTCACTTTTTTTTTTTTTTTGCTGACACTTTTTTTGCTCTCTACCAGTTTGCTCTCACTTTTTGCTGTCACTATTTGCTCTTATATTTGCACTCACTTGAAGTTAGGTTAGGTGAAATTAGGTGAGGAAATGCTTGGTTAGGTTAGGTTAGGTTAGGTTAGGTTAGGGTAGGTTGTAACTAAGTTTATTATTTGTGCTCTTACATTTGCTCTTACTTTTTTTGATTACACTTTTTGCTCTCACTTGTTTTGCACTTTGAAGTTAGGTTAGGTTAGGTTAAGTTACGTTAGGTTAGGTGAAGTTAGGTTAGGTTAGGTTAGGTGAAGTTAGGTTAAGTTATAGCTAAGTTTATTATTTGTGCTCTTACATTTGCTCTCACTTTTTGCTCTCACTTTTTTTGCTTTTTATTTTCAAGTTAGGTTAGGTTAGGTTAGGTAGAATGGCTGAGGTATGAATTAAGCCCAGCTGCACTGATTTTTTTGCCTCACAAGGCTGAGCGTACCTCGTCTCAACCCTCAGCCCAGAATTAAATTTCTTGACAGAGCCAGGACTCAAACCCGGGCCTCTACAGTAACAGCTAAGAATGCTAGCCACTACACCAAAAAGTGGACAATATAAGGCTGGTCTTGATTGTAACTGATCAATGCATGATAACCTAATAATAATAATAATAATAATAATAATAATAATAATAATAATAATAATAATAATAATAATAATAATAATAATAATAATAAATATTCCATTTAGCAACGTAACACTGTCAACCTCTCCCTGTGACGTCATCCAATGTCTCAGGGCGTGGCAGCCATATTGCCCATTAGCCCCCGACTTAGCTATGACTGACCTCTCCATAAGTATAACATAGGGCAATTGTGCGTGGCGGCCATCTTGCCCATTAGCCCCTGTCCCAGAACCGCTATTTTATTCCTACTGCTGTGGCCCCAATTGCGCAAATTTAAAGAGTGATTTGTAATAAATTTTGTGTTGTACACTAGGATAGCTTTTTCCATTTAATCTGTTAGTTTCAGAATGTGTTTAGATTTTGCTTGGTAATAAATTTAGGATGAAACGCCTCTCGTTTACATCGTTGCTACATTTAACGTACGATAGGTATTAGCTTAAATTACTGTAACGTTAAATGTTAGAGATGACACCATAATAGCATAGTTGTCAAACTTATTGTTCAGTAAATGTAACGAACTATAAGCATTGTAAACAAGTAAATATCTTTCTTTGTTGTAAATTCAGGCTTGTATTATCATTATTATTGCAATCTCCGAAGTAATAGTGTAGCCTTATTTGTTGATTTCTTCATTTGTAGTAGGACTTCGAGAGGCTTAATTTTTAGGATTTTTCGCACGGAGACGATTAAATTTACATTTGAACTGATTAGCGCGGATTAGCCGTTTTTAACCTCTCTGAAGTAGGTTAGGGGTTTGCCACTTTTTGAATAGATCGAGTGCGATTTGAATGTAAGCCTGGCCTCTTTATTGTATTTTTGTGCTTGTATTCCTCTGGACTGGTATTTTTGAACTCTCATTATACCTAACACCCCCGAGTACTGTTTCCTTGTGCATTCCCAGTCCAATAATGCATTCCTCCCCGTGCTATATGTCTTTTCGTTTGATGAGGGTTTCGGAAGGGTCATTTAAGGTCTGTGGCTCCCCGAAATCCTCGTCAAACGGGCACAATAAGTTCTTTGTACGAATATTTTCTGGCACTATTGCAATTTTAAGGGTGTGGAAAGATCGCACTCACATTGCTACGTACTGCTGACCGTAACACTGAAAATTTGATGAGGTAAATAGATACCGGTACCTATATCTTACGTTCCAGAATTTCCCGTTGAGCTTTATTGATTGTGATAAAGTATGCCTGGCGAATTGGAAATTAGAGCCCCTTAAAAGAAAATGGAAGAGTTTCGAGTTTAGAGTAAGAATATGAGGAGGCAAATCCCTTGAATCCAATGAATTAAAGAATTCTTTAGGAACCTAAAGTAGCTGCTTTTTTTTATCTTGAGTGCACGCTTGAGAGCAAGAAATATTACATGTTTTATCATTTTAAATGATCTTGTCGACTTCGTCGTTACGCTGAGCTCTGGCGTTACGTTACGTTGACGAGACGAAATGTGCTTAGAATGCACTGAAGTGTGTGACGTCATAGTACGATGTAGCAGCCGAGTACCAAAAAGGCAGTGCGAGAACAGAGTTTCAAGAAGGTAGTGTGAGAAAAATCAAGTAGGCAGTGAAGAAACAAAATTGAATCTTGAAACTTTGTTATCGCACTGCCTTCTTGGTACTCGGCTGCTAGCATTTAAAATGATCTAAAGTCCAGTATTTCAGACTGACTATCCATGTCTTTTTAATAATTTAAAAATGTACCTTTAGGCCTACATACATTTTTCTTTTAAAGACACAGACCAAGAACTTTCGTCAGAGTGCTTTTCAAAGTCATTTGGTTCAGCCAGTCTCCCAAAATTCTGGTAACAAAAATCACCTTAGTGTTTTAAATATACAGGTTTTGGCAGGAAGATTTCAGCCGAAAAGAAATATCTTCAGAGAAGATACTGTCTGGTGGTTAAAGTAAGGTGACTCCAATTATGCACTTACTCCCTACCACATTTTCATGCTAAGTTTGTATCATTCCAGGGTCAGTACAGGATCACGGATCTGCCGACGCGCTGGCCAAAATGGGAGAAATTTCCCGCGTTGATGTATGGAAGATATAGAGCTGAATTGCGAATCTTATGTAACGGAGAGAGTATCGGCTGCGTCTCCTTCATCCTCGAAATAGCAGAAGTGGCTGCTCGGTAGAAGAAATATATACACAATTATTATGAACATAATTGTACTTAATCTCTCATGAGATATTGTTAGACATGTTAAATATCAACCACACTGTAATAAAATTTTTGAATCCGTAATCACTTATTGCTATGTGCCAATATAGCTTGTTGTTATTGTATTGAGTAGTAATATGTTTCAGGCTTTTTGTTGGACCTTCTCAGAGATTATTTGTGCAGTCAAAGTGCAAAACGTTGTGGGTATTATTATATAATTATTATTATTTATATGTCACCGTGTCACTGCGTATAGTAAAACATTTCATCGGTATTTGCCGCAAGATGGAGAGGCGTTCTTCACGTTGGTAGCTGAGGAAGGAACGAACTATGAAGTAGATCCCTAATGATTTTTGCATACTGATATACAGATTATGGTGGAACTCCGTTTGAGCAAGGTGTCCCCCCACCCAGCGACATTGCCATAATGCCAGTGGAAGAGATTATGATTGGCAATATTTCCATATAGTATAAAACAAAGTCCCCAATTCGTGGATGTAACGGGTAACCTCGAGAACCACTGGATGGATTTTGATGCGATTTTCACCATTCTTTAAAGAATTTCTCGAGGAAGAGTTCTGTAGAAAACCATTTATTTATGACCAATGACGATTTCAGTGAATCGAGTCGAAGAGAAACCTGCCATCCGTGCACCTTTTGAGCTAACGCTGGGTAAACCGTTAAAATATCTACATACTATGAGTGTAAGAATTGTTCAGCATGAAAAATTCTACAAAATATTCTTCACATCTCTGTCTTTAATACATCGCCCACTATAAACGTTTTTACGTTTTCTTTTCTTCCAATAATCCCCGTTCATTGGAAATTTAAATACTAGCTTCGGAGCAAGTATACGAGCTAGCGAGCAAGCCTATCACCCCAGCTTTGGCCAGCATAAAACTGTCGAGTCGTGTCGTGTTGAGACTTCAGAGAAGAGTATATGTGTTTGGAGTTTCGCTTTTCACCTCGGCTTTCCTGAAATGCGTCTGGGATCTGCCGTTTAAGATACCAGGCGAAGCTGGGGTGGGTTGCTAGTTGCAAAATCTAACACATTTCTGTCACCAAATTAGTTTGAGCTACTTGTTCATTTTCTCAACATAATGTGTTGAATATAGTGTGAGGTAGGAATTGCGATGTCCATTATTATTATTGTTACTTTACTTTTATCGTTGTGGACAGTAGGGACTATGAGATCTCAACTGTTTTTCTTCTTGTAAGCCCATCACGCCTTCATCCTTTCGGAAAGTGATTTCTTCCATTCATCCGAGTGAATATATCTCTTGCTGGGGTTTATTCCTCTTGATAAACCTGACGGAGATTTTGTTTAATGGGATTCTGAGCAAGATATCTGATTCAGAAATTTCAAACTTTAACAAGTCCTTATCCACTTCCACCAGCCAAAGAGGCATCACCTCTAAACCTCGGAAGTATGTTAATAGACGGTTGCAGAATCTACTGACTGACATTCTGAGGAGGTGGGCATAGAATGTTATTCTCCGTTTCCTGATTACACTTGAGATCTTTTCAGTGTGGGAGTATATTTCTGAATTACTCCAGAGCTTGTAACCTCCATCTTTGAACTTAGGACCAAGAATTTTCCAAATGATCCTTCTTTCCTTAACTTCAAGTCTCTCGATCGGTCCAGCTGTGCGGTTTGTTGGGTATTCCGCTGCATTCAGTGCTTCCGGTCTAATCACAGTTTGATAGTGACTTAACTTTGCAGTCCCGAAGATGGACTTTGTATTGTACAGTTGGGGTGGATGGCTGTTTCGAAATTATTGACCCGTGTTGAGATAGCGAACTTTTCAGAATTATTTGGTTCGATCCACTTACCAAGATATCTAAACTTTTGAACTTTTCAGATCTGGTCGTGGGTGGTTTAAAGATGAGCTGGAGTTTCTTTTATATTACAGATGAAATGGGTTTTAGTGTAAGATACCTGGAGTTCTAATTTAGTTTCACAATCATGTAAGTAATTTACTTGTTGAATGGCTATTTCTGGAGAGGAAGCAAACAAAGTGAGGTCATCAGCAAATGCGAGGCAATCAATATTGATGTTATCCCGAGGTGTGCCTATTTGTACTCCATTAGGAAATCCTTTGGGTTGAATAACGTGTCCCCATTCTCTTATGACTCTCTCAAGAACACAGATGAAAAGCAGTGGTGATAATCCATCACCCTGTCGAACACCTGATTGAATGTGGAAGGGTTCAGAAATCTCAGATCTGAACTTTGCTTTGAAATTCGTATCAGAAAGCGTACTCTGGATTATCATGTGTAATATTTAGTGGTGCCATTTATCGCCGTACAAAATTTCAGGGTGCTATGAGTAATAGTTTCGGAGATATAGAATGCCGGTGAAATAATTCACCCAACCGCCATGTTGGATTGGTGAGACGTAATAAAATTTAAAGGGCTCGGTCGGGGTTGGCCAAAATAGTACTACGACCTTACCGAGTTTCATTGAAATCGCTCAAACTATTTAGAGGTTATATGGGTGGGGGTTGGCACATTCATGGACACACACACATACACACACACGGACAAAAGGTGGTCTCATAAGCCTATATTTTCATAAATGAATATGGCTAATAATACAGCTTATTGACAAGACTTTCACAATAATATTATATGTTTACCATTTTGGTTTGATAAATGTTGATCCGTATTGACTGTCAGTAATTATTGGTGTTATATAATCCACCTTCTCAATACTAAAATGTGTATTTTATTAAAATTTAAACGAACATGTTTAAATATACAATGGTACCTTCTTCAGCATTCAAATTGATAGAGTTTAACAATAAAATAAAAATGGATATCCTTACAAATAATTTGAATTAAAGTTAAAGGTCCAAATACATAAATTAAGTTATTTCAAACAATAGAAAGTGTTGCTTCTAATCTGGAGTTGCCATGGATTGTGGTCAGGCGTGGATTCAAGGAGGGGGTCACGGGGGTCATGACCCCTCCCCCCCCCCCCCCAACGGAGACAATTTTTTTTTTCCAAACTCAAAATACGAAAACGAAAACACAATAACCAGACAAATAAAACTTAACAAATTTAAACTGAAAAACAGTTTTTTTTTCATTTTATTCAAAACTGATATATCTTTATTGGAATTATTATGTTCTGTTTCAACTGTACATATTTACAACTTCATACCGGTACCTCTTATATAAAAACAATTATTTATATAACAAAATCAACTCGTCTATTTTGTTTAGCAAACCTTGTGATTAACCGAATCGATGTGTATAGTGATGCCACGATGAATGTGCAGCAATGCGCGGATAGGAATTTGGAGCTTTTTTCGCGCCAAAAAATTTTTCCGACGTCCAAACTGCAAGCTTGGTTGGCAATTTAAGCTGTGACTTTCTCCCTTTGTCGGTACCAACTTGACTTGCCGAAACTGTAACGTACTGTACCCGAAATACCTACCGTCAGCTTGTTGATATCCCTCGTTGGTAGCTGGATTGCAGAACCTGAAAACCCCAACTAAAAAAAACCCAGATTCCACTCAACAAGAGACGGGGATAATGGGGCACAAGGATCACCTAACTGAGGGAACGTCAAGAAAAACCATAGCAACAAAAGAAAAAAAACTAGCTCGGTAGAACACAAGAACGAGAAAAACATAATCTCCAAAGAGTGGAATTATACTGAAATGCCTGCGATGGTTTCCTTAACGTGATATCCTATCGCAGCTATAAAGTACCACTCTAAAAGAATTAAAATAATATTCTTCAAAATTTATTCACAAAGTCATTATATCAGAAATTGCTATAATAATATTACAAGAAATGAAAAGAAATTGCAGCTTCAACCGGAAGCTCAAATCACAGTGACATGAATACAACTTCTAGTCATTACTAGACACACTGTATTCTCCATTTAAAAAAATGTTAAACACTCTTTAAGATAATACCCTACTATGGCACAAGCAATGCCTCAAAAAGTCTTATTGAAAATTAATTCCGCATTTGGGTAGGTCAATACTAATCCTACAACTAGCAATATCATTTATGTACAAAATCTACATTGGAATATATATATATATATATATATATAGAATGGCACACTCCAAGTGTGTGTTTCCTTTTATTTCGCAAGCCTCAGTTTAACATTCTTCCATTAGAATAAGATCATTAGTTTCCTTTAACAGATTCGAAAATGTTTAAATTGGTCCTTTCCAACCAGGTGACAAAGCTTAATAGAGGTAATCTATCATTTTAATAATTATTGCACTCACCAAAATAACTGATCAGGATAACTGAAAAACCCTCATCATCATGGTGATTAAATCCAGAATATTAAGGTTGACATCATTTAATGCATGTTTTAATGTTTTACTTTGTAGTTTGCATGCTTCTAAGCCACAACAAAATGCTTGTAGCAAAACGCTGAATTAGACTTGAAAATAAGTCAACTTATATTTGACTACTCAATCACAATTATCATGGGTTAGTTTCCATGAAATATCTTAATGTTTATTTCATTCTTTGACTGCCTTCACGCGGCTCTACTCTTATACATATGTACTCCCCTGAGTACTCTATTCAAAATTAATTTATTATAATCATACATATTTTAACGTAACTGGATCACCCTCATTGCTTAATGACGAATTTCATTCTCAGCCGATAATTGTTGTTACTACATCGTTGTTTAAATTTATACATAGTTTACATTAGTTTTCAATGATGTTGGTTTTATTTTCTCAATAACAAAATATCCTTAGAATTAATACCTATGCTATGAGAGATTGCAATAGCATCGACTCTCCTTAATCAGAATGTATTTATACATTTATTAAATTTGGGATATACGCTGGTTAAAAAAGTGAATGATGTTTCAGAGATATATTTTATAGTCAAATGACGACAATCAAAAACAATAACAAAATTCCTTCGACCAAGGATCTCAACTGAGCCTTCACGCGAGAGGCTAACGTGAAAACAAGTTAAATACAAATAAAGAGAAAGTTTATCAAGCCAATGTTCGGTACACCCCTGCACGGATGAATTCGAGAAACAAAGTAATGTCTCTACACCACCAGACATGGTAATCATAACAATTAGCACAATTGTCTGGTTAGAAAACATTACCAGCCTCTGTCCTTCAACAACACAAAGAATGGTTCTTAACAAAAGCGAGAAATCGAACTCCTCTATATAAGTATAAAATAAAACTTCAGAAACTCATAACTTGCTATCAAAATCAGTCTTCTATTCATAATTCCAATCACTTGGATGTATAAAGTTCGAAAATGCAGTAGGAAAATGTAGCTCAACAGAAACACAATCTAACGATGCGAAGAATGTCACAAATTGAAATAATAAAGAGCTCACCACGTTGATGAACTACACTGAATCACAAATGCCTATGGAGTCCTCTGCACTACCCTAAGAAAGCTTCATGAAATATTACTGAATTTAAAATGAAATCTACTTAAACATACATAAATACAAGCTGAAAATGGGTTGCACTTCTTATGGAAGTCTAAAACCTGTCGATTGTGAAATCAGTCATGATTAAAACGTCATGCCTAAATTCCACAGTCCGACATACTACTCAAAAATTAATATGCAAAAAATAATGGCGTAAATTAACATTGAAATATCTACACTTAGCTACGAGAGACGAATTTGTGTAAGCTGTACCTTGTTGATAGATGAACTTCCAAGAGCGAGCATTTATACGCCCTGCATATCACATCTTTTTCATATATAGCTGTAACTAGCACTTCCCAGGTCGTCGGGAATCGAACCAGGGTACACCTTCTCCAATCCGCACGTTCTTCCCGGTTCAGAAGGCTATTACCCATCCTGGGTAAATAGTCAGGAATCGCTACTTCACGTCTCCAACATCTTCCAGTACACAGTTCGTTTCTCAGTAGTATCGCGTTCTTCATATCGGGCCGAAATATTAATGAACGAAAGACGAATGACTGTCCATGCGAATAGCATTCATGATTACTAATGAGGTAGACACAAGTGGTCACACAATCAGAATCAGTCATCACTGGGGCCATGGCGATAGCTCATTGAAATGTTCGATACAATGCCGGTCTAGTAGCGTTCATGCTGCTGCGTTATTTAGCCTGCCATTATAAAAGAAATGAACAGCACTAAAATTATTCCTCTTGACATCTTGATTAAGAATATGTCTGTTCGCGATGAGGAATAGTGTTTAGAGTTCAATAACATTGCTGCGCACTCGACATCAATGCAATGAAAACAGAGACTGTTTTTCAAAACCAAAGTTCGCTGTGATGACAGGCAGCTTGCTGTATTGAAATTACAGTTTCTAATACTGCTTTACCCTTGTAGCGGTATAGATTGCATCTCGTGAAAACGAACAGAGTCCTTCGACACTGGCTCTGCATACACTTTAAAGTGTTTGATATAAACCTCGCGTCACATTGCAATAACGAAACGCGTTCTCAAGCTTCACAAAGAGATATGTTCTCAAGCGCTCCGTAATGTTATCTGCTCACAGCTGACTGTGTGTCCATCCACCTAGCTTCACGCTACCCCCACTCAGACGTGACAGTAATCGAACTGATCTCTCATTGGTGGATGTAAATCATAATGTATAATGTCTCCGACAGATACTAAACATGTATAGATAACAAAATACACATTATGCTCTGTTCCAGAGTCTCGTATAATGTTGCAAATCTTGCATGTTATTCTCTTTTCTTCTTATTGCTGATAAAAATGTAATCCTAGTGACCGATCAATAAACTGGGTCAATGGTCGCCATGTTGTAATGATACCCGCCTGGCTTCGTGCGTGCACGTCGATCCTCGGAAAGTACCGTAATCGAGCGGCCGACTCCTGCTTCGGTTTGTAACTTGTGGATCGCGCCGATCTTCAAAACATACTTCAAACTGCACTATACATCATAACAATATGAGTATAATGGTACAGTACCTTGATACTTTTCCCGAAGCTCGATGTAAAAGTCGCAAAACACGCCGTTGCAATTTGTACGAATATTTTTGGTGCGCTAAACGCATCAAATTTCTATACATGTGGCTTGCAAAAAAAATGGTCTGGTTTTGTACGTTTGGTTATTTTGTGATTGCGTTTTAGTGATATCATTTTTCTTAACCATTTCGATTCTCTGATCTCCCCCAAAGCCAAACTCTGGATCCGCGCCTGATTGTGGTGATCTTGTAAAATAATACTGATACAGGGAATCAAGATTCCCAACATCAACATCCACCGAAGTCATAACCTCAATTGTCGGTCCACTCTCGCTGCATTTGTTCGAATAGCTTATACCCCACAATGTATGAATGATTACAAGTTTCACTCGAACCAGTGCTATGTTTGAATCGGTCGAAGCTGTAAAGCATTGAGTCAAAAATGGTCATTAAAATAATTATTCTGAAATATTGACGCAAGGTCATTGGACGGCATAATTCAGTCTTCTGTTTAAGCCAGAAACCACTGCTACATATAGTGCGATCAGAGGAGAAAAGCATTAAGTCAATGACTTGCTGCCTTCCAGCGCCGTATTCCGTACTTAATGGTGGTCGCACTGCAAGATTCCCGCGTGTTACAGTGCTATTGCAAATTACATTTGTATAGGATTTAGGTGGTTTTTATGTTACAAATTGTAGAAGATGTATAATTGGTCCATTTTGAATCGCATCCGTACGATCCATTGTCGATAGGCTGATGCCCTCTTCAAATGGGTGAAAATACAATCCCCAAGATGTGACTGTGGAGCTGAAATCCAATCTGTTTGGCATATAGTGATGGAGTGCACCAAGAGAGCCTATATTGGAGAATTCCGTGACTTCCTGAACGCTGCACCAGAAGCTCTTTATTGCGTAAGTCATATGGACATATCTTTGTAGTTCCCTGTTTTCTATTTATATTTTACTGATGTGTATATGCCATGCGATAAATAATAATAATATGTTAAAAATCCATTTTTAAATAAAATACTGTATATTGTGAAATATTCATTCTGGATGGCTTTATGCCGCACTAAACAGACCATGGAGCTGAAAGGCATTAAGTCACGTTTCCAAAATTGATTTGAAGAAAATGTTTATTAGGCTTAAATTAAAATTGATACTCCGCTAACATAAATATAACCTGAATAATAATTGTTTCACAACATTGTATTAAAGAAGTATCATATAAGAAACCTTGCTGAAATAAGTCATAAGAACAACAAACTGAATACAACGCGAGGTGGCCATCTTAAATATAGATTTATTTATTTATTTATTTATTTATCGTATGACTTTTAGTGCCGGGAGTGTCCGAGGATATGTTCGGCTCGCCAAAGGCTATAGCTGCTTCAAGCGGATACCCCCAGGGGTGAGCTACAAGTTCCGTTCAATTTCAAGAAGTTCCAACTTTTGCCACCAGATGCCAATGATACCTAGAGGTGAAAGTTGGAACTTTGATAGAGTGTTCCAACGAAATCTAACTTACAATTTAGCTTCACACAAGTTAAATATAGAAAATGATAATTAATAACTAAAAGTATGTTTAAGATACTACTAGGAAACTTAGCAGTAATGTAGAATCTTGTGTGTTCCTATGGTGAAGCCAAAAGAACAGGTGGCTATAGTATTATAATTTCAAAATCAATAACTCAGGGGCGGAACAGCGAAGTCATCTGCTCCTAAAATTGTGCAATTAACATAAACTTTGTGATGGGGGAGAAACAGATAAGGTACTTCGCTTGCAATAGTCATAGGACTATCACAACAGATAGCTCACAGCCGCCATCTTGAATATAGAAGACAATCCAACAATCCACTACTTACGAATATATTTGGCCTGATGGTTTTCGCTTTCTAATGCTCCCAAAATCTCTTCACGAATGCACTGTGTTGCACCTTTTGTTCTGTTGACCACTTCCTACCAGTTTTCTTCTTAGGTTTCTCCACGAATTTGTGCATCCCTACTATTATACTAAAGGTCCCACGATTTTTTGAGATGTCATCTGTGATATTTATTTTTTTGGAGGTTTCTTCTAGCCAGTTTATTTTGACCTTCTTTGAGTTACTTCAAATAATCTTTTGGTTAGTCTGTCGCTGTCCATTCTATAGATATGGCCATATAATGTCAGGCGTCCCTTGCGTACGGCATCAATGAACTTGCCAGTTAAGGAATAGAGGTCCGCTTTCCTCCTCTTAATCCACATTCCATTTTCTATCGTGGGATCATGCATTTTCAGGCGAACTTTCCCTTCTTGCTTCTAATTTTCTAAAGTTACAGAGTGACCACCAAGGGATATGGTTTCTGTGACGTAAAAAGCTGATTCGTCTTTCTTCGTTTCGGCCTGCTGTGGACCACGTTACTTCAACCGTTTGCACCCTACAGCTTTAACTCTTCCCCAATATTCTCGTTACCAGATTTGCAGTGCATGATTTTCATCATAAGTTCTGTAGGACCACACGTTTTCATGAGCTATGGGCGGACTGTGTTTGTCGTATCTGTGGGAAACTCTGTGAGAGATATCACGTGATGGGTTGTACAGATAGAATTTTACAATTTTCTCAATTCCGTTGTGAATCAACTTGATTGGTTATGTATATCACTGGCCATTTGGCTACATTATTTAATTATTTAAATATTCTCGCATTCACGTTCCATAAGCCTCCCTTCTTTCATCAGTTCGATTATTGCCGGTTTTCAATTTCGGCTTTTCTTGGAAGCTCTTTTATGATCGAAATCTCTTCTGGAGAGGTGCCCGTTATATATAATAAAGCTTATTATTATTATTATTATTAGGCTATTCTTTTTTCTTTTTTTTCTTTCATTCTTCGTCATGCCCGACTAAGGAGCGCGATTGAACTTATTTAGCTGATGGCATTGCCTTTCTCTTCTCCCAAAATCTCTTCATCTTCTCGCTGTGGCTTCTCTTGCGATCTTCTGACAAGGTTTTATTGGTAATAGTGCTTGGTTGGTCTGCAAAACGGTGATTATCGACTAATTCACTGAACTTAGCTCTGTCTAGTACAATGTCATCTGTGATGCCTATTTCCTGATGATCTTTTCCAACTTCAAGCAGCCAGGTGTTTTTAACTTTCGTTGACAGGGCAAGGTTAAGAATCCTTTTAGTCAGTCTTTGATTGCCCATCCTGAGGATATACCTGTAAAATTTCAATCGTCTTTTCCTAACTGTGTCTGAGATTTTCTCCGAGTGCTGGTATAATTATTGGGATGTTCTTTTCATCCAGATTCCCCCGGTACAGATTGGTCCATACATTTTTCTTAGGATTTTCTTTTCATGCTTTTTCACATCTTTAATTAATGATATGCCCCCAATAATCAGCGTTTCAGAAATATATAGTGCTTCAGGCTTGATTACAGTGTTGTAATGCCCTAATTTTGCATTTCTGGGTATTGTTTTCTTATTATACCTGTTCCAAGTTAGTCTGTAAGCTATTTGCAGTTTAGAGATCCTTTCTTTGTTTGCTTCACGACTCAGTCCGGAAGGTTGGATGCCTTCTCTCAGGTATTTGAATTTAGACACTTGAGATATTTTGCCGAATTTGGTTGTCATTGGTAGTCCATCTAGGTGCCGAAGAGATCCCTCCATGTAGTGTGTTTTCTGGTATGAGATCTGGAGTCCTGTTCTGGATTCAATTTCGTGAAGTTTTTCCGTAGAGGCAATCGCTTCCTGTCTGTTATTGGACAAGATTGCTAGATCATCAGCGAAGGCCAAACGCCGTAAATGAATTTTGTTATTACGTAGTCTGCCAAGGGTTATTCCTTTAACTTCTTTCTCCCAGGTCTTAATTACTTTTTCTAGAACAAGATTAAACAATAGAGGGGACAACCCATCTCCTTGTCGGACTCCTGTTTTAACATTAAATGTTTCAGATAATTCTCCCAAGAATTTAACCTTTGAAGTGGTGCCTGTTAGTGTTTGTTTCATTAATTCTTTAGTTTTCCTGTCTACTTTGAATTCTTCCAGAACACGAACGAGAGTCGATCTGTCTATCGAGTCATCAGCCTATTATTATTATTATTATTATTATTATTAATAATAATAATATTATTATTATTATCTTTAATTTCTCATAATTATGGTACAACTCAGTTTACAGGGTACGGATTTGATAATCAAGTACCCAGAAAACCTATTACTGAGATCAAAATAACCTAACAATATGGCACGTATCCAGCATCACTGCTTCTGTATTCTGGCAATCAGGTGTTTCGTTTTTAGTTCCTCCAAATCCATTGCCAACGTCTTTGGAACAACTCCCGTGGAAGAGATCACCACTGGCAAAATGCTCACACATTTTAGTCCCCATAGTATTCGCATTTCTTCCGCCAACGGTGCGTAATTGTTAGTCTTTTCAGCTTGGGTAGTTTGCATATTTATTATTATTATTATTATTATTATTATTATTATTATTATATTATTATTATTATTATTATTATTATTATTATTATTATTATTATTATTATTATTATTATTATATGTCTTCAATCATTTGACAAGATCACGCAGTACGGCACTCTGTTGACACTGGAGGAGCTTGAGAAGTTCGCTATTAATAAATGAGTTGATTTCGTGGTTTTACAATTGACTGCACACTCATAATACCTCATGTCCAAGGACACACAATATCATCCAGACGTCATAAACAGGTAACATTGTGTATTAACAAACTGTTCATCTCGTTATCATATCACTCCATAACCCACCAGTCGAATTTTGCATGAACCAGACATTTGGCTTACATGATTTACATGAATGAGTCATTTGTAAGACGGGCGTCGGAGGGGTGTCATATACATATATTGTGGAAAAGTTTTCTAAATATCTTAGCTCGTGCTATTCAGAAATTCGTGCCGTTTAAATTACTGAAGCAAAACCCGGATCCGGAATATTACACAAGGGAAATCAGAGGACTCAAAAGGAAACTAAGGAAAGCTTATAACAAACGACACGATAGTTACGAGCATATGCTAAAGTTTAAATTATTGTCGAAAGAGCTAGTCCTCAAAAAGAAGGCTGCTCTCGATAATTACATGCAAAACTTACTTGGGGGAGGGGGTGACGGGTGGAAAAATTGTTATAGTTACGTTAGAAGGCGGAAGGGAAATTCCAATGATTTGTCTATGATAAATGTGGCTTTTCACCGATGTCTCAGTCTCACTCATGACTGTGATTATATGGAAGCTACTGAGGTATGGGTGGTGCTTAGTAATGACATTCAGGGTACAGCCAGTGCCTGTGGATGCTGTGAAAGGTTCTACACATAGGGTTAGTGCGGCTGTTCTGACTCAGTGAAGAAAGGAATGGCAAACTACCTCACTCCTAATCTTGCCTAGTACGCCTCAATATAGTGCTGTCCTGGGTTTTTGTGGGTATGTACCCACATAACCTAACGGCTGTTCTTTTTGAAGATCCAACCATTCTTCGGGCTGACTACCCAACAGACAATGTCCGGAGATGGTGAATTAATTAATGAGAAACAGGCAATTGCTAATGAATTAAATATATGGTATGGTAGTGTGTTTAATGAATTTAATAGCTGTGTGTTGGAACTTAACTCTGATTCTGATAGCCCACCTTTCCGAATATACCAATCCTTGATTCTAGCAAGAAATAAAAAGCTACGTAGAAATATATCGAAATGCCCCGACAATATTTGTGGAGATGTGCTAAAACTAGGAGGTACAGCCATTGGGCGATACTTGGGGGTGCTGTTTAATGTAGCAATAAAACTCAAATACCTGAAGCCTGGAAAATGGCTACAATAGTTCAACTATTCAAGGGAGGGAACAGATTGGTAATGGGAAACTATAGGCCTATTAGCCTCACATCCATCATACGTAAACTGAGGGAGCACCTTATTTCTGATTACTTAAGGGAACAGTGGGGAAAGTTATCTTGGCTTAATGGGAGGCAACACGGATTTAGACAAGGGTACTCATGTGAGAGTCAAATGTTATCACTCTTTCAGGATATTAATGATTCGCTAGACACGGGGGTGCAATTTGACGCTGTAATTATTGATTTTGCGAAGACATTTAATTTCGTCCCACCTGACATACTACTCCGTAATTTGGGCAACGAAGATTGATAAAAGAGTAATTTTATAGATTCAAGAGTTCTTGACTGGTCGCTCGCAAAAGGTTAAAATGGGTAATGTATTCTCGGAGGACATTTTGATAACGTCAGGAGTCCCTCAGGGTAGAGTGATTGGGACCCTGTTATTGCTGGCACTTATTAACGATCTACGGAATGGGATTTGAAGTGACTGCCGATTGTTTGCAGATGATTGTGTAATATACCGAAGAATTCAAGTATCACAAGACAACGCTCAGTTACAAACTGACCTCAACCTGGTTCATAAATGGGTGCTTGACAACTTGTCCAGTCAATAGACGAACTTCACCCTACACCAAAGCTTGCCACGGTGGGTGAGTGGTTAAAGTGTCGGACTACCAACCTCAAGATTGCAGGTTCGCCCCTGGCCATGGTAAGTGATTTTTGAAAGCGACAAAAATCACGATACTCATGTCATACGTTGTTGGCATGTTAAAGAACCCATTTGAATTCAGTAGGCCATGTTCAATGGCAAAATTAATCTCGGGATTTTCCGCCAACACAAAAGTTCCTCCATTCTCTACTTGAAAGCGCTGTAGTGTCAAGGAGTTTAGATATCTAACCTCCTTGACTTTCATAGCGTTCAAAGGAACGATGAAATTCGACATTCAAGCTACCCTCTGGGTATCAATTAACAAAGCTTGCACCAAGCACCCGAGGCCATACGATATTATATTATTATTATTACCCTACATCAGATGCGGATAGTTTTCATTTTTGGATGTTGTTTAGAACCATTAGGTAGTTATTAATCCAAGTTTCCGTAATCCCCCCCCCCCCCTTGCTTCGTCCACCATCTTGAAAAAACTGTCAGAAATCGGCACTTTTTTCCGTTTTTGGCCTCTAGCTGTTCATTTTTTGAAGATATGTCTTAATAAGAAAATGTAGATTACTAAATTTCCAACAACTCTGATGTGAAAGTTTTTTGTATGACCAAGCGTATTCGAGAAGGCGATAAAGTGCGAAAATTGGCGATTCGGCAAATTTTTCACTTTTGCTCCACTTTCCATCGCAAAACAGGGGGAAGACTTCATCTCAGCAAAACGATTATGGAATAAAAGTTGTAGAGAATTTAATTTCCTTTGAAAATCATGTAACAAAAACTAATTACGAGCAATGGGTAGGAGTAAATTTAAGAAAACTAGAGGAAATGCGTTTTTTGTGATTCAGCCCAGGGGCGCTGTATTTGTGAAAGTTTTTCGTTTTCGGCGATACGTGACCACGATGTAACAAAGCCCCTAAAAGAATCAAAAACATCATCCATCATGGGACTGCCCCGGCTAACCATGTCGAGTGTTCAAAAAATGGTTGTACTATAATGAAAACGAAAATCATTCAGCAACACGGCGCTCCAGGGCTGAATCACAAAAAACGTATTTCCTCTAGTTTTCTTATATTTACCCCCACTCCTACCCATTACTCGTAATTGTTTTTTTGATACACGATTTTTCAAGGAAATTAAATTCTCTACAACTTTCACTCAATAAACTTTTTGCTGAGATCAAGTCTTCTCCCTGTTTTTGCGATGGAAAGTGGAGCGAAAGTGAAAAATTTGCTGAATCGCCAATTTTTGACCTTTCCCGCCTTTTCGTAGCTGGAATACGCTTGGTCCTACAAAAAAACTTCCCCATCAACGTTGTTGGAAATTTAAGAATCGACATTTTCGTATTTAGACATATCTTCAAACAAATGAACTGGGAATGAGCTAGAGGCCAAAAACTGAACAGTTTTTTCAAGATGGCGCATGAAGCAAAGGGGTGTGGATGACGGAAACTTGGATTAATAACTACCTAATGGTCCTAAACAACATTAAAAAATAAAAAACGATCCCGCATCTGATGTAAGGTGAACCCCTTTTTGAGCCTTATTGACTGGACTAAACAGAATGAAGATAAATACGAGTAAATGTAGTCTCATGAGAACAGGGAGAGGGCGAAGGCATCATTTTCAATTTAATATTGGCTCTGAAATACTTGTAGAAGAAGACTCGTGCAAATACTTGGACATCCATGTAAGGAATGATATGAAATGGAGTACTCGTGTGGGCCGTGTCGTCTCCAAAGCGTACAAATCACTTCATTTTGTAATGGGGGTATTAAAAGGCAGTAACTCTACCGCAAAAGAATAAGGATATTCGACCCTGGTGAGGCCAATCTTGGAATACGGCCCAGCGGTTTGGGACCCATATCAGGTAGGGCTCATCAATGAGTTGGAGATGGTACAAAGGAAGGCTGCTTGGTTTGTGCTCAGCGATTTTAATCCTAGAAGTAGTGTAACTCGATTGATAGAAAAACTAGGGCGGGAATCTCTGGAAGATGAAGGACGAAATCCAGACTATACGCTATGTTTAACACTTACACTAATCGGCCAGAATGGGGAGAACTAAGCAAACGTCTGGGAAATCCAACCTACCTGAGCTGGGCAGAGCATCCACATAATGTCAAGGTCCGACCACAGCGTACAAATTATGGGAAATATTCTCTCATTAACCGTGGTATTGATAATTGGAACTCATTACCTGCCTCAGTCTTAGAGCCTTTCCCCAAACATATTGATGTGTTTAAGAGAAGATTGATATTCAGTGTAAATACTACGATGGCTGAGTGGTCAACGTGTCGGTCTACTAACCCCTAGCTTGCAGGTTCGCGCCTGGTCGTGGTAAGTGATTTTTGAAAGGCGGAAAATATTACGACACCATGTCATAAGATGTTGGGATGTCAAAGAACCCATTTGAATTCAGTAGGTCGTGGTCATAATGGCAAAATTAATGTCGGGAGTTTCCGCCAACACAAAGTTCCTCATTTCTCTACTAGAAAGCGCTATAGTGTTCAAGGAGCTTAGATATCTTACTTCCTTGAATTTCATAGTGCTTCGAGGAACAACGAAATTCGACATGCAAGCTACCCTTTGGGTGTCAAATAACAAAGCTTGCGCCCGGCACCGAAGGCCATACGATATTATTAATATTATTTTTACGATAGTTCCTAAATTGCGAATTGTGTATATTTTGCTTCATGATATTGTTGGCATTTTCTGTATTTGTACAATTTAACACCGGGGAATTACCCCCATTTACAAATATTATATAATAATAATAATAATTATAATAATATTAATATTTTTTCCCCTGGCACTATACAGCCCATGACGGGCTAAGGCCGACCAAGCGACCGCTGCCCAGCCATTTGGCCTGCAGATATTGGGGTGACACGTGATCAGCGCGTCGTGTCCCCTCGGCCGTTAATCTTGGTATTCGTGATCGGGGCGCTGTCTCACTGTCCGACAGCTATTCAATTGTCCTCAAGAGACTGAGTGCACCCCGTTCCAACCCTCACGTCAGTTTTAAAATCCCTGACGGAGCCGGGGATCGAACCCGGGGCCTCCGGGTGAGAGGTAGGCGCACTACCCCAACACCTCGGGGCCGGCAAATAATAATAATAATAATAATAATAATAATAATAATAATGGCCAAATTATTAGTATAATTACCCTAGTACTCGTGGCTAAATGACCACGATGTTCAAGCCCCTCAAATGAAACAACTGAGTGTTGACCGTTCCAGCCCTCAGACCAGAAATAGTGTTCTTGGCAGTCCCGGGAATTGGATCCGGGACCTCAGAGGTAACAGCAGAGCATACTGGCCACTGCGCCACAAGGGGGGTATATGGACGTGTAATGATTTCTATTTTTCACAATCATTGGCCCCCTTCATTGCAGGTAAGTAACCGACTGGCTATTTCAAAAATGTTGGCTACTTTCTATGGACAGTAGTTGTAATACATCTGAAGGGCTAGGAACATGTTGGTCATCAGCTCCATGCAATTGGGTGTGTGTTGAACGTGTCTGATGGTCGGTGTTTCTGTGATGACTGTGTTAGTAGCCTGTGTGTACTGCTCGGTTCCAAGCTCTGTGAACTTGCGGGATGAAGAGGAGAGGCAGGGTAGGAGCAGGCGAGAATTGAGAAGCCTGTCGACAGCCCGCCGTGTTACCTGACATTCTCATCTATTCCAATACTGCTAACATGGGTCTTTTCTGAAACCAGTGTGGCGTTGGGAATGAGTGACTGAGTCACCGACTAATGTATTTGCTTCTGTTACTACGCAAGGACCGAGAAACCGCATCACTCGTCACCACCACTGATAATACTCGTAATAGTCTGCGATGCACATTCTTCTCAGGTCCACGCAGCTTAGACTCAAGCAGTAACTGTATCGGGGACAGGGACGATGTAGGTGCTCTGGGATTTGAAATAAAGTTCTATCCCGACATTTGCCTGGTGGAAGTGTGGATAATCCCGGAGTAAAACCACACTCAGGATAGTCGCTCTCAGCGCGGGGATTCGAACCTAGGATCTCCGGACTTGCTGCGACTACATTGCGGAGTGGCTATTTTCAGGAGATCTCTCAAATTTAAGTTATAGGGTAACTCGGATATATTTTAGAATAATAATAATAATAATAATAATAATAATAATAATAATAATAATAATAATAATAGTTTTACGTCTCTTTTAACTACTCTGGCTTTTAGAGACGCCAGGGTGCCGGATTTTTGCCCCGACGGGGATCTTTAACGTGCCAGTAAATCTACTGACACGGCTCCCTTGCATTTGCGCATCCTCAAATGCCAGCTGACTGTGCCAGGATACGAACCTGCAATCTTGGGCTCAGCAAGCGAGAACGTTACCGCTGAGCCACGGAGCCAGATATATGTTTGGGCTGGGAATCTATTTAGAATTAACTTGGACAATTTAGCGTCGACAAATTTCCGACACCTAGTTACCAAAACACTTAGTTCCCACTCATTGAACGTGCATGATCACGATATACAATTCGAAGACGTGACTTAAGATGTTGTTTGAGTCTTCAGTCTTTTGACTGGTTTGATACAGTTCTACAAGCCTCCCTGCCCTGAGCTAATTGTTTCTTCACTACATAGCTACCACACCTTATATCCCAGACAATCTGTTTACCTTGAACTACCCCTAGAGTTTTTAACATCGACCCTTCCTTCCATAACTATGTTTGCTATTCTTGGGTGTCTTCCTATGTGTCCCACCGAACTATCTCTTCTGTTCCGTAGCAGTCACTCGAGACTTCTCCCCTCTTTCACTCGTCTTAATACCTCTTAATCTGATCTTCATCCTTCTCCTGTAACACCAAATTTCAAATGTTTCTATTTTACCTTACCTTACAGCAGTAGTGCAATACCCCAACAGTTCGTTCATTATCACTTTGAGGCTAGATGTAGCAAGGTAAAACACATGATATCCTCCGTATTTTTTACTAGTTGGAAGGTAAAGATTGCAATCTCTTGTAGCTTTTCAAATGAACAGTGTCCAAATCTCATAATGTTCACAGCGTGTCATTGTGATGTACGGCATTCCATTTACACATACTGAATTACACTATGTGATTGGCCATGGGCTCCGGAAATTACTCATCATGATAAAACTCTATTCACGGTGTTCATTATGTGTAGATCCTTCTGGTACTCAATCTATTATATATACCTCATTTACAAAATACATTATCCTTCCTTCACCATGAAGTCGTCGATTGTTTTCGCCGCAATTCTCAGCGTGGAATATGTTTTAGCAGCTTACAACTTGGCGGTAAGAAATAATCTCGTTGAAATTTGAGGTTGATTGGTTGGTTGTTTCCTCAGTTTAGGGGCTGCGACAACGCGGTCATGTAGCCCCATGCACTTTGGGTTTGTGTAGAATCTGTCTGATAACCTATGCTAATTGTGATGGCTATATTAGTGCATGTTATATGTAATTCATTTAAGGACTGCAGACGATCAATTTCAAGTAGTTCCTACTTTTGCTACCAAATGCTACCGTCAACGACACCTAGCTGTGAACTTGGCTACTAGATGCCACCACAACCAGCACCTAGCGATGAACGTTGGAAATTAATGGAGCGTTATTCAAAACTTACCTACAAATTTAGCTTCAAACAATTGTAGTTGTTGGACAGTTCTTTTACTGTACATGCCATAAATCTATGACATGGGCCCACCGTGCCGACTTTACTTTCCCACCCAAGGAGGGCATACTGAGGGATTTTTAACGCTCTTAAAATCCAACGACCTCAACCGGGTTTGAAACCGCGATCTTGGGCATAGAAGCTCAGCATGCTACCAACTACGCCACCGAAGCCACTTGATCGCGAGATTAGCGGTCACGTAAAACTATAGCCTAAACTCCCTTTTCTACTACTTAGGCGTACGCTTTGATCTTATTTAACTCAGTTTAAGAATAGAATTGCGGTATAGTTCAGTTTAAAGATTTTGATACTTTAGGTACAATGGTGGGTAAAAGGCAAGGACAAAGAAGAGGAGGAAATGACATACAGGGATATCAGAAGGAAGGGAATGGGACATATGAGCGTAGGAATACTGATAGATCGGTAACTTTGTGAGGAACAATAGAGGTAGTTTTGTGAATAGAGATAGGGGTGACTATGAGAATTTTTAATGAATATACGGTTATAATAATAATAATAATATCGTATGGCCTCGGGTGCCTGATGCAAGCTTTGTTAATTGACACCCAGAGGGTAGCTTGCATGTCGAATTTCGTCGTTCCTTTGAACGCTATGAAAGTCAAGGAGGTTAGATATCTAAACTCCTTGACACTACAGCGCTTTCAAGTAGAGAATGGAGGAACTTTGTGTTGGCGGAAAATCCCGAGATTAATTTTGCCATTGAACACGTCCTACTGAATTCAAATGGGTTCTTTAACATGCCAACATCGTATGACATGAGTATCGTGATTTTTGTCGCCTTCAAAAATCACTTACCATGGCCAGGGGCGAACCTGCAATCTTGGGGTTGGTAGTCCGACACTAGAACCACTCACCCACCGTGGCAAGAATATACGGTTATGATGTTCTTCGATTACCGCCCTATCATCCCGAATGACATCCTAACAAGCTCATCTGGGCATTAGCAAAGAATTGGGTTGCTTCACGAAATATTACTTTTCGGTTGGAAGATGTGCAGAAATTACTATAGATAAGGTTCGACTTTGTCACACCCAACGAATGGGCACGAAACTATGAAGGCCGCCTGGATGATTATGAAGATGGCGCAGCGTAATTAATGTCGGCAGTTTCTCAGATGAGAACTCGGAGTCGGAGACTGACACTGCAAGGGACGATACGGACTTGTCCCGAGTAGAAATGATGTCTGACCCGTAGCACAAAAGGCGATAAGAACGTGTAAATTGGTATTCATAACTCAAGCATGCATTTTAACCGTAGTGCCAAAGGTTGTTTTCAATGTCAGCTTCATGGGATAGCGTTATACGTGAAGATCTCAGAATATATCTCTTAATTCTTATTTATGTGTAACATATTTCCACTCGGTTGCTGGATATTTTTGTGGGAGTGATTTTGAAAAATGGGACGGAAGTGGATCGGACAGAAGTGTGTAAGACGCACTGCTAGCTGGATCGCATCCCTCCTGGTTGCTTCAGCTGCTTTAGCAGCCAGGAGGGATGCGAACGAGCTAGCAGTGGTAAGAGGAAACAATGAGCGCGCGGTGTTGGATAGTGGTACCTTGACGCACTGCCGGCCATATGGAATGTATAGTCTGTCACATATGGATTACTTCAAAGTTTGGAGGCACCATTAAGAATATTCATAGAGTAAATCATCTTCAAGTAGTCGTTCTTTGGTGTAAAAATATTCATTATATCATATTTGCTGAAAACAATTATGATTCATTAAGTCTCGTTTCCAATCTCTGGATAAAAGTGATGATTACTCACCGAGTAACTTGGATCAACACTCATACTGAACGGTAAACGCTCATGCGAACTCTGGTGTCAACTGATTTAAATGCAAACCACATGTTCAACATCTTCGTATAAGTATGTAAATTATAATATGCGTTAATAATGAAACATTTTAACTAGTCGGCAAAGCCGGTATTATGGTCCTGCACAATGGCTATACAGATATTAACCCACATTGCGGTAATGCATTGATCAATATAATATATAGAGATTTTTTTTCATTGTATCGTGTATAACGTTAGCGTGTATTCGTGTGACTGAAATCATTCTATATGAAACATGGAGTAAGTTGGTAAATCATGCATGCTCTATATGAGTGGTTCCCAACTTGTAATGACTTGAGGGCCAAATGGGAACTTCGGGTATGGTCGCGGGCCGCACTTTAATAATAGGCTAATTTTCATAAAACTTAAGGCTGGATACCCTTCTCGATACTACAGAATTTTTCAACTGAAAATCCTACCCCAGCAATCAGCGAGATTGAATTTTATAATATAAAAATGGCAAACATGGCCAAAAAACTAAAGACACACTGAATGTAATAATGTTATCAAAACAATACTTACAAAAGGACAACTTTATGGTACAGTAATACGTTTTCTTTGAATCAATGTTAAAAATGTGTTCATTATTCCGTGAGTAATGGGGATGGAGGTCAGTGATCTACTATTGCCGGGTCCTCGTATCGTGCACTGTGTGATGCGGTGCGTTGTATAACGGTTCGCCATCAATTCTTTATCAATTTACTTTGTTCAGTTTTGTTGAATAGATAGTACTTAAAAACGAGCAATGAAATATATTCTTTTTCATGGCTTTTTAAACATGTCTTTAGTTTCTAAAAGCTTTCCCGGGCCGAAACACTTGCCTCTCGGGCCGCCAGTTGGAAACCACTGTTCTATATACTAAGCTCATGTTGTTCAGTTTCGTTTATCGAAAGTTACGGGCGGAGCGGTAGAGAAAGGAATATAGGATCGTCAGTAGCGAGTCGTTACTTCCCCTCTCGAACAGCGCACAGCACACCTCTAGACGTGTTCGTTGCGTTGTAATCTTCTATAAATAGGGTCCCCCGCAGTAGGGTAACAAAAGCAGTTCTTAATAGGTCGATGCGCTAATCCTATTTGTTGTAAAAATATAATGCTTGGGCGGGCGCCAGTTCATAAACTGAAAGCTTGTGAACGATATACATATACAGTAATAGTTGGTAGAGCAGATCTCTCTCTCTCAAGTTGTGGTGTGACAACCACCAAGCAGGATGTATTCGATGAGGAGTAATATATTTTATATGCAGTAATGCACAATGTGCAAGGATACCAAAAGCAAATAAATAAAGAACGAATTTAATACGTTAAGTTAAACTGAATTTATAAACTATTCATAAATAATAATAGTACAATATCAACTCGTGCTAGATCATCTCCCCAAGGGTTTGTCTTTTTACTTCCATATGTTATCTATCTTGACCCATTGTTTTCTGAGATGAGCGCATGAATACATTGTAAGTTACATCGATGATGTGAATATCGCGTAACACTATCAAAGTAAATAGTGCATTCAGTAGACTGCTCTTGCATAATATTCAATCGCTTTTGCCTTCAATCGTGAAGAAACATGATACTTAGAATACCAAAACCAGTGCGACGTAGTAAAGACGATAGAATCTCCCAAATCTCACATTTCCTTATCTGATAATCTTTTTTTCCTCCCTTTGTTATAGCTCTCCTTCCCGAATAAAACAAGAAGTTCCGTGACGAACTAAACAGCCTACTTTTCATGCCAATGATTATTCTACAGAGTATGAACCTATCTAGAATAATGACGAAATTAAGTTGGTAATATCGAAATGTCTAATTAGTTCGAAATATACCTGGTATAATGTAGCCTAATAGAGCATTACAGTTGGCAGCCTTGGTGACAGAATATATTCTTAGTTCCATCTCTTAAGGTACAGAAAAAAATAATTGGTTGAATTCCAATGGACGTTACATGCAGTTTGACATTGGATCTATCAGCACGCGTAAAAGCATGTTGGTAACAATGTCATGCGAGTGATGGTCAGAAATAGCCTAATCTGAAATATTATGATATCTTGTTGTGTCAATTTTGAACGAAATCCATTTGTTAGTATAGAAGTTACATGTATTTTAAAATTGGACATATCGGCAGGCATAGAATCATGTTCGCAGCACTGACTTATATTAATTATTCCAAAATAATCTAGAATGTCAGGTGCTGTACGTGTGCAAAGTATAGGGCTGTTGGCTTGCATACTTCCTGATATATTGCTATTAGGTTAAAAAAATATAGACAGCATTTATTAACAGTTGGCAGCCTTGATTGCTCTTAAGAATACTTATAGTCATATGTGTTGCTACACATAGCACATACGAAATTTGGTTGAAATACAACTGATAGTATAGAAGTTACATGTATTTAAAAATTGGCCCTATCAGCAGGCTTAGAATCATGTTAATAGAACTGAAGTAAATAAGTTACTCCAAAATTAATCTAAAAGTCAGGTACTATACGTGTGCATAGTTTAAAGCTGTCGGCTTGCATACTTTCTGATATATTGGTATTTGGTTTAAAGAATAGAGAGAGCAATTATTAACAGGTGGCAGCCCTGGTGGCTCTTAAGAATACGCTCAGTCATATCTGTTTATGTACACATATTACATACAAAATTTGGTTGAAATCCAATTGATAGTGTAGAAGTTATAGACATTTAAAAATTGGACCTATCAGAAGGCTAAAAATTGTTTTGGCAACACTGTCATGTATGGCCTCCTGGAAATTAAACTGAAATAGTGTTATCTACATGTGTGCCAATTTTGGAATAGCACCCACGCATACCTTCCAAGATATCCAACATGGAGCTCAAATTTCTAATGCGTTTTTTCAGCAGTTGGTAGCACTGACATCATTTTCAAATATGGACGTGAGATATTCCGGTATACATCTTTACTCATACTAAATTTGGTTCCGATTTCTGCAGCCGTTTAGGAGTTGATACGGGGGGGGGGGAGGGGGACACACACACAGCCAGACAGACAGAAGGACAGACAGACAGGCAGACAGACACACATTTTCCCGGATCGATCTCATAAGTCTACTTTTTCCTCATTTATGCAAAATGTGAAAAGTAGGCTAAAAATATTATAGTAGGCTATCTCTTCCTAGGCGATCACGTTTCTTAGTTCTCCAAATCACCACTACTTAAGTTCTAAAACCACAGCAGCCATCTTGCACGTCTTAGGGTGTGTTTCTATCTCCCAAAACTTTAAAAATGCCCCCCCCCCCCTCTCCGTGGCGTTAACGAACAGCTGATTCGTAACCGCAAGTTAAAACTCAGTCAGAGTGGAACGCGAATTATAATCATAATAGTTTTAATGCAGCCAATGGCCAATGAGAAAGTAAACAAGAAGTTCCGTGGCGAACTAAAGAGCCTACTTTTCTTAAAATTTAAGATTCATGCCAATGATTAATCTAATTGGATCTATCTAGAATAATGACGAAATTAAGTTGGTAATATCGAAATTTCTAATTAGTTCGAAATACTGTATACCTGGCATAAAGTAGCCTAATAGAGAACTACAGTTGGCAGCCCTGGTGACTGAATACATTCTTAGTTCCATCCCTTAAGGTACAGAATACAAAATTTGGTTGAAGTCCAATGGATAGCATGGGCGTTACATGCAGTTAAACATTGGATCTAACAGCGCGCGTAAAGTCATGTTGACAACAATGACATACATATCATAATCTGATATAATATGGTCTATTGTTGTGTCAATTTTGAATGAAATCCATTAGTTAGTATAGAAGTTACATGCAATTTAAAATTGGACCTAACAACAGGCTTAGAATCATGTTGGCAGCACTGGCGTAGTCCTATATTAGTTACTCCAAATTAATCTAGAATGCCAGGTACTATACGTGTGAAAAGTATAGAGCTATTGACTTGCATACTTTCTGATATTTTGATAATCGGGTAACAAAAATTGAGACAGGATTTATTAACAGTTGGTAGTCCTGGTTACTCTTAAAAATCGGCATAGTCATATCTGTTATGGTACACATAGCACACACGAAATTTGGTTGAAATCCATATAATAGTATAGAAGTTACATGTATTTAAAGTTGGACCTCTCAGCCGGCTTAGAATCATGTTGGTAGCACTGACGTATATAAGTTACTCCAAATTAATATAGAATGTCAGGTACTATACGTGTGCATAGTTTAAAGCTGTCGGCTTGCATACTTTCTGATATATGGGTATTTGGATTTAAAAAATTGAGAGCATTTATTAGCAGTTGGCAGCCCTGGTGGCTCTTAAGAATACGCTCAGTCATAGCTGTTTATGTGCACATAGCACATAAGAAATTTGGTTGAAATCCAATTGATAGTGTAGAAATTATACGCATTAAAAATGTGGACCTATCAGCAGGCTTATAATCATTTTGGCAACATTGCCATGTATGGCCCCCTGGAAGTTAAACTGCAATATTATTATCTATACGTGTGCCAATTTTGAAATAGCTCCCATTCATACCCTCCAAGATATCCAACATGGAGCCCAAATTTCAATTTCGATTTTTCAGCAGTTGGTAGCACTGACATCATTTTCAAATATGGCCGTGAGATATTCAGGTACATATCTTTACTCCTACCAAATTTTGTTTCGATTGCTGCAGCCGTTTAGGAGTTGATAGGGGGGACACACACATACAGACAGACAGACAGAAGGACAGACAGACAGACAGAAGGACATACAGACAGACAGACATTTGCCCGATCTCATAAGTCTACTTTTTCCTCATTTTTGCAAAATGTGAAAAGTAGGCTAAAAATACAATGCAGGAACTGTCAGTCGCTACAAAATTGCGTCAGGGAAGTCAATCTTCTTTTACAGTAAGCCGCATGATATCGGTCACAGGGCTCGCTACACAATTCACATATGCATGTATGTAGCTGCATTTGGAGTGTGAAAGTCTTTTCTTCCGCATATCCTGAAGTGAAATCCATGGACTGCGAAACGCGTCACAGTGTGTCGTAAATCGTAGTCTGCTCTCTTCCAGTCAGATGATAACATCGCTTCTGTCCCATAGAAGTCCAACCATATTTCTTTCTTTTTGAAATGAAATGCCGCAAGAAGTTCTTGATATACAGCGCTAGATGGAATCTGCATTTGTAGTCTGATTTGCTCAATACAGAATAGCTCTGCAGACAGCTCATACATTAGCCGGGACGGAGTAAATTTCGATACACACAATGCTTTCTTTAGGAAGATAGACTTTACTTGCTCTATTTCCTTTAAGTTTTTTTTTTTTTCTTTCTTTCAGATGAGGCCAAATCAGTTCCAGACCGTAGGTTAAAATAGGTGTCAGTGTGGAAACAAAGAGCTTCATAGCAGTAACTAAAGCCTAGTTTACGTAAATGCTGTATGTTGTTCATAGCTATTAGTGCAGCAGTCGCTCTGTTTCCCACATGCATTGTGAAAGAATTTCCTGTCGTTTGGAAAATTAACCCTATATTGTTAAAATTTTTGACGGTTGATATCGATAAATCTCCTGGTCTGTAATAAATCTTATCTCTATTCGAAATCATTCCTCCCTTACGGAAGACCATGTGGGCTGTTTTATTCTCGTTGATCTGTAATTTGTTCCTCTCGGTCCAGAGAATCAGACGAGCCATACATTCCTGCAGAACTTCAAAACTCTTTGCTCCAATTACTACATCATCTGCGTATATATAAAGAGATATCTTCTCTTCCAAAGGCTCGAGGATATCCGTGATGCCAGCAGTAGAGAGTATGAACAGCAGTGGACTGATTGGGTCAACCTGTAGGACACCATTTTCTGCTCAATAGGCTTTGAGAACTGAAAGCCATCGGAGATAAACACGGTATTGTGATGTAGAATGTTTGTTATTATCAGTGTCAGATAATCGGATTCACCGAGCATAGTCTGAAGTTTCTCAACTATGACCTGTCGACATAACAGGCCGAAGGTCTTCTTAAAATCCACAAAGGTGGCGTGAAATTTACCTCTATGGTGACGTAGTGCCTCATCAATATCTGACAGTAGGTTTCCAATTGCCTGTAGAGTTGATTTACCTTTCTGAAAACCAAACTGTTGGTCTGGGATTTTGTCAGAAACTTTTTCTGTCAGTCTGTCCGTCAGAATTCTTGTGAATACTTTGAATATTGTGTTCTCGTGCGCAATTCCTCTATATGAATCCGGAGAGTCTGCACTCACTACCTTTCTCTTTATAAAGAAGTTTTAGCCCAGGCAACGAAGCGAAAATAAAAATAATAAATCCAAAAGTTTTTAAATTTGGTGAATATGTTTATTAGGGCTTACTCTTGAACCTGTCAAAAGCCCTGACCAATTAAAGGTCCGCAATCGCCGCCATCTTGGAAAAAGGGTGCACTTTTATGGGTTTTGGACAGTAACTCTTTATTTATTAACTTATGGAAAAAATTGTGGTGATCAAAATTTGAGGACATTCAATTCTCTACAAAAAAGGTTCGATTCATTTTTTTCATAAAACTAATATTTACCGTGTGAATGGACGACAAACTTGATGCAGATCAGCTTCAGCAGCAAAATATGAATTCAATGGCGCATAACGGTCCATATAAATCTCTGTGGGAATTCTGCAAACAGAAATTTATATTCATTACGTAAAATTCAATCATTGTTATTATTTTTTCATTTTCCACATTTTTTTATTTACTCACTTTATTATTATGTTTGAGTGCGTCGTTTTTTTTTGCAGTCTGACTGGTACTGGGGTTATTATCATCGACTACATCAGCATAATCCGATAAATCAATGCTCCCCGCATAGGAAGATCGTCTCGAGCTTTTGGTTGACACTGCCCTTTCTTCATTCGCGTTATCGACCTCGTCTCCGTCTTCATTTTCTTCATCGACTATTTTCGATCACTGAAGCAGTCCCCATGACAATTATTTCAAACGGTTGTACAATCAATCCCTGCTTTTCTACACCCACACAACCCTGCACAGCCAGTTGTACATTTGCAAAAGATCAGATTTAATAAAGCTTCGGGTGCAATGGAGTCCCTTGTTGTAATCGGACTGAAGTATCCTTGGACTCGTTTCCAACCCCATAATTCAGGGGGTAATTCATTTCCCAGCCATTTTTGCACTTCATTGTACACTCGAAAAGAATGTAGCCTGGATGCTCCTTCTGTTGGTGGTAGTGAGGCAATGTCGGGCTTTATTTTCGTCACAGATTTCGTGATCGATGTTTATTCAAAGAATTGTCTGTAGAACGTGCACCGTAGTTTGCAAGGAAAAAACGTTCTCCAGCTTCAGCGATAACGTCGTGTGAAGAATCACGGTTGTTGAAACTTTCAGCGATATCATGTAACTCATTACTTTTGTTAAATAACTTTACGCCCCTAACTTTTCATTTATTGTAAATCGCTGAAGTAGTGTCGCAGCCACTAAAGGCATGCAAGAAAAGAATGTTGTTCGCAAGTCCTGATGATTGTGACTGCTCTGATGAATACACTCTTCTCGCGATCTTTCCCTTTCCCGGTTTGACAAAAAAGATTCTTTTTTTTTTCGATGGAGCCAATGCAACCAGCAAAACTAAAAGATCAATATCTTCGTCAATAATAGCCATGTTGCATTTTGATGAAGATAATTGGATTGCAGTGTTCACGATCAAAAAATCTGCATCATCTCTGCTCTGTCGACATCCTATTCCCTGATCGTTTAGCTTGGTTGATAGCATGTCAATTAACCTGCTTTTGTTTTTGTCGTTTGAAAGAAATTGATCCTGCCGAACGGTGATACTCATACTTTCTTCAAAATTGATGTCCATAGAAGTTTTAGCAGCAGATCGGCGATTTTGCTCCGTTTTTTTTTGTACTGTCATTGGTATTGGAATAACCATCGAATACTACTGTGCTATTTTTACCGTTATGTTTCTGAATATAAGTAATGTAGCTTGCGCAAACGGTTGAATAAGTTGAGTTTGGTTTCCAAATGACTCGATGTAAGAGGAATCCGTCGTCAACAATGTTAACACAGTCTTGCAGGGTAATGTCTTCGTTTGATAATGGAAAGATTTCATACATCGCGGATTTTTTGTTTTTCGCATGCCAGCTTCATTAAAAAGCGACAATGTGTATGGAGCTAACTCGTATTCCAAATGGTCTTCTAGTTCGTGGTCGTTTTTTTTTTTGGAATGGCTATTCTTTGAAAAATCAGTAAGGGGTCAAGTGGTACTATCTCTCCATGAATTTCCACTGCAGAATTTACAGTAACTAGAGACAGAACTTTGTCTTTCCAGGATAACTTCACTTCGAAAAAATTGTTTCCAATCATCTTTTCCATTGCTATTTTACCAACAGTTTACAGTTGTACCGCCAATTAGTCCGGTTGTTAATGACATAATATCTTTGAGAGCTGGGAATGGAGGAAGATTCGAGAACCAATCGGAAATCTTTTTGCTACCGGTATCCTTCGCGTTTCTTTGTATCCTTGATTCTTGAAAATCAACGTGCCAGAGCTATCCATTATGTACTTTACGGAAACATACGACTATACTCTCGACTGGCTGTAACAGTAGTACAGTATTGGCAACTCAAACTAACACTCGGGGCGCTACGGTTGGTCTGGATAAGTAGGGTAAAAATACTCAATAACACGCGTTTGATAAGGAACACTTTTTATTTTTCCGTTATAATCAGTAAATGTGGTCCCTAAAATAATGACAGTGTTATTTTCAATTGTATATATGTATAAATGTGCGATACACGTGATCTAATTTGTGTGTTCCACTGGATTTTATGTGTCAATTGCACATTATCAAGCATCGGTTGTCTGCTGGTATTTGTTTTTGTGCAGTTCGAGTCATGGCGCTGTTACGTTTAAAAGCTATATTTGAGTTTGCTCACTGTACCATAGACTCTAGAAATTATTTGCCGCTTGGTAGGGCGAAGGGATGAGTTTAACTTGTATTAAAACTCGGGGTAGACAGGAATTGATTGATTTGGATGGTAGGTATTAACCCTGCGAAGTCAAATTAGGCCTATATGACTCGTAATGGAATGACTCGGATATCGCAGAGCGAGGTGATGGCGGTTGGTAGGGTTATTGGAAATGAACTAGGGAGCGGGGAAGGATACATGACTGATGAAGCTTGGCTGTCCTCGGCTGGTGAAGGCTTGGCTGTCTTGGTACGGCTTGGCCCGGCGAGACTGTGCTTGGCTGTCTAGGTACGGCTTGGCTCGGCGTAAGTGAATAACCCGTCCTGTCGTCAGTGAGTGTAGTGGTGAGTGGTCCAACCCGCTCTTGTTTCCCGTATTTGGTATCGTCACCTTTCGGCTATTGCTATTTGCATCTTTAGGAAAGTGATGAAAACGTATATCCGCAGCCCTCTTATACATCGACTTACAGTCGTAAACTGAGCAATATAATTTGCGTTTACTCATTTTGCACTCTTATCAACGAGTAAAACTTATAACTTATGTATAAACACGAAGAATTTACCACGATCTGCTTACCAATACAAGAAACCATATACAAACAGGCACCACGTGACAAATGTACCCTACTTGGTAAGTTTCTCATTTTTACCGCTAGACGTCATATCAGATAGCTGGAGTTGTCAATACCTGACCCAAAACTATCGATATTTACACAGGATACACTGTTATGATTCTTAAGCGGTGCGTAGATTGGTTGTTTGGATCAATTCTCCGATCTGCTTCAAGTTCGTCGTCCATTTACTCGGTAATTGTTGGTTTTATGAAACAAATGAATTGAACATTTTTTTGTAGAGAATTAAATGTTCTCAAAATTTGATCACTACAACGTTTTCTATAAAGTTTAATAAATAAGGAGTTATAGACTAAAGACCATAAAAGTGCACCCTTTTTCCAAGTTGGCGGCGATTGCGGACCTTTAATTGGTCAGGACTTTTGACAGGCCCTAATAAACATTTTCACCAAATTTCAAAACTTTCGTACTTATTACTTTTATTTGCTGAAATTTGGCCTTCGTTGCCTGGGCTATTGAAAAATAACGTTCTCCAGGATGACGGTATTATACAGGTTTCAAGATACTTATTGAAAAGTGTAGGCAATATGTCACGAAAGTAAGGCAAAGCCTTTCTCAAGTGTTCATTAAATATTTCATCAGGCCCGGGGGTACTTGTCAGCTTTAAGACTGAGTATATTTTTCACAACCTACACCTCAGTAATTGGAGGGAAATCAGCTTTTCCATGAAGAGTCGTTACCCTTCAAGAGTTACCAGTATTGATAATCTTCTCGAAATGCCTTTCCCAAGCGTCAAACTGATAGTTTGCAAGAACTTCTGGGTTCTGGGCTGTAGTGCTAGAAAATGATTGACCATTGCTCTCTTCACTAGTTTATTCCCTTCCTCTTCCAACCAAGCTGCTCTTTTCTCCATAAGGATTTTTTGTATGATCGTCTTAGGTCGCTGTAACTCTTGAGGTTTTCTTCCGTTTTATAGTATCGAACAATATGAAGCAAATTTAGGACGTCTTTCCTTACCGAAAAACAGTATGCAACAAACCACGGTTGAGATTTCCTTTCTGTTGGAGGCATCCTAACTTGGGACTCCTTTATAATCTTTTCCAGACTGAATGCTGCAGCATCTATTTCTCCTTATCTCACCGAATCTAGGATGTGTTTTTTTGAAGTCATTAATGTTTCTTCTGAGTAGTTGATGTCGAGAGAGCGTTTGATTATTACAGGCTTCCTTATGTTTCTTTCTGATGGTGCAATATTTACTTTAATTTTAGCAACGACTGGTAGGTGCTTCCTTAATGGTATCACAGAATTTGGGGAGAGTGTCGTTATATTAATTGCCCTAACGTATGTGTTCGCTAAGATTAAATCCACTGAGCTCATACCGTTATGACATATATATGTTGGTGTTGTCCTGAATAATAGATAGAAACCTTCTGTCTCCAGAAATTCTACAACCATTTTACTTTTTGTACATTCCTTATCTACACGACAGTTTAAGTCTCCTGCTATGACTGATCCACGGTGGTTTCCAATAATTGACAGCATTTCTGATAGATTGTAAATTATATCCTGAGCGGAGTTTTTTGGGGGCAAAATCTGCACAGACAATCGTCAGTTCTTTGGCATATATTGCTAATAGGTTTATGGACCTATATACTAATTCTAATTAAACACGGTATCCCTCCACTTGATCTCCCTCTATCTCCTTGTAGAGCAAGGTTATGACAGTTGTAATAGTTTTGAACAGTAATGTTACTGGTTAAGAATGTCTCCACTATTACTACTATACCGGTATCTGCTTTAAAGAAGTTCGGTGTGGCTATTTTCATAATTGTATTGAGCCCTTCTACATTCCACAACATAATGTCGATAAGACCATCTTTCCGACGCACAAGGATCCCTTTTGGCCAGAAATGAGGAGTCTCAATGTCTTCATGGCGATTAAATGGCATCCCAATTTTGAACGCCTTGTTCATTCCTCGTGTTCTCAATTCCTCGCAAGTCATATGTGCTTCTTCAAGCCCACTCGTCTGGAGGAAATTTCTAATTTTCTCTTCTGTGACACGGAAAGAGAGACGACGACCTACATAGAGCCACGCTGCTTGCAACAACTCTGTCCCTTCGTCCCCAGTCCCTGTTATAATTTGGGAGTGCTGGAACGGACGTTTCCTCCTTTTCACAACCTGGGTAAAATCTCCAGCGTCCTCATCGTCAAACTTTCTTCCTTCTACGCTGATGAACCCATTGCTGATATTTGGTTCGGCCATTATTCCATCCTTATCACCTTCAGGTTATTTCTATACGTACCGCCCCACTTCTATGAAGGAGCGGTTGTTTGTAGTAACGTCGGGTTCTACACGCTGTCCTTGGGTATTCCTAATTACCGGTGATCCTGATTGGCTCTGATTATTTTTTCGTGGTTGTGGAATTCTGTTAACTATTTCGCTAGAGCTACCTTTGACGGATGCCTGATTTAGCTTGTGAATTGCATTAGACAAGCTATTTAATTTTGCGTTCACGTCAGTTTTGTTGGATTCTAATTCATTCCGTAATCCCTTACTTGCTTTGAACATTTGAAAATCCTGTTCACATTTATAGCATAGCCATAGAAGCTTAGAATTCCTCTTGTTCGATGTTTTAAGAGCATTGAATTGCCCCTGTTGTAATTCTGTGCGGCTCAAGTGGTGTCATCTCTGGCACACACCATCACATGCGACGGCTTACTCGTTTTCAAATTTTCTTTCGCAGATGGGGCATACATCAGTCAACTCATGCGATGTGGATACATGTTGGATGCATACGTTTAGTATATTTACTGGGATTCTAAGAGGGCGGTGCCAAAATGTCGAACTTGTATCCAGTACCCACTAACGTACTTACATTAGTCTCTTAATCGATGATTCTATAGGACATAACAAAACATTAATGATTCCTGACTTACACGGATATAAACTTCTCTCCTAATAATATTCACCAATTCATATACAAACTATTTCTTCAGGATACTTCACTGGTTGCTCGCTGTTCACCGCTGGCTTGTTTACAATTATCACCAACATGGCGGTGCGAGGAGGATGATCTTGCTAGCAATTTAATTTATGTAGAAATCTATTCCAGTTCATGACAGTATGAAGTGCAATTCATTTATCGATGAGGAATTGCATGTGCGTTTATATTTAAATTGCAACGCGACACTGTTCATCAAAACTATGTGAAAATAAGAAGTAGCCTAAAAATCAACTCTCTTGCTGATCAACTGAACGTTTCTACTACTTTGGATACAAATGCAATGGCTGTCGTTTCCACCAGTTTTATTAATCAATTCGAAATACATTCAGTACAATAACCCTTTGTGCACTATAAAACTACATTATTGACCATTGCGTTTTGGTGTTGCTGTCTGAATATATTTAACAATTTCATGACATGTAATTTGTAGGCCAGGCCTAAGGCATGTAATTTCAGTGGCCTGTTGTAATGTGAAGTCCTTACTGTATTTTTGTACAAATTAGTAAAGTTATTAAATGAGGCAAGGTACCTACATATATTTCCTAGATTAGTCGAGTATTTAGTCCATAGACCGGTCTGTTGTCACTAAATAATACCAAGCAGTAGCCTAGTCTACCTATATGGTTGGTTGCTGCTCATTTTTTAAAATATTGATATGTAGTTTCTCAGTCCGGTAATTTCTTGGATTTGCTTGAGATAGATTTATAGTAATATACTACCTTATTAACCTGCAGACTGATTTTTTTTAACAATCCCAGGTGCATAGCATAAGACCTACTGCAGGCCATTCCGAACCTAAATGTAGGCCTATTATAGTGCTCATGTCAGAGGTCGTCCTAAAGTTTTAACTATTGGGATTTGATTTGCATCCAAGATACATTAAGCTGAGTCTGGCAATGCTTCGTAAACTTGAGCGCGACTTCACATTTTCATTTTTTCTGTACAACTTACCTTGATACCAACCACTTAAATCACAGTGTTTCAAGATTTTGCTCTCATTAAACATCACCAACAAGTTTTTTTCTCTAGTGGTAGGCTGTGTTGGAGTCTACAGAATATGAAGTTGAGAAATAAAAATACATCTTAGATTTCCATTACACAGTTGCATTTTATCCTAGTGTATCTCCACTCAATATACCAATCCTACCAATGTTTCCTAATTCCTCATGCATAAATAAACATGACAGATTTCAGCATTAGCAATGATGACAGTAACTTATGAATTGCTAAATTTTTTTTAAAAGATGCATAGAAAGTGGCTTGATAAACCCTGTATCATCAATCCATTTAAACATTCCCACAGAGTTCTAATCGGAAGCTCATTATATGTGCAACAGGTATGTAGAATAAACCTCCCTCCCAATAACTTGTAGGCCTAACCTGAACATAATACAGGTTAAGAGCTGTGTTTTGGTTCACAGAAAAACCTACCATTTAAAAACTTGCAAATAGGCTCCTAATCATGTTATGGTGCAAGAGGTTTCTCAGTCACTCTCTGGTTGCTAATCCTTAACCTACGGAAATTTAAAAATTCCTGGCTATCAACTACTGATTTAAATATTCCAGACATCATTCTTAACTCTACTTTTACTGACAGCATGTATGTCCCTACTACTGTCTTTCAAGGCATTGACCAGTTTTTTTTTTCATGAGGAACTATTTTAGTCATTCTTCTCTATGTGAAATACAGTTGATGACAACTGTCTGTCATCTGCATGGTATGTGGCTGCCTGGAAGACTCAGGAGGTTTTTCTTGTGTCGCTTCTGTAGTTGCCTACTACACTTCCTAATTAATTATTAACAGAATGTTTAATCGAATTGTTGTATCCAAGTGACCAACTGGTAATATATTATGGCAAGCTTTAATATTCCTATGATACACTTTTAGATTCCACACATTAATGAAATATACAACATTGGCTGACATGTTGAACCAATCTCCCATTCTCTAACACTCCCAACTAAAGGGACATAAGATACGGTACCTATTGGTTAGTCTCACATTCCTTCCATCTACATGTACTAGGTCTAGTAGTACCATAGCTATTGTGACTGCTTCTCCAACTCCGTCAAGGAAACTAATTCTGAACTAAGATCTGGAATGGGGTATACTGTCCCACGAGGACAATTTTAACCATTCAAGTGATTTTTCTATTTCATTTTACCAACTAACCAGGTGCCTGGAAATGCTAGTGACGGAGGCAGCTAAGTAGGCTAGCGTACTGGTATTGACCATTCAGAGAACATTCTCAGTGACTTGTCTATGCATATGACACAACTTTCAGAAATTGATACGGAAAACTAATGGTGGCCAGCACTCACAGCTTAGCATAGCACGGAGTGGATTCCAGCCTCAGATTAACTCACGATCTGTCAACAGGTTTCCAAAGAGATTGAGCACAAACCCAAGTACAGGGATCTTGATCATGATGTTCCAAGCCTCTAAATGAAACACTCCTCTTTAAGACTTTCTGGTCTTGCATCCATGGTCGATCAACATTCTCCTGATCTCAGTGTTCTCAAGTTTCTGATGGCTATGGACATGTTTCTATCCTGACAACTTCATATTTTAAGGGGTTGGGGTACCGGTACATGCCCTATTCTTAATTAGTTTATCATAAGATCAGTAAATCCCCTTAAGAAAAATAGGGAACATCCATGTGTTATTTGACCATAGGAAAGGGAGAATTAAAAAAACTGAACCTCTAGGGACATTGATGCAGATGAGTCCCAGCAAGTAGGCTCGACCAAAATGAAGATTTTTCAGTGTTGCCTTAAAAATGGTTGATAACTTTCTACCGTTCAACATGAATTGATGCCCAATTAGGCCTATAGTGGATGGGAAATATTTCTTTTATTTGCAGAGAATACAAGGATGACTTGTTGATGTATCATTCGCCAAGCGAACGTAAGATCCAAGTCCGTATCGAGTTGGAAGCCATATTTCAGTGTTACCTTAGAAAACGAAATATTAAATGTCTTTAGTCGGTCAACACGATTGCACCTAATGGTAATGAGTATTATTCCCAAAACCAGAAAAAAATGCTGTACATGCAGGCTTAACCTGTCAAATCAATCATAAGACAACAAAAGTGCTATATGAAAAACTTTAAACCCCATAATGGCAGTCAAAAATAATCTCAGACCACCGACACTAATTGGCGAAGGTGCAGAAAAATCTTAATAAAATACAGATATTCGTAATAGTAGGCTACTGTTGTGATATACCGCTACTGAGTGATAGACCCCCGAAATAGAACTATTTAGGCTATCTTAATGTCTACAAGATAACGAGATTGCCAAAATACGACAATGTCACCCATTAATCTATAGAAGGCAACACTAAAAATGGCGTATACAATTTCTAATACACAAGTCACCCACCATTCACCAGGATTTATATGTGTAATTTAGGTACGGTAGGTTATGTTAAATTGAGGTTAATGGCGGAATTGATTGCGGCTGTGTGGTGGGAAGGACCCAATAAGTGTTCAGCCAATCAGAGAAAAGTTTTGATTTGGAGACCATGCTCGGAAAATTTTAGAAAGTTTTCAATCACTGCTCTTCGTTAAGCCCCCACCCTAGGCCTTGGCTCTGTCCAACATAGCGGCTTAAGGAAGACGACGGGGGGCCTTTTTTAAAATTTTGGGATACAGAAACACACCCTTAGTAAAGCTTCTTTAGTTCTCCGATTCTCCACTATATCAGATCCCTCAGTCGTAGCAGCCATCTTGCACGTCTTAGTAAAGCTTCTTTAGTTCTGCGTTTCACCACAATAACAGCTTCAGCCGCCATCTTTGTACTCCATTATAAAGTAAAGTCTGTTGCGCATCTATTATTATACGAAGACCTGAAGTAAATTGTGATCTAAGTGCCTTTTCCAAAGTTTTGAGATATTATGTTTTTTTCACGAGACCGACTTTTTAAATCATAAATACTTCATATTATAGAAAATCATTTATATTAGGCCTAAATACACATCGTACAAATGATATCTTTATTAAATCTCATTCCATTGCACAGTTTTTTAGTTTTTAAATCTTAAAATGAAAAGAAATCAATGTCCACAGAATCAAATGCAAATAATGATCTAAGTTCCATGTGGTCAACAAAGCAGTCTAAGTGCTTGATTTTTTTTATAATAAAGGAGGCTTGAAAGTATGGAATAGTTTTAGGCCTATACGATCTTTGTTAGGTAGGGCACTAAATTAAACTAATACATTCAGTATTGACTCAACATTTTTCATTTTCAGGTATCCACACAAAGAAAAAGAAAATACATTCAAGGCTATTTTTACAGTTTAGTTATGATGTCAATTCTTCATAAAACTCTCTGTGGCTTCTCTGTGTAGGAAACGGGATCACATGATTCAAATCAGACTTCTTTGCTTCAGAAAGTTGAGAACCACACTCTAGTCGTGGAAGATCAATGGTCTTGATGTCCTTAATAGCAACACCTGCTTTAAAAACGTTTACAAGGTAAACACAAACCCAAAATAAAACAAGAACGAAGCTAAGAACACTGCAGTGCCGTTTGCGCGCACATGGCACCTAGATCATAATTCACAAATTACTGCCGTGCACATACAGCCCACGCATTCTGTTGGCGATGAGCTGAACTACTACAAACAGGTTTGGCACTTGGATCAGAATACACCGCAAGTGGCTTGGCCCATAGACCATAATTCCGGTTATAAATACGAAATGGAATAAATGGCACTTAGGTCATAATTTACATCAGGTCATCATGGTCTTCAGATTCTCTATTCCATGCTAGCAAATCAGGATGCAGATAATAAGATACCAATACAAGTACACCTTAAATTTTCTCACGAATGCTACAAGTACCGGTACGTCTCATTTAAACACATCATCGCAATTTCACCAGTTCACACTTAAATAGTTCCAATAATGATTTCTGGGCACGTTACAGAAGGTATATATTTTGTAGAAGGTGATAAATGGGATATTGGAAGAGAAGTCATATCTGGGAGGACTGCTTTTTATTCCGTGCTATAGGATGAAATTAATGAAAAGCTAGGAGGCTTTTGTAACCAATATTTTTTATAGTTCCCCGTTAATTTAGGCCGTAGATTGTATTAATTGATTTATATAAATTGTATATAATTATTTTATCATGTTGGCAATTATTCAAAAATATATTGCATTGCTCCGCCCGTAGTAGACGCAGTGTCACTATTATCATAGACACGGGGGGGATAGGAATTAGCAGTAGTTTAGTTTAGAAAAGACAAGACATGACAAAGTGGAAGACAGACAGTAGGTGACATTAGACACACGTCTCACGATAGACGTCGGAGGCCTCTCTCCTCACCCCGTCCCGGTACCTGTTTTTTTTTTTTTTTAGCGTAGTCTATGGCTTTTAGTGCCGGGAGTGTCCGTGGACATGTTCAGCTCGCCAGTTTTGTAGCTGCTTCGAGGCGGACGCCCAATGGGTGGAGTACCGTCGCATGTGGAGTGTTGTCTGGGGCGGAAAGTTTGAATGTAAGGACAAGGTGTTGGCAGGTAGTGGCTGTGGCCTATAGTTAGGGACCAACCCCGGCATTTACCTGGAAGGAAGATGGGAAACCAAAGAAGACCATCTCCAAGGTTGGCGGCGGGGGGATTCGAAACTCCTCGCCTCCCAGATGTGAGCGACTGCCAGCAGTCATGCCGTAACGACCACGGCTAACTCACCCGGTCCCGGTACCTGTAATTTGAAAAGATGGAAATGCACGTTGAGCCGTTCTACCTGGGCTTCAGAGTTCCGGGCTGCAAACCACACTCGTTCCCCCTGCTGCTGGTACCTAAAGATGAAATAAAGACGAGGAGGATCACACAGGTTTGCTATAGACAATCCCCAGTATCCTGCAAGAGACCTAATCAGCAAATGAGCACCCGTGTGTTAGTTTGAAAAATAATAGTAATTTAATCAATAAACCTATCTAAATTTACATTAATAAAGTTAATGATGAAGGATGCTTCGACTAAAATCAAAAGAACAACGAAATAGCCCTATCTAATCCTAACCTGACAATTACCTAAGCTCACTGAGGGACACCAAATGCAGAAGGCAAAATTAGAAAACACATGCCAATTTACAGGCCAAGCCATAGGGGCAAGGAAATTTGTAACAGCTCCAATTAGGATTCAATGAAGTTAATTTAAGTTAAAGATCAATATTAACAAGATGTTCCGTAAAGAACATATAGCCTACTTTCTCCTAAATTTATGAGTATAGTTATAACTCGTTGTTATTATCAAAGAGTATAATAGAACTAATCTTTGTTGAAGACCTTAGAAACGATTTACCTCTACCAAACGCCACAACCTAGATAAAAACTGCTACCATCATTGAAGAAAGAAAGATAAGAAGTATATCAAGAATGTTATGGATCTGGAGACATAATCGACCGGACTGGCTGCGTGGCTCAGCGGTAACGTTCTCGCTTGCTGGGCCCTAGGTTGCAGGTTCGTATCCTGGCGCAGTCAGCTGGCATTTGAGGGTGCACAAATGCGAGGGAGCCGTGTCAGTACATTTACTGGCGCGTTAAAGATCCCCTTCGGGCCAAAATTCCGGCACCCCGGTGTCTCTAAAAGCAGCAGTAGTTAAAAGGGATGTAAAACCAATAACATTCTTCTTCTTCTTCTTCTTATTATTATTATTATTATTATTATTATTATTATTATTATTATTATTATTATTATTATTATTATTATTATTACATATACGACCTGCCGTGGGCAACATCCAACTTTGAGTTGAGGCATGTCTTTACACGTCTGGTTGTGCATGGCTTTCACAACCCTAATTGTATTAACAAATCTTTCCATGACCCTACAGAGACGTGTGTATACAAACTATGTGGATATTTTCGATTGCTATTTGCCTGAAATAAAAGTAGTAATTAATAACCTGAACTAACACCAACGGCTTGAATTCAGTTACTATGTGAAATCGTTTTGTTCTTTACTTCAAATAACATTTTCAAGTAACGCAAAATAGGCTGTTACAAACCCTTTAAAATAAAAAGTAAAAATTTATCGTAGTATCATCTTGTCATTCTTCAAATTCGATGCGCATAGAATGCCAATGGTATAGTAATCAATGGAGCCCCACGTAGACTAGTCGTGATATCTAGTGGTGAAATATCGAACAATATAATCCTAACAGAGCGAGTGCATTCTAGCGGCCAGAAGAAGAAACTTTTCAATAAAATCGGGAAGTTAATAAGTAGGTCGGCGTGCAGTTACCTTTTTGGCAGCTAGATGTCTCGAGTAAATCTGCTGGCGAATTATGTTTTAATTAAATATATATTTTACACCATAATATGCACAATATAACGCTTAATTTTAAAACATCTGAGTCATTACAAAACAATAAACATATAACATTTCAAGCAAAAAACCTAGCTCTGATCGGGTTTGAACCATAGGCATTTGAGCGATAGGCTACCGCTCTACCATTGAGCTAATTGTGTCAACGAATATCGTTCTATATAAAATGACTTACATAGAACTTGTTAGCAAATAATGATTTATACTAAACGATTTCATCACTGGAGTATATTATTTATATATAAAGCATTTCATACAAAGTTTATTTATTTTGTATCAGTACGTGGTATTGCATGCAATACTCAAATTAGCGAAATATAAGTCAGGCACAAGATATCCGCTGCCATCTTGTCTTACTACTGAATCGGCTCAGCTTTTTAAAATCACGTCTGCACTATAGTATTACAAAATAAACTTTTAATTTCGAACGTGCCTCTTCCTTTGGAACAGTTAAAACGATTCTCGGCTCGATAATCGGAACTGGTGGGTCCCATGATATGGATTATAAAGTTTGCATAATTCGCACGGCCGCCATCCTGAAATGGTATGGCGGACGACCATGTAGTTTGGTCACAAGACGCATCCTATACGAAGGTATGTTGTTACCAAATTTGGTAGAGATCGGATGATTTGGTTAGTCGTTATTTGATTCTACGTTTTGAACGTTTGAGTGGCCGCCATTCAGTTTTAGTAAAGATGGCGGCGATATAAAACATGACACTGAGGTGTCCTTTGCTAGTGCTACCTTTGTACCGAATTTCGTTCAATTCACATTCACCGTGTTCGAATTGATAGGGGGGGGGGACACACATTCAGAGTACACACACTCACACACACACAGACACACACACACAGACTCACACACACACACACATACACACACACACAGACTCACACACACACATACACACACACACACACAGACACACTTTTTCGCCCTGTGTTGATCTCATAAGTCTACTTTCATTTTTTGCAAAAATCGAAAGTAGGCTAAAAATATTATCTACGACTGGACATCAAAAACAAAAACGTGATTCACAAGGAATTAGTTGCAAAGAAAATTTCAAAGAATATAATGAAGGAAACAATAATGGTTCACCGCTGGTTACACCAAATAATTTCCTACAGTTAATGAATTCACAATAAGGTATCTCTTTTACTTACATCGAAGATGTACAACTACGATCAGCACCACAAAAACACATACGTCCGATGCCTATCTGGCCATGTTAAAGACAATTGCTTCAGGACCACAATGTTCTAGGCAATAAAATAAAAATCTTATACGAAACTTACAGTAGTCGCATATGAAGTGTAACATGCGACATGTTATCCTACTATGTGTGTCGCGGGTTCGGAAATCCCTTGTTAGGAGTGAACTCTGTTGGTCATTGAAATTAACTACTTGTAAAACTCCAGTGCCAAATCCTGACCTTAATAAATCATAATTGTTATCTGCTAAGAAGTTGTATCTTAATCGATTGATAACATATTGTTCTATCTCTGTGTTGGGGGATGGGATGAACAGGGTTGTGTGAATGTATAACTTTGGGGGTGGTTTCCGAAAAGGTGTAGTTTCCCGTAATTGGGGAGAGTACTATTGTAAGTGTTGGTGGAAGATGTAATCTTATGGGGTACGATCGTATGGGGTGCGTCTACTCGTTAAGGGCTGTTTAATAATGGAAGGAGCTATTAACTTAGACTAGCAGTTAACTGTGAGCGAGCGAAAGCGAGCTCTCTTGCAAAGTCGGCACTTGGCCGCTAGCTGGCTGGCTGCTACGCGAATACAATGGAGTTCCTGACGGTGCAATTCCTGGCGTTCACGGTCAGGGGCAATTAGGAGTAAGAGCAGGTTGGGCGTAAGGATGTAAAGATAAGTGAAATGAGTACGAGATGTATGTTTACTGACCAAGTGTTTATTTGGTCAGTTCTGGTGATCTGATGTCCCTTTTGCTAGTGGACAGGTGTAAAACAATGTGTTACAAGTACAAGTGTGGGTTTGGGTGATGTAGTACAAAGTTACAAGGAGATCTGAGCACACTCTATCTCACCTGGTAGTGACGTGCTGGAGTCGGAGCTGGAACTGGAGATGCAGGGCCGCCGGCCGCGATTAGACATAGGGCTTTCCTGGAGCCTACCTTTTAAGGTCTCCCGAGCTGCTGACTTGGCGTTTCGTCACTGTTGGTGTTCCAGATTCCGGCGATAGTGTGTTTGTTTATGAGTGATGTAAGCTTGGCTACAGCTAGACTACTGCGCCGGCCTGTGTTAAAGAAGTGTATGAGGCTTACAGCCTGTAGGGGTAGTTTATAGATGAAAGATGAAGGGGTGTGTTGGCGTTTCAGGTCCTAGGGTCGTACCGACCCCTGGGCTGAACAATATTGTGCATTTTGCAATGGAAAATTAAAAGTGTAAATTGTAATATTATAATGCAGAAGTGGCTTTAAAAAGCTGAGCCATCTCTGTTGCCGACAACATGGCAGCTGATCACTCGTTCTGAACTATATTTCACTAATTTGAGTATGTTGCATGCAATATAGCCTACATATATAAACATAATAGGAACTTTTTATGAAATGAACTTTGTTTGAAATATTCTCCAGTGAAGAAATCGTTTAGTCAAAGTCATTATTGACTAAAACCTTGTATCTTAATCGATTGATAACATTCATTTTGGGAGGACATAATTAGGTCTGTGGTTACAGCGTTGGTCTCACAACCGGCCGGCTGGAGTTCTAATACAAACAGAGTTGTACGGTAATTTTTGCTTGATTGTTTATATTTATTGTGTTTTGAGTACTGAGGCGTTATAAAATTGAGCGTAATATTGTGCATATTGCAATGGAAATTATATATTTAATTAAAACAAGGTTCTCCAACTGATCTTCAATAGTGACATCTACCTACAACTAGTTGAACTACGGTATGTGGGAGCACGGCCGACTGGATGCGAGCTGCGCTCTATACCAGCCAGTTAGTGAACCCATGCCAGCGATGTTATTGAAAATGGCTTCTTTTTGCCGAAAGAGCGCATTGCCAAGTATAGGCACGATTAAAAATTAGGTGTGCAGAAGGTATATTAAATGTGTTTCTCCCAGTGATACGTTTAGACCAACGAAGTTTCAATTATTGTAAGTAGTCGGTGTTAATATACTGAATTCCTACGTTGTTTGGAGTGTTTGTAGATGCGATATAGATTCTACATAGCCACATGGCCGACAGTACATCGAGTGCTTGAATTAAATAAGAATACAGCAACAGTATGAAGATTTAATAAATCGTAATTTTTTTATTAATCTCATGTAATTTATTTCAGGATTAGGGCATAACCCATCTCTTTTGGGCACATTCGTGTTGACCGACTGAAAAGCACTAAACTCTTGTTTACTAAGGCAACACTGAAAATATGGCTTCAAACACCACAATCGTAATTGTTTTAAGCAAATATGATATAATGAATATTTTCACACCAAAGAACGATAGTTTGAAGATGATTTGTTGTAGGAATATCTTAAATGGGGTCTCCAAACTTTGAACTAAACTGTATGCGATATACATTCCCCATAGCCACATGGTGGCGCGTGTTCATTGTTTCCATCCCATGCACTTCCTTCCCATCCATTTCCGTACCATCCACTTCCATCCCTTTTCAAAATCACTCCCACAAAAATGTCCAGCTACCGAGTGCCACAAAAATATCCCGATACCGAGTGGAAAGATGTTACACATCAAAAAATATCAATGGCAGTTGAACAAACTAAGTTTGTGATGTCGCAGTTCGCTAAATGATGGTTCAAGGGAAGGCAATTCTAACTAATAAATTACGAAAACCCTCAGTGAGATTTTGAACCAGTAAAATAAAAAATAGTACATAAAAGTACCAATAAAAACAGAGCTAAACATTACATAGGTTTCTGAAAAGCTTCGGATCCTACGTCGTAAACTGAATAGTGAAAACTATATATCCAACGAGCAATAAAATGAGAGACGTCCCCGGAATTACATAAAATTTCAAGTAACTAATAACAACCGATCACACATTAGAATAGAACATAAATAAAAATCTATCACTAGTCATCTATGCAGTTCCAAGATTAAAAATGTTTAAGAACATAACTTAAAAATCCTTTTTTCCGGGAGACACTCAATATTCAGAAACGCATTATCAATAAATAATATTCAGAAACATTAACTACCACCAACATGGCTGCTACTTTTCATTCACCCGGAACCTTACGCTCTTTCACATTTCTTCATTTTCCTGCCAATTCAATAAGATGATCCAGAAACCAACTATCAGATATTAGCTCAATCTAGCCTATTCTTCATCTAAAATAAATTCCTTTGAAATCCATGTTTCACAGGCGAGGGGAAAATTCCCCATCACTTGGAGACGACACCAATCACATCTCCTTTGTACCAAGTGCAGTCTCAGTCTTCTAACAAAATCTCAGTTCGACAAAACACCATCGTCTTTTTACACACGGCCCCAATCTTTTATCCATGCTCCAATTAAATTAAAGGGCGCGAGTTCTGACAATGTACATTCTGGCATATTCCACACGGCCCCACCAGTTTTGATTTGGCGGTTATTAAAGGAATAATTCTTTTGTCATATTTGTTATGTGATCGGTTAGCAGAATCTCCTTTCGTGCTAATATTTGAAGCTAGTCCAGAGGCAAGAAGCGCGCATAGTGCACCCTAACGGCAATGCCTTATAACTCTAACAAGTAGTCGCAGAAAACTGCTGCTCTCTGCGTCATAGTAGCGGAACCACTAAAGCAAGACCGCACCCTTTAAACTAAAGAAAATACTTTTATTGAGAAATTGACGAGAATTAGAGTTGAGACGGGATTTTCATGCCTCAATTATTATTATTACTGTGTTATTATTATTATTATTATTATTATTATTATTATTATTATTATTATTATATTTATCTAAGGTCATATTTTAATCCAGGGATAATATTTAATTGTGTTTGACGATATTGGAAGCTTAGTTTAGTTCTGTGCTGCATAGTATATCTTATATTCAGAATTTAAATGTCCAAGTGCGTATTGAGCGTGGAAGGATATAACTTGAACAAGGGTGTTATTCTTGGATGGGAAGTTCAGAGCTGGGGCATCACGCATAGGCCTGTCCAGTGGCTCATCGCTCTAGTGATATGGCAACGCTGTCTTGAGCTGGGTACCGCCCAGCAAACGTGTTTCTCTGTGATTGGCGGGCATCATTTTGGATCTCGAGTGAGGAAGACTGTGTGATTAGCGTATGGAGGAGTGGGTACTCAGTGACAGCAGTCCGAGGTACGATCTGTTAGCTTCAGCGCAAGAACTGCGTTTTGTGCTCTGGCGGAAGAAAAAAGTTCCTCGGCAATAAATGACTCTGTCAGACATAATGCAATAACTTTGTTTGATTTGTTTTCTATTCTTGGAAGTGTTACGTGTGAGAATGACTGTCAGGCCGCAGTACTGAATTATTGAGTATCTGACTTATTCGTGTGAGTATGGCTGTTAGGCTGAAGTACTCAACTATTCAGAACTATTATCTGTATTTGTGAAGTGCTACGCACGTATATGAGTTTGGCTGTTATGCCTAAACAACTCATAACTGTGCTTTGTGTGAGGTACTCTTTGAAGAAAAACTGTGTCTCTGCTTAGGTATTAACATCTACGATCACCATTTTCAAACTAATACACTATATTAGTCCTCTGTTTTGTGAAGCAACTATTCAGGGTATATTTGTGTTAGCAGAATATCAATTTTAATTTAATAAACATTTTTTAATCTATTTTGGAAACGTGACTTAATGCCTTTCAGCTCCGTGGTTAGTTTAGTACATAATAAATCATTCCTGAATTAACCCTTACCGTGACTTTTCCATAATATTCCGTGTTGATATATTTGCCTTGCGTGTCGTTTACGATATATTCCGCAACGTAATTCCCCCTCTAGTTTACATCGAATTACGGTAGGTGAAAGTAGTCGACAACCTTAACGAACGCACGCGGGACAGGAAATGACTATGTGAATCATTTCATTTACATTTTTCAAGTATGGTTAGATAGATACTTGAGTTTTTACCATATCCTCTGGTATATGACGGGCTCGTATGATGAGAATCCAGCTACGAATTCAAGGTAATTGGACGAATCTGACTGCGAGTCCAGTGCTTTTTAAGACAGCGTTGAAGGAATTGAGAGTTGATCAAGTAACAATGAAACTTATGGAGTTGAGAGCAGCAGTGTTGTAGATACAAGTGTAGTATTCCAAAGTATGCTTGCTTTCACATTGTACATTCCGTGGTTTCACTGAACTGATGGAGATTTTGTACGGTTTTTCTCGTTCTATGTCTTTCTGAATAATATAGGAATGTAAAAATAAGCATGGCTTAAGATGTTCTTTAAAAATAAGACCATTCATAGAATAGTACATCACACTTCAGTTAAACTGAAAGGGTTAATATTTCACTCGATGTTTTTTGTAAAATGAATTTGTAACATAAAAACCACGTAAATCCAGTACAAATGTAACTAACAATTCCATTGTAACACGAAAGAATCTCGCAAATAGGCCAACATTAAGTACGGAATACGGCGCAGAAAGGCAGCTGGGGAGATTGCACCTTGTATACTAACCATTTTAAATTTGGCAATTTTAGGTACATTTTTCTCGTGAACCGTTCAAGATAATTTGAATGACTGATAGAAGAGTTTTTTTTTTATTCCTAAACCTATTTTATTAGGTACATAGTGTGCCCGTCAGAGGAGCTGTCAGTGTTGCCAACAACCGAAATGACATTCCAAACACCTCACCTGCCAGACCCATGTGCCAAGAGGATCGGGTGAATTTCTTATAGGCCATAGCTGCACGAGAATCCATGATCCAAGGGATATGTGGAAACATGGTTCCTAAAAGCCTAAGAAAATACACCTCCTAAGGCTAGACTGAGAAAATAAACTTCCAGGCTTATGTAAAACTTGTGAAAATATTTATTTAAAATATTCAAGCACCTATCCTAGTTCGGAGGGTTTTTATCGGATCATTCGCAAACTAATAAATAAACAAAAGTAAAGATCAGGGCCCTACCTGTAGACTACGGTAAACCCTCACGAAAGATCTAACTTACAAAGTTAAGCAACAACAGCAACGCTAGGAAAATGGTACGGCAATAAACCCTAAGTCAAGTTACAAAATAAGCTAATAACGGAATTTACATTTAACAGGGTAGCAATAACAAATCTAAGTTAGGATGATACCATTTCCTTATTTACATTTAGTGTTAAATAATTTAGCTAATTCATGACAATTAATACAAAATTTACGGCGATGACGTCCGTAAGACAAAACAATTACAACAAAACTACATGACAAGCCGTCAAGAAAAAAAACATTAAATACACTCTTACAAACTAAGTAAGGTAAACATGGGATTTTATACAATACAATAAATAAAACAACAAGACCACAATCAATTACATTCCTGCCTTCGCCCTGGATTACTCTTTGTAAGCCAGTGTCATCTAAGTGCATGTCATTTACGTTGGCGATCGCGTAGTGAAAACTACGACTAACGTCGCATGAGGCTCAAACTCCACCAGCTACGAACTATAGGTTAAGCAAGCAATCCGTCGATCAAAATTAGTGTCATCTGTCCTAGGTTACTTCCATAAAGAAGCGTAAACAAAAGCAGGTGTCGGTCAGCAGGTCCAAACTGCAAGTGGATCAAGTTTAAATGCAATAAACAATTAGTTATTATTTGTTTATAATAATTATGCGCTTGATTATTAAGGTGTCGGTTTAAATTTATCGTTGGTTTATGGCGAATAGTGCTAACGATCCTGAATACCTTGGGATCAGCAGTAGCAGTCTCGTGCGAGATCAATCTCTGCTATAAAATAACATCATCGAGCTCTCCATGCTCGGACATAACAATAACACAGGTTATTAGTGGCTCGCGCCTCACTTAAATTACCTCGGGTAGGCCTGGTAAACACTTCAGTTACCTCCCATAAATAACTAGTCTACAGAACGAATTCTGTACACAGTGTAATACGCACTAATACATGAATAGCCTCTAACACAGGCGTATACAGTATCTCTAGCCTCTAACACAACAAATAAACCTCGACATGAAATGTAATCACTCTCAAATAGAGTTAAAATGTAGTCGCTTCAATAGCGATGGAAGCGTATGGCGTTTGCCAAACAATTCATCATAACAAAACATATGATTTTCCTCAAAATGGTGGCCTGGACATTGACCTATTTATGAATCGCAACATCTAACGGTAAATAATGCTACAAGCATTGTCAAAAAGTCTGATACATGTGTCTCACTGTATGAGTGTTACTTTAGTTGCATGTTGGGAACTCGTATTACTGGTCCGTGACTTGGAGTTGCCCTCCCAATTTACAGTCACCTACTTGGACGGTTGGAATGACATAATAGACTAAATGCAGGCAGCTTTCTCGTAAGAAGTCCATTAGAAAACTGGCCTTGTTATCTGATCCCAGTATAATACTCAAATAGAATAAACATTAGGCTTAAAATCACGCCTCAAAACTGTACACAAAGACGTGGTATGTTCTTCACACCAAAGCAAAGTAAAATATAGAAATACCACTTGTACTGAAAGTCTTTGCAATCCGCAGATATGTCACTTCATAAATGCTATGTATTTAAACAACCAAACAATATCTGTGTCGAAACACCTGACACCAAATAAACATTATAAAGGCGCAAATCTCACGATGGCTGAGTTTGCCAATGATACGGTAATAATTACAGGGTTCAATGCTAAGTTGCATACAAATATAATTCCTTGAACATGTTCGGTACTCGAACAGGATGGCTTCATAGCTCATCTAAATGAAATATAATATTACCTTTACAAAACTGATAGTTTCTGTTGACTATCAACCGATACGAACTGTTCTAATGAAATCAGTGGCGTGACAAACATCTAACAAAAAAAAAAGGGGGTGTTATAAAATAACACTGGCCATGACGTCTAGTCGTCATGCCAAAGTAAGCTATACACAAAATCACCCACGTAGGGGTTGAACAAAGTATTAACAAAGACTACAGTCACGTTTAGTAGGGGTAGAATTAACATCTAAGCGATGTCCATCAGAAGGCACCATGATCGAACGGGGTTCAATCACAGGGTGGCTAACAAATCACTGAAAGTGAATGACAAAGATTAGTTCTAACATTACATACCCTACCTATGGCTCGTCAAGAAGTTCGGTTGATTCTACAATCTACTCTAGTCTAAAAGAAACTACAATTACACAACAAAAGAACCTCACAAGGAATAGGTTAACAGACTTATCTCAATCGTTCCAACGACTTGAGGGATATAATTAGGCTGCTGGTTTCCGGACAAGGGTTGTCCAAACTGGGCCTCCTCATAAGCTCTATCCATTACCATGGCCTTAATTCGTCCTCGGCGTTGACGTCGTGATATAGCCTATTATAGCAGTCGTCATGTTCCTTGGCTTAGCACATCAATCTCCCGCTCTAGTGCTGTGTTCTTGGGTCTTCTGTCATGCTGAAGTTCTCCAGAAACGCTCCTTCACATTATGGGGATTTATCTACCCATTCCCACGGATGATGTATGATAAAAAGCGTCGAACACGTGGTTATGAAAATATGACATTTTATGTGAAAATAACCACTGGAAAAATGTAGAAAATTGGTGTAGCACAGTTTCACTGAGGCTAGCTTTATTGTGGTAGCAATCTCACTGAATCTACACGGCGCAGATGATAGAAAAATTGGCCATGCACATATCTGCTTTCACATTCACAGATTCTATGTTCCACAAATCACGTGGCATCGAAGTTATACACTGGAAAAGTTAATCGCTCTTGCGATCATAGCAACATTTGTAACTGTTAGCGTTGAAATAATGCACTTTGTTAATCATAACATCACAGTTATTAATATATTTGCGCCTCACTTGAAGACATTGATTTTCAAACAGCATGTGGTTGAAAAAGTGGTGTTCCACGATGTACAAAACTTATCACTTTTTGATAATTCGAAGAATTTCGTAGCACAAGCCTACATGGGCTTTAATATTCACTTGGCTATTACACTGTTCAGTGTTAAATAAAACACGATGTACAACGATCACTTTCCTCGCTTTCGGGAGGACAATTTCCTCGTCTATAAAGACGGACATACAAAACGCATCCAACTAGGATGGAGAATCCTACACATGTGCGAAGAGCTCGGTCCTTCGCTGCTGGAACTTACAAATACTCTAGTCGTGTAGCGACTGATTGGTTCCGGTTCGCGTGTCTGCGATGATAATACCATACCAAAAGTAGAAATAACATTCTCCAGAATGTTTCGATGATACTGAATTACAAAATGTGAAGATCTGAGTCTCGTAGAAAGTAGAAAGGTAATAATAAAGACTCAGATAATAATATAATGTTTTTTTCAAAGTCAAAAGTGCAACCATCAATAATTCCAAGGAATGTCAGCATGCGGCAACAGCATGGCTGGTCGGTGAGTGTGTTCTAGGATGATGCATCAAAAGTGCGTTGCAATGAAAATATCACATGAACCTATGCTTAGCGGGTTCAATAGCTTGTACAATGTACATATTTTTTTGAGATTTTTTTGCAAGTTGTAAAATAAGTTCTATATACAGTATTTCAGATTTATAAATTTATAGTTATTAAAATATTAAACTCAACATCTTCTAAAAATGCGTATAAGATATTCATCCCAGTCTCTGTAATATGCTAATGATTTTCTGTTCTGTGAGGTAATGAGGAAAATGTACTTAAACATCAAAAAAATAAAATCTCAGAAAGCAGGTTTTAAAATTTAACATAGTTTAGTGCTCACCTTAGAACATCCATGCACCATATCCAGGGTCAATTTCATTTTCTAGATCCACCCTGATCTACTTTGATTCCTTGAGTGCATTCTGGCGTTTTTAGCCATCATAGTCACTTAATAATCTTCTTTTTCCACACGAATAGCATCCAATTCTGAACATGCTTATCCAACAGCTAATTCACCTTTACCTACAGTACGCAATCCATACAGATATATAACATTACTTTCATACACACTGTAAACCTTCCTACTGGTGAGAAATGGATGCTGAGCTTTACAGTTACTGCATTTTAGAAATAGTTTACTAACAAGTCCATATCTAGCAGTGGTGTCTTCATAACAAAATAAACTGCCACTAACATGGCATTGTTTACAAACTGCAAATGAAGATATGGCAGATGACAACAATTCAACATCCATGACAACATTTCCACTTGTCTGTTCTTCAATGTTAGCGTTATTAGATTATTACTTACAAAAGATCCTACATTTGAATCAGTGTTCAACTAGCTTTCCACGGTGGGTGAGTGGTTATCGTGTCGGATTACTAACCCCAAGGTTGCAGGTTCGCTCCTGGCCGTGGTAAGTGGTTTTTGAAAGGCGGCAAAAATGACGACACGCTTGTCATACGATGTTGGCAATGTCAAAGAACCCATTTGAATTCGGTCGGCCGTGTTCATAATGGCAAAATTAATCTCGGGAGTTTCCGCCAACACAAAGGTCCTCTTTTCTCTACTAGAAAGCTCTATAGTGTCAAGGAGCTTAGATATCTAACCCCCTTGACTTTCATAGAGCTTCAAAGAACAACAAAATTTGACATACAAGCTGCCCTCTGGGTGTCAAATAGCAAAGCTTGAATTCGGCATCCTAGGCCATACGATACTATTATTATTATTATAGTGTTCAACTTTCTCCTGGAAACACTGGCAATACTATATTCATTGATAGAAATATCACTCAGTGAGGAAGTTGAAGCACGTGTTGAACCAAATCTCAAAGAGCCCGAAGCACTTTCACTGACCAAATTGCCATTATTTCCACCATTATTATCACTAAGTTCTTTTGCTTTAGGTTGTCTTACGGGCCCTCCTTGGCATTTCTGGAATACTTTCCCAATTCGAGGCATGATGACACAAAAACAAACTTTCCGATGTAAACATGTACTGTCTTCTATGCCCAAGATCGCGGGTTCAAATCCGGCCGAAGTCGTCGGATATTTTAAGAGCGTTAAAATTCCTCAGTATGCCTTCCTTCGGAGGGGAAGTAAAGCCGGCGGTCCCATGTCATAGATTTATGGCATGTAAAAGAACCTTCCACTAATTACACCTGTGTGAAGCTAAATTGTATAGGCTAAGAATGTAAACAACGCTCTTAGGTTCCTACATTCGTTGCCAAGAGCCGACTGCTGTGACGTTTGGTAGCTAAGTTCTGAACTAGTAGTCGTTGACGGTGGCGTTTGGTGGCAAAAGTAGGAACTACTTGAAAAGTGATCGTCTGCAGTCTTTACTAGAATTAAAACAGATACACACACTAATACAGTCATCACAATAACACCGGTTATCAAACAGATTCTACGCACACTCAAAGTACACAGGGCTGCATGACCGCGTTGTCGCAGCCCCTAAACTTAAGAACCAACCAAACATGTACTGTACAGAAAACGCGCCTAAAACACAAGAAACAATTGAAAGTTGCTCCGCGGCAACAGAGAACCCAACACTGGGCACGCAGTATCTTCATATATCAGCATATCGCTAAAATAAATTGTTTGATGTCCATGAAGTTGACAGCACGCAAAAGAGGGGCATGGCAAGTTGTGTAGACCTAGAAGTAAATTAATATTTAAAGGCATTAATGGCTAAAATGCCATTAGAAAACATGTATCTAGTAAAGTGCACTCCAGGGAATGCTTATAAGCAAAAAATATTTTTTTTATATTTTGCCCACTAAAAAGGTACAATGCCCCCTTTTAATGCTTTTCTCCTCCGATCGCACTACATTTAGCTCTGGTTTCTGGCATGAAGAGAAGGCTGACTTAATTCTTTCTTATGGCATACTTCTAATACAAGGTTCATTCTTATAGCCAATACAGTAGTACTTCAGAATACAAAATATTTAAAGAATTGCCATTTATAACTTAATGATTTTCAGGTCCGGCCGAATTAATTGTTTACTCCTAAGAGAATAGAGCATTACTACAAAGAAATTAACCTTGTTGTAAGGATGGGTCAATAGAAGGACTTGTCAGAACATTTACAACTTTTAATTTTCTCTTTACGTAGCCTATAATGAAGTGCGCACCTCTGTTGGTAATTTGCGAGATTCCAATCCCTACCTTGGTTATAAAATGACATAGAAATACCCAATATTTGGCGTCTTTGTGTACTAATCCAAATGCTATATTTTCAGGGCCCCTGATGAGATGGTATTTGTAGACGTCAACCAGTGTGAAGACCCTTGTGGCAATATTAATAAAATACAAATCATTGCAGGGCCCCTATGAACTGGCTATTCTAGAAATCAAGCAGTGTGAAGACCCCAAAGGAAATTACCTCAACTACACAACCAAACTGAAAAAGATGAGCAAGAGTTTGAAGGTGTGGTCCAGTGACTTCATTCTGACCTGCGATATTGACGAGAATTCAAAGGTAAGTTAATCCGCAAGGAACGAACAACTTGTTCGGAATAGGGATTTCGTTCGGGTTCCAAGCGTAGCTGGCTGTAGAACATTGAATATCACACATTTCTAACGAGCACGACCTTTGCATTAAGCATATCCTGTACTGGTACGCAGTGGCGGCCACAAGGGACTGCCGAATACCGTCAAAGGTTTCTAAATATCGTTTATTTTTCATCAAATCAAGCTACGGGCACTTAACTTGCTAACGGTATATGTATGTTCTTCGTAGCTCATTCCTAAGTATACTTTCGGTATTAGTAAACCCAGTACAATATAGTTTCGATATTTCAAGTCTCGATAGTTCGATTTTCCCATCAATCCGAGTTGAAAAATTTGAATTGAGAACAAGATATTCAGGAAAGAACATATAGCCTAGTGTGTCTGTTGACAGTTACATAGTTTATTAAATGTAGTTCATTGTTTCTATTGATTGTGATGTGCGAGGGTCCATGTGAGTGTACCTGGTGGCAGTTACATTGCTTATTAGATATAGTTCATTCTTCTATTAGACTGTGATGTACGAGGGTCCATGTGAGTGCTCCTGGTGACAGAATGTTTTAGTGGTAGTATTTTGTTGATGGTAGATCATTAGTACCGGTAATTTTTTTGTTAGTAGAATTTTAGTATTTGGTTGTTAGTAGAAGGTTATTATTTTTGTTAGTAGAATTGCCCTATTACTTTATTCTGAAGGGGGGTAGCAGCTTTTCAGAATAAATCAATTCTTTACTTGTCTTATAGACTGTAAATATATTGATACCATTAACCAACTAATGGCATCACTGCGTTCTGCTGCACGGCTGAAAGCAACGGGAAACTACAGCCGTAATGCTATTCCCAAGGATAACCACCCTTCTATGCATAATTACATGTTATGATGGCCTCGTCTCTAGTAAAATTCCAATCCGGAGGTAAGCTAGTCCCCCGTTCGGATCTTCGGGTGGTGACTACTCGAGAGGGGGTTAACATCACAGAAGTCACAAAGAGGAAATCTGACATTCTACTGATTGGAGCGTGGAATGCTAGAAGTCTGCTAGGCAGAGGAAGGTTAGAAAACTTAGAAAGAGAAATGAATAGGTTGAGGATCGATTTGGGTGGGGTTTGTGAAATGTGCTGGCAGGAAGAGCAGGACTTTTGGTCAGGAGACTATAGGGTCATTAGCACTAAATCAAACAATGGCCAAGCAGGGGTTGGTCTCATATTGAGTCGGGAACTTGGACAACGGGTGGAAAATTATGAGCAATATAGTGAACGGATTATGGTAGCTAAAATCAGTACAAAACCTACGTGCACCACAGTGGTACAAGTCTATATGCCTACCAGTCAAGCTGTTGATGAAAATGTTGAAAAGGTGTACGAAGAAATAGATGAATTTCTGAGGTATGTCAAGGATGATGAAATGTTATATTAATGGGAGATTGGAATGCTGTGGTAGGAAAAGGTAGAGAAGGGAAGGTAGTAGGAGATTGTGGATTAAGGGAAAGGAATGATCGAGGAAGCAGGCTGATGGAAATCTGCTCCGAGCATGAGTTGGTCATAGCTAACACCTTATTAAATAACCACAATAGAAGAATATACACATGGATGAACCAGGAGATAGCAATTCTACTTCACTATGGTCAAACAGAGATTTCGAAACCAAATTTTGGGTGGTAAAAACATCCCGGTGCTAACATAAACTCTGACCTCAATCTGGTTGTTATGAAATGCAGATTTAAGTTGAAGAAACTGAAGAAAAGTCAGAAGCCAAAAAGATGGCCATAGACAGACTGAAAGAGAAGGGTGTAAACGAGAGATTCAAGAAGAGTGTAAAGGAAGGACTAATGAAAATCCCTAAACAAACTTCAATCAGACGAATGGGCACGTTTTAGGAATGAAATAAAAAAATCGCAGAAGAAGACAATGGTAGGAAAGAAAAAATAGGTAGAAAACCGTGGATCACTCAAGATACACTAGACTTAATGGACGAAAGGCGGAAACACAAGAATGGAAGAGATGGAAAGGAGAAAGCAGAATACAGACGTCTGAGAAATGAGGTTAACAAGAATTGCAAGGTAGCGAAAGAAGAATGGTTGAAAGAGAAATGTGCAGGTATAGAAAATTGTCTGAAATTAGGAAAAGTAGTCACAGCTTATCGAAGAATTAAGATTGGGGAAAAGAAGACTAAGTGCTGGAATATTAAGGACACACATGGAAAGTCTCTAACAGATAGGGAAGAAAAGGTTGAGAGATGGAAAACTTACATAGAGTGTTTGCATAAGGGAAAGGATATTGAGAATCATGTAATGGAAAGGGAGGAGGAAATTGATGAGGATGTGGAAGGACATTTAGTATTGAGATCAGAATTTGACAGAGCGTTGGAAGACGTACAGTATGTAGGAACAAAGCACCAATCATAGATGATATACCGATTGAGTTGCTACGCTGCATAAGTGATGATGGTCCGATCGGGTTATTTCACTTGGTGTGTAGGATTTATGAGACAGGTGAGGTACCCTCTGATTTCATGAAGAATGTTATTATACCTATACCGAAAAAAGTAGCTGACCGATGTGAAGATTACCGTAAAATTAGCTTGATTACTCAAGCTTCAAAGATCCTGTCTAAAATAATTTAAAAGAAGATGGAAAGCCAATTAGAAACGGAGTTGGCTGTAGATCAATTTGGTTTCAGGAGAAATGTAGGAACAAGGGAATTTGTACTAAGTCTTAGGCTGATTTTGGAAGGTAGAATAAGGAAAGATAAGAGAACGTTGATGGCATTTGTAGACTTAAAAAAGGCTTTTGATAACGTTGATTGATATAAATTGTTGGACATCTTGAAAACGATTGGAGTAATGTACAAGGATATAAGGGTGATCTACAATCTTTACATAAACCAGACAGCAGACATTCGAGCTGAAGGACATGAGAGAGAAGCTGGTATTCAGAAAGGTATAAGACAAGTCTGAAACCTATCATCCACACTTTTTAATCTTTAATTGTACAAGCAATGAAGGAAATTGGACATAAATATAAAGTCGGAGTCAAGATTCAAGGAGAAATAATTTCAACTCTGAGATTTGCTGATGACATCGTTATCTTGGCCGACACGCCAGAAGATTTTAATGAGTTTTTGAATGGCATGAACTCCTTCATTAGGAAAGAATTCACGATGAAAAATAATAATTGTAAAAAATAAATTGGAATGCTGCCGAAATAAAACAGAAACCAGTATGGGCATCTTATGGGCAAGATTCTCAGTGCTAGTAATTTTCTCCTGAGTTGTTGTAATGTCTATTTGGACTGCATGATTCTTGGTGTAACGGATATTCTACCTTCCACCTCTCGCTTACCAATGGACTCTCTCAGGCTGTCCTTACTGAAGGGTCGTAGAGAGCGACTACGGGCCCCAGGACTAGAAATTTCGGCCCCCTTATTTTTATTCCTCCCGTTATCTTATCTTATCCAACCCCCTCCCCCATCTCCCAAAGAAAAATCCTCCGTGTAATTTAGTCTATTTAATAAAATATGAGTTTTGTTATTCTTCCGTTATTCAGAGCTCTATTATTGCCTCCCATTGATTGTTTTATTTTACTTTTTGAATTTGATCAATATGGATGTTTGTAATTTTTATTGCATACGCCCATTTATGCTCACCACAAGGACAAGTAAGAAGTTTTTCAGAACTGTATTAAATAAATCGATTTTTCAAATAGACTATTGATTTAGAAACTTTCCGCCCTATAGCTACTCCTTAATTTCAATATGTCATACATGAAATAATAATAACGCTGGAAACTTGGGCATTTCCCAGGTAGAGAAGCTAAATTCAACATGGTTATCATAAAATTAATTTTTTACTCTCCTAATGACGTTTTGTAGAGTCATCAATAGTTGCTGTTAGATTAATAATATAGCCTTGTCAGAAGAAATTAAGAAATTACGTTCAGTTAAATGTTCTACTGTGGGCTTCTTCTATCGCTCTGGGCTCTTCAGCAAACACGGGTCCGGGGCTACAGCCCCGTTTGCCCCACCCTCTCGTCGAACCTGCCTTATTGCTTGCCGTTGTTAGGTAGATTTCATTAGAAAGCTAACTATTGCAATGGGTCCCATGTTTCGACTTCCGGAAAATTTCGACATATCTTCGCGTTTCACATCCCCCAGACCCCAAAACCACCGTCAGTTCAAAAGTTTATATATAATTTATGTATATATATATGTATATATATATGTATATCAGTTTCTTGTGGACACGATAACTGCCGTAATTTTGCACCAATTACTTCGAATTTTTTACCGAAGATGTATACCTATAAAATCTCGGTCGAGTTCGTTACTGGGCTAAATCGGTCGAAGGGGGTGAAAATGGGGGGCTTTTTTCGAAAAAGTGAAATTTCGCTATAACTCTCTTAATACGTGCAATATCGAATCCATTCAAAGTTCATAATATGTGTCGGATAAGTGCCAAAAATTTATGTCAAATAAGATTTTTGATAGCACCAACCATTGACCAAAGGGGTGGAAAAAAGTGGGTTTTTCGGGAAACATTAATCATATCTCTCTTAATAGGCACAATATCAAAACCGTACAAAATGGACAATATTCCCCTAATAATTACCTAAAACTTTTGTCTGAAAGAATTTTTGATATGACCCACCATTACGCCAAGGGACGAGAAAAATGATTTCGGAATTATAAGAAAATGCCAAGAGCTATCAGTGGTTGCCATGGCAACACTACTAAATTGATGAGGCATGGACCATCAGACGTTGCCATGACAACGCACTTGCACGAGATCAGATTCATTATTTCCATCTGATTAAGTGGTTGGTTGGTTGGTTCTTAAGTTTAGGGACTTCGACAACGCGGTCATGTAGCCCCGTGTACTTTGGGTGTGTGTAGAATCTGTCTGATAACCGGTGTTAATTGTGATGACTGTATTAGTGTGTGTTATCTGTTTGTTAATTTAAGTACTGCAACTAACAATTTTTCAGATAGTTCCTACTTTTGCCGCCAAGCGCCACTGTCAACGACTACGAGGCCAAGTTCAGAACTGAGCTACTAGACGCCGCCGCAGTCGGCTCTTGGCAACGAACATAGAAACCTAAGAGCGTTGTATACATTCTTAACCTATCCAATTTAGCTTCACACAGGTGCAATTAGTGGAAGGATCTTTAACATGCCATAAATCTATGACATGGGACCGCCGGCTTTACTTCCCCTCCGAAGGAAGGCATACTGAGGGATATTTAACGCTCTTAAAAAATCCGACGGCTTCGGCCGGGTTTGAACCCGGTATCTTGGGCATAGAAGCTCAGCATGTTACCGACTACGCCACCAAAGCCGCCTGATAAAGTGGGAAGCGGCTTCGGTGACGTAACTGGTAGCATGCTGAATGTCTATGCCCAATGTCGCGGTTTCAAAGCCGGCCGAAGTCGTCGGATTTTCTAAGAGCACTAGAATCCCTCAGTATGCTTTCCTTTGGAGGGGAAGTTCCAATGTTCGTTGCGAGTTGATGGTTGGGGTGGCATCTAGTAGCCAAGTTCACAGCTAGGTGTCGTTGACGGTTGTACCTGGTAGCAACATTAGGAACTACTGCTTGAAATTGACCGTCTGCAGTACTTACATGAATTAAGACTAATACAGCCATTACAATTCACACCGTGTATCAGACAGATTCTACACTCACCCAAAGTACACGGGGTTAGATGACCGCGTTGTCGCAGCCCCTAAACTGAGGAACCAACCAGAGGTAGATTTCGTTAGAAAGCTAACTATTGCAATGGGTACCATGTTTCGACTTCCGGAAAATTTCGACATATCTTCGCGTTTCACATCCCCAGGCCCCAAAACCACCGTCAGTTCAAAAGTTATATATAATTTATGTATGTATATGTATATCAGTTTATTGTGGACACGATAACTGCCGTAATTTTGTACCAATCACTTTGAATTTTTTACCGAATACGTATACCTATAAAATCTCGGTCGAGTTCGTTACTGGGCTAAATCGGTCGTTGGGGGGTGAAAATGGGGGGCTTTTTTTTTCGAAAAAGTGAAATATTGCTATAACTCTCTTAATATGTGAAATATCGAATCCGTTCAACATTCATACTATGTGTCGGATAAAGCCCAAAAATGTATGTTTGAAGAGTTTTTTATAGCACCAACCATTGACCAAAGGGGTGGGAAAAAGTGGGTTTTTCGGGAAACATTAATCATATCTCTCTTAATAGGCACAATATCAAAACCGTACAATATGGACAATATTCCCATAATAATTACCTAAAACTTTTGTCTGAAAGAATTTTTGATATAACCCACCATTATGCCAAGGGATGAGAAAAATAATTTCGGAATTATAAGAAAATGCCAAGACCTATCAGTGGTTGCCATGGCAACACTACTAAATTGATGAGGGATGAGCCATCAGACGTTGCCAAGATAACGCACTTGAACGAGATCATATTCAGATTTCCATCTAAGTGTGAAGCGGCTTCGGTGACGTAACTGGTAGCATGCTGAATGTTTATGCCCAAGGTCGCGAGTTCAAAGCCGGCCGAAGTCGTCGGATTTTCTAAGAGCGCCAAAAATCCCTCAGTATGCTTTCCTTTGGAGGGGAAGTTCCAACGTTCGTTGCGAGTTGCTGGTTGCGGTGGCATCTAGTAGCCAAGTTCACAGCTAGGTGTCGTTGACGGTAGTACCTGGTAGCAACATTAGTAACTACTGCTTGAAATTGACCGTCTGCAGTCCTTACCTGAATTACAGACTAATACAGCCATCCCAAAGTACACGGGGTTACATGACCGCGTTGTCGCAGCCCCTAAACTGAGGAACCAACCAAAATCTCTGCGGTAGATATAATTTTGCGTGAAGAAGTAACAGACCGTTACATAGTTGCACATCAGTGTCGAAACCTAGCATAAGGACAGTGTGACCACAAGTATAAAAATGGACCCCAAATGACAAGAAGGTTACCGTTCCCATAAGACAATAAAATGTTTAAAATAAGCATAAAATGACGAAAAACAAAGTTAATTAAGCTCCAATTATAAAATACCTTCTCGCATTAAATGAGGTCTGATCCTTCTACGAAAATCTGCATATTCTGCCTATTTTCGCCTATCCCCAAGTTTGTCCGCTGAAATCTACCTCCGCCTTCCGGCGTGCCGAGAGGACTTTTTTAATGTTAGTGTTGTTTTAGCTATTTACACGTTTGTATGCTGTCAGTCGGGTGCGTGCTTTCGTAAGTTTACAGTGCGATATAATTTTCTCGTAGACTGGCGGAAGTTTCGCAATGAACAGACTAACCAATTAGTAAAGCTCTGCGTGGATGCGGATATCCGCGGATAAATTTTACGTCATGCGGATATATTGCGCATGACTGTTCGGATAGCGGATAAGCTGCGAATAATATTTGAATAGTTTACAGAATACAATCCGAACTAGTTGAATATCATTACTAGGACTCGAATGTTTATGACATAACATACTTTTTCTGTTATGTTTCTTCCATGATAAATGTAAGATGATTTAGGCTAATCTAATTCGAATTATGTAATTAACCTTTTAAGCTCGTATGTCATAAATATTCCGACATCACGATTTCCGTTGCACTCGTATATGAAGCGTTCCGACATCATGTTTACTCCAATATTAGCGAGTTTTAACAGCAGCTAGCGGTTATCGTACAGTTCTATAGTATATAGAATTTAGAGGAATAATGGCCTTCTGAACATAATGCTTAGGATAGTTTGGGCTAGTAATCTGTACAAACTATATAGAACACTTTGTTTATAGCCGAAAGACGCACTCAAATAAAGTAGGAATTTTGTTCCAGTATTAGCGCGATGTGAATGGTTTGTATTTGAGTGAAAATGCTTGTCTTTCGGAGCTTGAATGATTATCAGGTGCTTCAGAAACATCCAGTGAATCTGATAATGAAAAAGGCTCTGGTTCATCAGATAATGACAGCTCTCACTGGGTAACCTGCAAGCTTAATCAAGCTGATTTTATGAAGTTCCCGCATACTTTTACTTCAGGTTTCCTACCACCGGTTAGTCTCTTTCAACGATTTCTTTTCTTACGAACGAAACATTGAAGGAGATATTGTATGGGACACAAAAGGTATGTTAAGAACATTACAGGAAAAAAAGGAAGAATTGGGAGCATGATCAACTGAACAAATTTGAGTGCGAAGAGTTCAGCATAATTAACACTCCGAATTGAAAAGTTTTTTTAACAATGTCTTAGTAATGTCAGTAGATTCAGATAACAAACGTCCGGATGCGGATAAAAATCGTGCGGGTGCGGATGCGGATGTGGTGCAGATTCAGATAACAGTCGTGCGGATGTGGGGCAGATGCGGATTACAGTCGTGCGGATGTGGGGCAGATGCGGATTACAGTCGTGCGGATGTGGGGCAGATGCAGATAACAGTCGTGCGGATGTGGGGCAGATGCGGATTACAGTCGTGCGGATGCGGGGTGGATGCAGAAAACAGTTGCGCGGACACGAATTACAGTCGTGCGGATGTGGTGCAGATGCATATAACAGTCGTGTGGTTGCGGGCCGGATGCGGACAACAGTCGTGCGGATGTGGGGTGGATGCGGATTACAGTCGTGCGGATGCGGGGTGGATGCAGAAAACAGTCGCGCGGACACGAATTACAGTCGTGCGGATGTGGTGCAGATGCATATAACAGTCGTGAGGTTGCAGGGCGGAGTGATTTACTTGGTGACGATGAACACGTTGATGAAATTGTTGGTGGAAGTGACAATTCAGATAACGTGATCATTTAATAAACACCGCCTCCACCTATTGATAAGGCGGATTTTCAATTTATCACTTGTATCAATCAATACGGATAATATCTATTTACCATTTTCAAAATAGTTAATATTTACGCATTCCAGGGCAGCGATACCAAGCTTGACAGCTGTGCGTCAGAACATGAAGGTACTTCTTCCAGTGAATCTGAACATGAATTTGATGACGATAATATGGTATGTGACCTGATGTTTATGAGGGGAAGAATGGTACCGTGTGGTTCAAAAGTATCATTACCCAAAGTGGCCGTATATCAGGTCCCAAAGGAGAAGCTCGAAATGCAAAGACTAACTGATTGTTAGGGGCTAATGGTTAACAATAGAATAATTACTCCTTCTTCTTGAAAAGAAAGAAGAGTGATTGCATAGTGTTTCATAATAATGAACTGTTCGGGTAAACGTTACAAAACCGAGCGCGCGTCCTGACGGGTTAAATGTTCGCCTAGCCTTGACTAATGATAGAAAAAGCCTTGCTTGTAGACACTTTATATCCATTATTGTTGTTGTTGTTTGAATGAAGGGCTTGTTTCTACTTATTGTTTATATATTTCAGATAATAATCGATGCTGAGAAGTGGGGATCGGGAGGATGGCAAAAGAACGCTTTCCATTACGAGGCAGAGGGAATGTGCCAGGCAGCAAAGGACGATTTTCGAGAATTGTTTAAGTTGATCACAGATGCATTAGGCATTCCTGAAGAGTGTCCAATAAGAAAGGTTTGTATATCATCAGTTAGTGTATTTAAGATTGTATCGACTACTCCTCTTTAGAATGTTTATCCTAATTCTGGAGACTATAATTCATCTCAAGTTTTGTTTCACAACATGTTTAGATCTATTCAGAGTGCAAATTGACGAAACGGTGCGTCACTAAGTGCGTGCCCTTTTAGTCCCACATTCCAACTGTTTCAGCGCGGCTTCGGTGGCGTAGTTGGTAGCATACTGAGCTTCTATGCCCAAGGTCGCGGTTTCAAACCCGGCCAAAGTCGTCGGATTATTTAGAGCGTTAAAAATCCCTCAGTATGCCTTTCTTCGGAGGGGAAGTAAAGCCGGCGGTCCCATGTCATAGATTTATGGCATGATAAAGAACCTTCCACTAATTAAACCTGTATGAAGCTAAATTATAGGTTACCTTTGACTAACGTCTTAGGTTCCAACGTTCGTCGCCAGGACCTGACTGTGGTGGCATCTGTTAGCAAAGTTTAGAACTAGTTGATCGTTGACGGTGGCGTTTGGTAGCAAAAGTTGGAACTACTTGAAAATCTAATGTATGCAGTCCTTACTTGAATTAAAGACAGATAACACACACTAATACAGCCATCACAATTAACACCGGTTATCAGAAAGATTCTACACACACCCAAAGTACACGGGGCTACATGACCGCGTTGTCGCAGCCCCTACACTGAGGAATCAACCAACCAACAGTTTCAGGCGATGTTGTAGACTGAACTCAAGGCCACTAAACTACAGAGGTTGCCTCAATATGGAGCTCTTAGGCGAGGGGACCGCGGAGAGAAGGGAAAGGACGTGACGCCACTAGCTTTCTCGGAGCGCGCGAGGCGCGAGATTAGCTAGGAAAGTCAACACGTGCTTTAAGCCCTTTTGTTTATAACCATGCTAGGCCAAAAATGTGCTGTGGCAGTTTGTCACAGTTATTATAAAGTAGGAAATGACGTGTTGTTTTTCACGATGCGAAAATACGCATGTCTTCGCAATCAGTGGATTGCTGCAAGTAAGCGAAAAGATCATTTCAACCCTCAAACAAGTAGGATATGTTACCTCCACTTTAAGAGTGAAGACTTTGAATTAGACTACATGGCCGAATTGCTTAATATAAAGCCAAGATTTCCAAGGAATCTAAAATCAAATGGTAAGTGATCCTAGCTGGCTTACTCTTAAGCTTTGATGACCTGTTAGGATGATTGTAAAGCTGTTAATATTTTTAACATATTTCGTATTTGGTATTTTGGTGGTTGGAGCACTTGATTTCAAAATACAATGGCTATATTATCAAATCATAAATGTAAACGAGAGGGTTAGCTTAATATATATTTAAAAAAAAACACTTGCTACTGTGCCCGTTTGGACCGAGATCCAAAGACCACATTTTGTAAAATTCCGAAATCAGATTAACACGAGAAAATCTATCTCAGGGTCTATCTAGGTGAATATTAGGTCTATATCTGGCATCCCTGATCTCGGTAATTCACATGTAAGGTAAGGAAAGAAATAATTTTGAAAATAGCATATTTCTTAAAATCTCAATTTATTTATAGATAACATATTGAATTGACTGGCAATAACCTCAAAACACAAATTAAACAATCACACATAAAAAATCAACAATCCCTAAAAATACCCTTGAACTCCGCAAAATTGATATTCAGAAAATTATTAGTCCATTCTGATATCAAAAACGAAAATTTCTAATTATGTACACTGGGGTAATCACTATTCAATGAAGACTTCGAGTGATCCCTCTATTTACATGTTTGTAGTCACTTCACGAAAAATTGCTTTGATTGTTCAAGTACATGTTGTAAAGATATGTCGAAAAATTGTCACTTGGTTAATTCGATGATGTTTCAAAAAAAAATATTGAAAAAAAATCACTGTTTCATTGAAGTATAATAACAACCTCATATCAATATTCGGCTAATATTAAGTCCAATGTTAATATTTTTGTGTTTGTAAAATTTTTGTTTCCAAAAACAAAAATTGTTTAGCATTTTTTTTTTATTATCATAATAATTTGAAATTTTCTCATATTCATTTGTTTCAATGTAAACAAAATTTAAATTTACTCATTTCAAAATTTGTTATTAACATTAGCATAAATTGTTGTTAACAATATAAATTGTTGTTATCCACTATCAGTGGATTAAATCATTATCTCTTTCATCAAAACTAATCTCATTCAGAAAATTTACATAATATCTCACACAAAATAAATGTTAATCAAAAAATTTATTATTATTATTATTAATTTCAAAATTTCTTTCTCACCCTCTCATATTGTGAATATTTAATGCTCATTTCCACTGTTACTATTATTATTATTCCAAGCACAAAATAAAATATCTTCAATTGTTTATTTTATTTTTGCATTTGCAACTATTCATTTGATTTTTTCTATCAGTCAGGTTCATCAAATCTAAACTCATGTTCTTCAATTATTTAGGCATACTATTGGAAATTCCAGTTGATCCAGAAAAAAATATTAAATATTTGAATTGACAGTTAAATGGAATTTGACTAGAATATGGGGCGGTCTACTTGCCTAACCCTCCTTTTACAATTGAGCCAACATGTTCTTCTAATGACACACGCACATCTATGTGTGCCCATAACTACGGGAACAAATGCCCTCTTGGATGACCCCTTGGTCTCCACACAATTCTCACACTAAAATCATTATATTATTTGACTTCAAATATTCTTCTCCACAAAACATAATTTTTTTCATATTATATATTTTTTTCTGTTTGTAATATTCTGTCTTATCACTGTACTGTGTGTTCTTCAATTTTATTTTTCCAATGAAAAGATGTATTTAATTCTGGTCAATTTCTCCTTGCCTCCTATTTACATAATCTCACCCTAATTTATAAATATAATACCTGCCGTTTTCTTTTTCTTTATCTAAATATTTTTAGTGCTTTTGGAAAATTTTTCTGAGCTCAAATTCTTACTATTTCACTTCATTCATAAACTCATTTAAATTTATTTATAAATCCAAATTTCTATTCCAGAAATAAACAAAGTTATTTTATTCAAAGTCTTCCAATTATTTAAATTCTTCCACAAATTATTATTATTAATATTGGAAAAATAATATTTAGGCATCGTTGCTTCATTACAACCTCACAATGATTATTATTGCCCTATTTCGTCCATAAATAAATAAATGTTTAAATCCTCTTTGCAAATGATTATTAATAACATCTCACTTTCTGATTATTAATGCAGTAACTATTTAATCACAATTAACAATTTAATTTAATTCCTTAATTGGTGCTATCACCTCCCTAAACAATTTATTTATAACTTTAAATGGTGATGTTATATTCTTAATATTATTAACTTATATATTTCACAGTCATTTATTATTATTAAATAAATCAAATTATTTAAATAATCCAAGTTATAATCGAGCCTCTTCTCTAAATAAGAGTTAAAGAAAAATATTCCTATCCCTTGGAAATAACTTAAACATTTCATGTCGAAACACATGAACTGACTGTTGTCCTGACAAAAATAGTAAAATAGAATAATAAATTGTTGGACTACAAGCTCCATTTGTCATCCTGGACAAATATAATAGACGTTCTCATTACGATGATGATTATGTTGATTTCTTATAGTTACAGTATAAAAATGGAATTCTCAAATACTACTATAGGCTAGTGGATAGTACATGAATAGTTGTCTTACTTCATTCTTGCTGTGTAGGTAGAGCGTGTCCTTCGATGTTCACTATCCCAATAGTGTCCTCCCATGGTCATCTGCTACTCCATATCACTTCGTTCGTCTCCATATCACACCTATCCTCGAGTAGTTTAATGTCACTCGTTCAAAAAAACTCCCGTTATTCTCGGTACAGTCTAACATGTTGAAATGTTGTACAGTCTTATACTGATATAGTAATCTTGAAAGACTGAGAACACGTCCCATATCCGAACAATGCGGTTTCGTTCGCCTGATATTACAGGAACACCTGTTAGCTGCATAGAACAAACTGTAAGAATAAATTCTTCCTGATATTATTTGAAGTGCCTGACGTACCGTTTCACCACAAGAAACACATCATTTTGTTCACCTGAACAAAAACTAAGTCCACTGACTGTTTTTCCAGCGACTAAGTTCTTCGGCGGTCAGAATCACGGCGTAAACACTCGTACTTGATGTATTGTAGATGCGCACTGATGGAATACAATACTGTTTTGATTTTCTGGCTCCTTATATAGTCCAAGCGGTCTTCCTTCGAGAAGCTTCCATTCCTTATCTCGGCTTCTACTGAACGGATTTTCATGCTTGATAGCTCTAATTTTTTCTCATTCAACTGCCAGTAAACTGTACTACTTTCCTAGGTTCCATTCCTTCTCCTAGAGTAAATTCTAGAAAACTTATTTTCATTACGTAGGCGAGCTCCCACGTCACAGTTCTACGTCACTCGCTCCTACGTGGCATACTTCCCTCAAAACTCGGAGTCTCCTAGCGCGTTATTCAAAATATCAGCCGCTCCATCTCTAAAATCAATCAACATGTCTGCTTTATAATAATGACGTCAACATGTCACGGACGTGTGAACGATTCGGGTACATCCACCCCTCACGCCAATAAAAAAATATATGACACATCATATTTTTTTCTTACTACTGTTGTCTGGTTTTTTAGTGATAAATCTTCAAACTTGCCGCATTGAACTTTCCCACGACGTTACCAGATTCTTCTTCTACCAGTTTATAACTTCCATTATCAAAACTTTCTGTAATCATGAACGGACCGTAGTATAAACTAGGAAATTTTGAATATACTCTATTCATGACGTCAGACGGAACGGGTTTCCTTACAAGAACAAGAGTTCCAACATTAACAGGTCGTCTGAATTTCTTCCTTCGGACTCTCCTTTCCCTCTTGTCAGCTTGCTTGCGAATTTTCTCCGGCGCTTGCACTTCTCTGAGTTGTCTGCTAGGCTCTAATTCTGGTGGTATGGAAATGATCCTATCCCATGGTCTTATGGGTTTATTTCCATGATGCAATAACATCGGTATCTGACTCATACTCTCACGTACAGTAGAGTTAATGGAGTGTGATTCAATGGGTAACACATCCATCCTCTTCCAATGTTCAGCAGAACAAAACAAACGACAACATTTTGCTATTTCTGACATAATTATTTCAGCTGGGTTGCTTTCAGGATGGCGTATTGAACATAGGATCTGCTTAATATCCAATACTTCCATAGCATTTCTAAATTTGTAAGATGTGAATTGCGATCCATGATCGGTTAAGAGGTATTCAGGTTTCCCTGCTTCAGGAATCAGACTATCTCTAATCCTCTTCAAGATGTAACGTGTATTCGCTTTTTGGATGGGGTGTAACATTGTGAATTTGGTAAAAACATCAGTGGTTACCGATATGTATCTATTTACCCTCTTTGACTTCGGTAAAGGTCCATAAATATCCATAACGAATAATTCCCGTGGTTTCAGCGGAATAATAGGACGAGGCGCTTCTCTCAACAGCTTAGAATTGTGCTTGCTTCGTTGACACAAGTCACATGTCCTAATCGTCTCTTTGACTGTAGTCCTCATCTTCTACCACGAAAATTTATCTTGCACAAGTTGTACTGTCTTATCCAATCCAGCGTGTCCCGAAATCCTGTGTGCTAACCATATAATCCGTTTCTGAAGTATGGGTGGTATCGCTACTCTCAATGTTGTATGGTCTGCATCAATGAACCGATACACAATATCATTCATGACCACATAATTCCTCGAAATTCTCTCTGTTTCCTAATAATCTGCGTCAGTATTATCCATGTTCCCTTTTAGAAATCGATATATCATCCTCAAAGGTGTGTTCCTCTTCTGAGTAACAGATACCCCTTCCAAACGTTCTAGAGTGTCTTCATCTTCTTGCATCAAAGTAATAGGCATCAACTTAAAAGTTGGTTCAACCGCACGACTTAACAAGTCGGTTCCTACATGCGCTTTTCCAGGTTTGTGCTCTATCGTGATGTTGAAATGGTGTACAAACAAAGCCCAACGTGTGGTCCTCTCACTTGCAAAATTCGTTTTCAAAATAAACTGAAGTGCATGATGGTCTGTTCGAATAATGACAGAATGACCTATCAGCATATTTTTCCAAGTTTCTAGAGCGTGAAGGATAGCTAAAGCTTCAAGTTCGTGCGTGTAATAGTTTCGCTCTGAAGGTCTCAGCTTTCTATTTATAAAATATAAATAATGCTTAGTGCGATCTTCGTCTTCTCGTAATAGGATAGCTCCTATACCCACATTTGAAGCATTTTGATTCGATAATAAAATTCTTCTGAAAATCAGGATATTCCAGCTTTACACTATTCATCAACAATTATTTTGCTTGTCTGGAGGATTCATCGTGTTCTTCACTCCACTTCCATCTGTTTCCTTTCCTCAAAAGATTTTGCAAAGGCGCAACAATGTTGGAGTAGTTATGACAATGTCCAGCGAAAAATTGGCAAGTCCCCAAAAAACTACGGACATGCTTTATCCTCGTGGGTCTTGGAAAGTTGGCAATTGCTAGGATCTTGGCCTCATTTGGACGATATCCCTGTCCATCAAGGATATGCCCTAAGAATTTAATCTCTTCCTTAAAAAATTGGCATTTCTTCAAATTCACCTTGAAATTTGACTTCCTGAAGTCATCGAATAAATTCCTTAGTTGTAACAGATGTTGTTCTTCATCCTCAGACGCAACCAGTATGTCATCGATGTAACATATAACTGAGTTCTTCACTTCAGGACTAAGATTCTTGTCTAATGTTCTAATTAGAGCGGATCCTGATGTTTTCATTCCAAACGGTAACCTTTTGAAAACATATGTTTGTTGGTCAAACATGAATCCCGTGAATTTCTTTGACTCTTCACTTAATTTCACATGATGGTAGGATGATGTAAGATCTATAGTGGAAAAACCATCAGTTTCCTTCAAGTTTCCTCAACAATTCTTTAATAAGAGGGGGTCGGTCATATTCTGGCATAATTTTGGAATTTAGAGATCTTGCGTCTAAACAAATACGAAGACTTCCATCCGGTTTTGGCACAACCGCTAATGGATTCACATAAGCTGTGGTATATTTTTCTATTATGTCATCCTTTTCCAAATCTGCAATAATGAATTTCACCTGCTCTCGATACTTTTCTGCAATAGGGTAAAGTCTAAAATGATATGGGGCTTCATCACTAACTTGGATGTGATTCTCAAAATCCTTAATCTCCCCAGGTTTCTTATCGAATATGTCCTCAAATTCTAATAACACCCTTTTCAATTTAGGTGTTTCCTCCACTTTGACCACTTCTTCTTCTCCTTCAATATTATGAATAACCTGTGACCATCGGACATTTCCATCGGTGAATTTCTCTTCGTCACCTTCAGAATCTTCCTCTCCAGTTTGATGAAAACGTATGGTCTCTGACTTCATATCGATTACAGCCTTGTACTTTGTTATAAAATCATTTCCTATGATCGTCATGAATAATGTCCTTCATAACCACGAAAATGGGCTCAAAATTGCAATCTCCAATTTTCAGCCTTAAATACAACTGTACTTTGCATGTAGTCACTTTGTTAGGGATAATTCCTTGTATGTTGATGCCTGATACAGGAATTTCCTCTAAACTTTCTGTGAGCTTCCATAAAGCATAGAGCTTCTCACTAACTACACAAAGCATAGCTCCAATATCTATCAGTGTATGATTTGTCGTGCCATAGATTTCACATTCTCTAATAGATAGCTTAGATCTTTTCTCTAGTCCAATTCTCTCTTCCTTCAAATCTATCAAATCTTCGTCCTCTACTTGCCATTCAACAATCTCCGAAATGTAACTATTTATTGACTTTTTGACGTGTTTTTTCATCAACACCTGTCGACTTGTGCAACCCGGAAGTACTAGTTTCTTTGTGCTGCTCATCTAGGAATTGCTTGCTATCTTAATATCTCCTGTCAAGATTTTCCCTAGCCTGTTGCTTGAAATTCTCCTTCCCTCGTTGTTCCTCTCTTCTGTTCTGTGGTTGATTATCATGATAAAATCTCTGTCGTTGTTGATTTCCATACTGTTGTTGTGGCCTACTATATGGTTTCGATTGAAAACCAGGTTTTCTCCATTGATCCCACCTGTTTTGGTATCTGTATGGACTTACATATGGTCTATTTTGATATGGAGTGCCCCTAGTGTTGCTCCATTTCTTATTTTCAACATGGTCCTTAGGTTTATTCCAGTGCTGATTCGTCTGACTTTGACGATCAGTCACTACAGCATTTATCGTATGATTTTCAGTTTTGCTACCTCTTAAGTGAAAGAACTGTGCATTGGCATGATCTAACCTTTGCAGTACCTCATCAAATTCTTCCATATTTCCTATATTAGCTGCAATCAGTGTCCGTTGCACCTCTATTGGAAATTGTCGAATTAGCGCAGATATCATTTCAAAATCTGGCATTGGTGGTTCGAGAAATTGCAATTTAGATATTTTTTGCGAGAAATAAGCCGAATACTTCGTTGGCTGTGATGTCGAATATCTCTTGGCATACAACTCCGCCCTTATCTGTTGCTGAGTTTCCGGCGACCAAAATTTTCTCATCAGCCCCCTGGAAAATTCTTCGAAATTATGGAAACTTGACCTAAACGCCCTGAACCAAACCAGTGAGGTCCATCCAAAAATCTGCTCCCAACTCTAATCAATCTTTCCTTCGAAATTTTCGAATCCCGGATGTAATCCTTGACTTCCCTTAGAAATTCTGTCGGTGGAATACTTCCAGCTCCCGTAAACTTCCCTGGTTTATCATCCTAGTCCTTATATATGGCAATAGGAATCGAATTTGTCGTGATTTTCTGATCTTCAAATTCATTGGAAATCTCTTTCTTCTTATTTAGCTCGAAAGTTGGGACCTCTTCCAATTCTCTTTGCTCCAGTTGAGATTCGTACAAAGCAAGTTTCTCTTCTAACGTTCCTACTGTCTTTCTCAGTTCAGAATCATCCGTCTTCCTATCCATCTCTCCTCTTATTCCTTCTATTGTCTTCTGGACAAACTCTTTAGTTACAGGATCAATTTCTTTCTTTCTTACGTTCTTATTCGTTTCCTGAACATCTTTAACTAACTTCTCGATTATTGTCTCGTGATTTTTTACATGTTTAGTAACTTGAGACACATATTTTTGAATTTTTCCCACATCTTTAGATATCGCCTTGATATGTGTGGAAAAATAACTTCTGACTTCTTGGACATCCTCTTTTGCTTCCTCCAGTATTGAACTTCTGACCTCAGTAAGTGCTATTTCTCTTACATTCTTACTAAGTTCTTGGATCACCTTATCTCCTTTCAGTTGTTCTAAAATAGTCTCCTGAAAATCGGTTGCCACTTTCTGCAACACCTGCTTTGCAGTAATATTACAACTCTTCTGTAATTTTGATTTCCAAGTTTACCAAGTCTTCAGCCACTCTTCTGGAATGCTTTTCAAAATTTTCCTCCATGCCCTTCAATTTATCATGCGATTTGCCTAATTTGTCCTCTAAGCTTTCCATACTTTCATTAATATTGGTTTCAAGTGAAACTTTGTTTTCCTCTAGCCTAGTTTCAAAATTCTTGGATTTTTCAAATAATTCGCCAAGTGTTTCCCTAAAAATTTTAGAATTTTCCGCGAATTGTTTCCCCAGATTTTCTGACAATCGGTGTTCTAACAGTTTAGAATTATTAGCTAAATCTAACCTTAGAGTTTCTGAATTACCAATGATTTTTAAATCCATGAGGCGTGAACTTTCGGGTAATCAAGAGCTTTGGAATGTTCGGAAATCTTTTCTTCCAAAGTTTCTCTTAAAGATTCTGTGCTACTACTCAATCTGTCCTCAAAATGTTTGGAGTTCTCGGAAAGTTTACTGTCAATATCTGATTTAAGTGAATTAGAATTTTCTAACAACTTTTCTTCTAATGATTTAGAATGTTCATTTAATCTATATTCTAGTGAATCTGATTTTTCAGATAATTCAGATTCAAATGATTCATTTAACTTTTCTTCTGTTTTAGAATTTTTATTTAATTTGTCATCTAATATTTTAGAATTTTTAGTTAATTTGATTTATATTCTACTTTCCAAATATTGAGAATTTTCTTGGATATGTTTTTCCAACCTTTTGGAATTTTCCAACATGTTCTCCAATTGAGTAGCCTTCTCGATGCGCTGCTTATTGTTTGACTCCATTCGAGCCAACGCCTCCAAAACTTTATCCATTATTCTCCAAAGAGAAATACAGGATAGGTATTATATGGATGAACGAAGCCTTAATACTAAACATATACTAGCTTAATAGTATTTGAGAATTCACAATAAATTGAGATAAACCCTGCGTCGATGTCTAATGGCAAAAAAATATCTACTCATTTAAATTTATTTTCAACCAACAACAAATATTATGTAAAAATCAAAAATCCTCCATCTGAAGGGAAAAAACTCCCAATTCTAACATTTATATCAAAATATTTAATTTAATAAAACTCCCTTAAGAATTACTAGACTCCCATACGAAACAAAGTCGTTACAACAACAAAAAAATCAAAATTCTTATTCCAAAATGCAAACTTACTATGCCCTCAAACATGGACTTAATAATTTCCCTTAATTCAAAAAAATTACTGGACTTTTGTCCATTGTCGAAACAAGTGGCAAAACTCACAAGTCTACTCGAATGCCTCTTCGAAAACAAATTCGAAAGACCCATTCGGTAGCCCCTTAGTACGGTTGCCAAACTTCTTACCTCTACCGAGATCCAAGGACCACCTTTTGTAAAATACCGAAATCAGATTAGCACGGGAAAATCTATCTCAGGTCTATCTAGGTGAATATTAGGTCTATATCTGGCATCCCTGATCTCGGTAATTCACAAGTAAGGTAAGGAAAGATTTTTTGAATATAGAACATTCCTTTAAAATCTCAATTTATTTATAGTTAAAATATTAAATTGACTGGCAATAACCTCAAAACACAAATTAAACAATCACACATAAAAAATCAACAGTCCCTAAAAATACCCTTGAACTCCGCAAAATAGATATTCAGAAAATTATTAGTCCATTCTGATATCAAAAACGAAAATTTCTAATTATTTACACTGGCGTAATCACTATTCAATGAAGAGTTCGAGTGATCCCTCTGTTTACATGTTTGTAGTTTCACTTCACGAAGAATTGCTTTGATTGTTCAAGTACATGTTGTAAAGATATTTCGAAAAATTGTCACTTGGTTAATTCGATGATGTATCAAAAAAATGATTGAATTTTTTTTCACTGTTTCATTGAAGTATAATAACAACCTCAAATCAATATTCGGCTAACATAAAGTCCAATGTTAATATTTTTGTGTTTGTAAAATTTTTGTTTCCAAAAAAATCTTTAGATTTTTTTTATTATCATAATAATTTGAAAAATTAATTTTTTCCTTTTCTCATATTCATTTGTTTCAATGTAAACAAAATTTAAATTTACTCATTTCAAAATTTGTTATTAACATTAGCATAAATTGTTGTTAACAATATAAATGCCCTCTTGGATGACCCCTTGACCTCCACACTACTTTAAGTGTCGCCAATTCGCACTCTAAAATCATCATATTAATTTACTTCAAATATTCTTCTCCAAAAACATTATTTTTTCATATTATATTTTTTTCTGTTTCTAATATTCTGTCTTATGACTGTACTGTGTGTTCCTCAATTTTATTTTTCCAATGAAAAGATGTATTTAATTCTGGTCAATTTCTCCTTGCCTCCCATTTACATAATCTCACCCTAATTTATACAGTAAATACCTGCAGCTTTCTTTTTCTTCATCTAAATATTTGTAGTGCTTTTGGAAAATTTTACTGAGCTTAAATTCTTACTATTTCACTTCATTCATAAACTCATTTAAATTCATTTATAAATCCAAACTTCTATTCCAGAAATAAACAAAGTTATTTTATTCATAGTCTTCCAATTATTTAAATTCTTCCACAAATTATTATTATTATTATTATTATAATTGGAAAAAAGAATATTTACGCAACGTTGCTTCATTACAACCTCACAATGATTATTATTGCCCTATTTCATCCATAAATAAATAAATTTTTAACTCCTCTTTGCAAATGATTATTAATAACATCTCATTTCTGATTATTAATGCAGTAACTATTTAAACACAATTAACAATTTAATTTAATTCCTAAATTGGTGCTATCACCTCCCTAAACAATTTATTTATAACTTTGAATGGTGTAGTTACATTTTTAATATTATTAACTTATTTATTTCACAGTCATGTATTATTACTAAATAAATAAAATTATTTAAATAATCCAAGTTATAATCGAGCCTCTTCTATAAATAAGAGTCATAGACAAATATTCCTATCACTTGGAAATAACTTAAACATTTCAAGTCGAAACACATAAACTGACTGTTGCCCTGACAAAAATAGTAAAATAGAATAATAAATTGTCGGACTACAAGCTCCATTTGTCATCATGGACAAATATAATAGACATTCTCATTTCGATGATGATTATGTTGATTTCTTATAGTGACAGTATAAAAATGGAATTCTCAAATACTACTATAGGCTAGTGGATAGTACATGAATAGTTGTCTTACTTCATTCTTGCTGTGTAGGTAGAGCGTGTTTTTCGGTGTTCACTATCTCAATAGTGTCCTCCCATGGTCATCTGCTGTTCCTTATCACTTCGTTCGTCTCCATATCACACCTATCCTCGAGTAGTTTAACGGCGCATGTTGATATTAATGTCACTCGTTCAAAAATCTCCCGTTATTCTCGGTACAGTCTAACATGTTGAAATGTTGTACAGTCTTATACTGATATAGTACTTTTGAAGGACTGAGAACAAGTCCCATATTCGAACAATGCGGTATCGTTCGCCTGCTATTACTGGAACAACTGTTAGCTGCATAGAACGAACTGTAAGAATAAATTCTTTCTGATATTATTTGAAGTGCCTGATGTACCGTTTCACCACAAGAAACACATCATTTTGTAGGCTGACTTCCGTGAATGGCTTTACAAAACTACCATCACCTGACTGGTTAGAATAATTGACCATAAAGTCAGTCGATATTCTAAGTCCTTCGCTGATATTATATATTGTGGTGTTTGAAGCCATATTTTCAGTGTTGCCTTAGTAAACAAGAGTTTAGTGCTTTTCAGTCGGTCAACACGAATGTACCCAAAAGAAAAGGGTTATACCCTAATCCTGAAATAAATTACATGAGATTAATAAAACAACTGTTCATTCACAAATGTTCATTCACCTGAACAAAAACCAAGTCCACTGACTGCTCGTCCTGCGACTAAGTTCTTCGGCGGTCAGAATCACGGCGTAAACACTCGTACCTGATGTATTGTAGATGCGCACATGAGCAAGTGCTCTGATTCTCAGGCTCCTTGTGTAGTCGATGCGGTCTTCCTTCTAGAAGCTTCCATTCCGTATCTCGGCTTCTACTGAACGGCTTTTCATGCTTCTTCTCATTTAACTGCCAGTAAACTGTACTACTTTCCTAGGTTCCATTCCTTCTCCTAGAGGAAATTCTAGAAAACTTATTTTCATTACTTAGACGAGCTCCCACGTTACAGTTCCACGTCACTCGCTCCTACGTTGCATACTTCCTTCAACACTCGTAGTCTCCTAGCGCGCTATTCAAAATATCAGCCGCTCCATCTCTCAAATAAATCAACATCTCTGCTTTGTAATAATGACGTCAACATGGCACGGACGTGTGAACGATCCGGGTACACTACATTACTACATACATCTTAAATGAACTTTGTTGTTCTCATATAACTTCCAGCTGTGCCAACGCTACATTTAACTCCAGGTCACACCCGTTTAAGAGAGTCATCATCAAGGAAGCAAAGATTAATAAAAGGAACCGGAGGAAATTGTTTCAGGATCTACTCAGAGAAGAGAGTGAACAAAATTCAGTGAGTGAACCTGAAGCACTACTTCAAACCCAGGCAGATGACAACAGGTATGCAATTCTTCTTGAGAATTACAACAGGGTTTTAGAAGCAAGTGGGCAGTTAAGAAAGCAATGTTTACAAAATAGAGCACAAATTATTGATTACCAGAAGCAAATTGAGAAACTAGAAAAAACAGTTGTAGAATTATCAGCTAAATTGGGAAAGACCTCTCAGATAGAACTGAACCAGAGAATCATTGGAACATTCACAGGGGTGCTGAGTAAAAGCCAATTGGATATCATCATCAATAAAAAGAAGCACGTAAAATTGACTTCAGATGATATTTCGACTGCATTTACCATCAGATATTTCAGCAAACGATGTTACATTTACCTCAGGCAAAAGCTACATTACCCTTTACCAGGAATTTATTCATTGCTGAGATGGGATTCAAGTTATATTTGAGACAAGGGATTCTGGCTGGTGTAATTCGTGTAATGGAAGTTACAGGCCACACTATGAATAGTTTTGAAAAAACAACAGTTCTCTCTTATGGTGGAATGAAAGTGGCAGCTACATATGATTATGATCAAAAAGAGGATGAAATAGAAGGTCCTCATTCATACATGCAAGTTATTATGACTAGATGACATTTTTTCAACTGGAAACAGCCTGTGTAAATCGATTGTCACTCTGAAATGACTAAGGATATGCTTGACCGAGTGACTATCGAGTTTGACAACGTTGGGTAGAATGTGGTAGCCTGTGTGAGTGACTGTGGGGTTGGGAACATGGGTTTGTGGAGGGAATCGTTTATCTCAGTGAACTGCTCTTCTTACAAACACCCAGTAACTCAACAGCCTACATAATTTTTTCGCAGATGCACCCCATTTGCTAAAACTTATCAGGTACTGGTTCTTGGATTATGGCTATATTCGAGAAAACGGACAGAAAGTTACCAGTGCTCCTGTGATAGAATTAGTGAAACAAACCAATTCTGAGATAAACTCGTGTTATAAACTGACACCGAATCACATACAGTGTGAAAAAAAAAGACAAAATGTTCGACCAGCAGCACAGCTTATGTCACACACTACAGCTACAGCTTTAATGCACTAAAAACCAGGTGCAGATAAATTATTATCAGAGGCAACAGAGGATTTCATAGAACTTATAAACCAGTCGTATGATGTTAAGAATTCACACTGTCCTAGCCCGCTTTTACCAACAAAAATAACTCATGGTTTACTAATTGAACAGCAAAATATAATACTGGACACGATGGAAAATTCCATGAGCAATTTTCTTTTCATTGGAAAAACATTCTTTGCAAATATTCCAGAAAGCTGTCATCATTTCAATAAAATCCCTTCGACTTCTGTACAAAGATATGGCCGGTAGGCATAATATAAAGTACATTATCACACATAGGCTAAATCAAGATATACTGGCAAACCTCTTTTCACTATTGCGGACCCGTGGTGACTTCCACGATCATCCTCCTCCCATTGACTGCACTTACAGACTGAGGATGATTATTTTAGGGATAAAAATCCAGGTGTAGTATAAAAGAAAACGAACACTGCTGATCCAGATTCAGATTAATATTTAGTTGCTAAAGCAGAAAACAAAGCTGGCATGGTGTATGAATCAAGTAACTTGCTTCCAGAACCAACCTTAGACAGTAATGTGCAACCGGAGTCCTTCATTGCCAATATCATGGAACAAAGTGAAGAAGATGGCAAGGCTTATGTTGCAGGGTATGTAGCCCACACTTTCCAAGATAAATTTCCACAACTTGGGAACTAACCTATGGAATGCAAACTCAGCACGATTATGCATTACCAACGTGGATTAAACACTTGTCATACGGTGGTTTGACCGATCCCTCAGAAACTTGGCTAAACCAGTTCCGGCACATTTCTGCAACATTCGTCACATTTCACGGAAAATACGGATTTCAACGAGGCAAGAAAGTTCTAAGAAGAACAACAGATTTTGTGACGAGAGAAGTTCCTGACGTACCGTCTGATGTGGTTGAGGCAGCTGTGAGAACAATTTTCTTCATCAGATTGAAACATTCCAATTCTATCTTGCATAAGAAGAAGTTATTGGAAGTGCTAACACCCACACCAGCACCACTGATACTGCTACCGAGTCTAGGTGAATTTCCAAGGATTCAAGGAGATCACAACATAAAATGTAAGTAGGCTACTTTCAGTTATTTTATCACCCATTTACCATGATTTCATGAGAATAAACTGTTCTTTGCGTACTCAACAGCTAATGTAGACAGTTTCGTTACGTTCGCCACATGGCGAGTGTATATCTTGTGACGTCATTCGCCTTCCGAGCGCTGATTGGTGAGTGAAAATTGGGACTGACCTACTCTTTGGTGATAGTCCATAGAACCTTTTACTTTGCATTTTTAATCTCTATGGTGATGTGAATTACGCTATTCATTTGTTCAAAGATATGGAAAAAGTTTGATTTATGTTTGAGTTCTGTGTGCTCTAATGGCTGACAACAGACCTTGTAGTCGTTCGAGCAAGGATCATGTAACTTAATTAGAGGCGTCACTCATGTATATCAGGTTTCTTGGAGGGAAGGCGTGCTTTGGATAGCCCGATGCTGTTTTCAGCTATTTTGACCTACATGATAAGGTCAACGTGACAAAAAGTCACTGTGTGAGTGTCTGCTATACTACCGTAGTCGTTAATCAGCTTCTTTTTTTTGCGAATAATTGCAATTACTGAACTACATAAGTAACGTATTTGCACCTCGAACGACGTACACACACATATTTCGTGGTAACTAAAGAAAAGTAACCGTTATGGGCTTGCAAGTTTCGTAACAAGATTTATCAAGACGAATCTTCTCATAACCTCAGTGTTTAATTTAATTTTAGGAGGATTTAATTTTGCTTATTTCTTGTTTGAATACCTTGATGCCCGTATATAGCCACGAAGTTCACTACTAACCTAATTATGGGACTTCCATAACCTCACTTTGTGACTACCATAATCCCCACCCTCTTTACAAAATTAAGGAAATGATCAAAGGAACATAATATAATGATATACACATTTTTCTTTATTCAGTCACAACAATTAACATTACAGAGATTAGAGTATAATTCTTTTTCACATGGCACTTAAAGAATTCACAGTAGGGTACACAGAGGTAATATTCCAATAAATAAGCACCTTCCCATGTTGGTACTAGCAGCAACAGCACCTGAATAGAGCAGTGGACATTTCTTTTTCCGGATAGGAATCGCAACCCGATGCTTGACATTTCCGAAAGTATGACATATTATAAATATTATACGGTATATAAACATAAAATATACGGTAATATAAAATCAACACCCAAGCTCACACAGTAAACTATTCAAGAAATGTCTTGGTCGAGGGGCAGATGACCTCGTAGTTCCGCCCCATAAAACAACGATGTCTTGGCCAAGGATTATGACATGATTTCATTGTAACCTTCGTAACTTAATTGGCTTGGGCCAACGGGTTCGTACCAACCTTATTTCTATAAGAAGAGATCTAGTAAATTCCCAATGGGTTATTTTTCATATATTGGTGCAAAGGTGTAGGTCAGATTTCAGTCCAATAGGGAGATACCTATGAAGTGGTGTGGGCCTGCAAGATATGTCGCGGCCAGGGATCATGTAACCATGGTAACTTAATTGGCTTGGGCCGACCATCGCCACCGAGAGAGAAGGCCGTGCAATAGGATCTATGACGTCATAGCTTTCCGGCCATCAGCGAGCGTGCCACCCAGTGCTGCTGCTATGAACAAGCTGTGAGGAAACGAAATGAGTGTTTACTTATAAAATTACGTTCTACAGACGCGAATAAATGAATAACGAAACCATAAATGAAACATGGCCAGAAGGTGATGCGATCGGTACATTACACAAATAAATCGTCCTTTTCGATCAGACTCGATAAGTATGCATTTCTTCTTTGCCCAAGATAGTGGGTTCAAACCCGGCCGAAGATTTTTTAAGAGCGTTAAAAATCCCTCAGTATGCCTTCCTTCGGAGGGGAAGTAAAGCCGGTGGTCCCATGTCATAGATTTATGGCATGTTAAAGAACCATCCACTAATTACACCTGTGTGAAGCTAAATTGTATAGGTTAAGAGTGTAAACATCGCTCTTAGGATCCTACGTTCGTTGCCAAGAGCCGACTGCGGAGGCGTCTAGTAGCTAAGTTCTGAACTAGGCCTAGTGGTCGTTGACAGTGGCGTTTGACGGCAAAAGTAGGAACTATTTGAAAAATTCTAAGTTGCAGTACTTAAATATAAAAAAAACAGATAACACACACTAATACAGCCATCACAATTAACACCGGTTATCAGATATATTCTACACACACCCAAAGTACACGGGGCTATATGACCACGTTGTCGCAGCCCCTAAACTGAGGAACCAACCAACTAACCAAGTATGCATTTCGAACCTTGCGAGTTTGAACTTGACCGAAAACACTGATGTCTCAGCAATAAATGCGACATATAGAATTATTCAATCGAAAATTTGAAAAATATTCATCCCATTTAAACGTGATATGTCGATTACACAACGGGAAGAAAAGACAAATGCACAAATAACCAATTAATCTGTAACAGTTAAAACAGAAATTAATATCTATCGTCAATCTTATCCGTCCCAAAGGTCCAGGTTTGATTCCCACCTCTGCCGAGAAATGTTATTCTGATTTGAGGTTTGAATCTAAATTCACTCAACCTCAATGAACTGAGAAGAAGTGGGTTCGATTTTTCTTTCTCCTCCAGGTAAATGCTGGGATTGTTCCTAACAGAAGACCATGGCCACGTCCTTCCTAATTCTAGCATCACAATACACACACTACCACAGACAATACACACATAAAAATTCTACCCGTATCCGAGTACACATGGTGGGTAGGTTTTTGCTAAGAATTAACCTTACCCACAAGGGAAGATGAATAAAGAAGTAAAGGGAAGTGGGTTTCGGACAGAGGAACAAGTGTGGATAATAGGACGAGAGTCCAACACTAAATACAAATAATCTTTAGAGAAGAGTGTCACCGCAAAGCCCTGAAATCACTAAAGTAAGTGGGGACTTGAACACAGCTAAAAGGAAACGCAGCTAGAGCCTGGGCTATTTGCGAGCGATAGGAGATGGTACCTTCCCTTACAAGCCAAGATTCAGCTACTATGGGGAAGGGTGGTAGTCTGGAAAAGAAAGAAATGATGAGTTTCCTATGTATCTTTTTAAAGTAGTTTGTTTTAAACAAATATTTTGATGTTTTAATTCTTGAAATTGTAGAATTTCTAAAAAGCGACCGAATGTTTCCAAGAAGGATAGGGATGAAGCAATTATATCCTTGAGAATAATTTTGGTAAGAGCACCAATAGTTGCATTTAGGAATGACTAAGCTTTTACCCAGCAAAGAGCCGAATAAAAGTTTAGACAATGAGAAAAACTTAAATTTTGAAAACCAACCATAAGTTGTAGTGAGAATCTCAACGAGCAGGAAGCTGGCGTAGCGAGCTATGCTTGCCTTGCTGGCCAGTTAGAATTAGCTATCAAAGCTAAGGGAGGCTTTAATAAGTTTATGACTAAGAGTTCTTGCTCAAATGCAACAAAAAGTGGAACCGTTATTAATTTTATTTGTAAGGTTTTTAAAGTTAAGCCCATAGGAAGAGTAGGGGAAGACAGGATCTTGCCTAATCGTTATTTTAGAGAAATGATAAAGCAAAAGAATAAATCTTGATTTATTTAACAATGCAAAATGGAGTAATCAATTTAACAAATATATAGTTTTAATTTTGTAAACAATTGAGGTCACAGACATCCTAAAATCATTTAAAGCTTGCACCAGGCAATTGACAATTTTTTGGTTTTGAACCTTTTATAAGTACTAAAATCTTCATGAGATTTTGAAACGGTGCTAAGATAAATAAATAGAAGATAATTAACGTAATTAAAGTTAAACAATATATCAAGTACAAGATGTATATTTTAAGGATTTCTAGATGGATATCTTAGAAATATGAACAAATAACAACTTCGAAAGTAACAACAACAAAAACAGGGAGAAATGAAATAAAAGTTTCTATAACTTCTTGTATTAATACAGAATTACGTTTAGAGGTTATACAAAATAGGGCAGGTCACTTATTGTGAAACCTGAAAAGAAAAATTAAAAGGAAGTTTCTAGAACTTCTATATTTAAACAGGATCACGAGGAAAAAATGGGGCAAGTTACCTTTTCGTGCAACCTGGATTAAAGAGATTATTGAAAGGTTTGGTAGACAATAACCAATCCTTGTGCTAGCAAGAAAAGAATTAGATTAATAAGCAGTTTCTAACTGCTGATATTTATGCAGATTGAATAAATTAAAAGTGGAGAAAGTTGGGAGGGCGCCTATGGTTTGGCGAAGCCTCGTTGCAAAATACATAAATTTAAAGATTAACCTAATTTTTTAGTAAAGAGGGGTTGAGGAAGAGGAAATAGGAACTTTGTAGAGAAAGTTCTTGGCCTATTTTATTTATTTCGGACGAGCGCGACGCGTATGAGAAATCGAACGAGCACTGTTTCACTATAGTTTATTGGCGTGGTTGAAAAGTTCACTATTGTAGCACAGAAAGTTTATAGCAAGGAAAGTTATTGCAATGGTGAAAAATAACTAGTTGCACCAGATTTGCGAGAGTCTATTGCGTTGAAAAACTTGTAAGTTATAGTTGAATGCAGCTGAAAAATTCCAACGGAGGAAGAAAAATTAGGTGTTGAATAGCTGTTCATAAGGAAGATTCCTAGGTTAGAAAAAGTATTCCCATATGTGAGTGGAAAATACTAGAAGGTTTAACATGTAGATAAATTGTTTGGAATGGAAAATTCCAGAACAATCATGACGGTTGAAATAGACAGAAAAAGTCCAGCGGTGGAACGAGCTAAGTTTTCTACAGACAGTGGGTAATTTAAAGATGTCCCACGTTGTGAGAAATTATCTCAGTTAATAAGCATAAGAAATGCTGCCCAACCTCGAAAATCCCGCGAAGATGGTTATTGCCCCAAATTTAGATATATCACACTGTCTGTAAATAATGGATAAAAAGCATGTAGCTATTTAAAAGCAATTAAAAAGAGTTGAAGAACGTTGAAGTAGTACTTAGCTCATTTCTGATGAACAGCGATTCTAGCTGACCGTTAGTTACGATCTGGACATGGCGTCCAAATTTAAAAGTTTGTCTCTCGAAGAGAGGAGACGAGCTCTAGGTAAGCTCCGACTGGGAGTCTTGACGACTGTAGCACAAGTGAGGCCAGCTCAACGAAGCGTGGAGAGACCATGGAAGGGAAAAGAGTGGGGGTAGGAGACAAAGAAATATACATAAGAATAACCAACATTGTAAAAATTAATTATTTTGATGAAATGGTCTTCAAAGAGTTGATAGTAGGCGTCACTAGCGAAGCCTGGTGGATGAGAAAGTAGACGAAGTCCTCTTGATCACGGAGATGATACCTGGCGAGAGCGACGAGATCTGGTGGCCAGACGCTGCTAGATGACGCTAGGTGGGTCATGGAAGATATATATCTAGAACAGACTAACAGGTAGTATAAGCAAAGTATACCAACAAAAGGAAACCAGGAGATCACTGTTCGTGTTTGCGAAAAAATGAAGTATTGAAATAAAGCAAAGAGAAGCAAAAGCTTACTCTGTCTTACCGTGTATTCCAAAGAATACACCACATGGCTGATGACAGTGATGTCCTAACACACTCACGAAACAACAACAACAACAACAACAATTAGGCACAGAAAGTTTTCCTCCGTGATAAGAAACCAGGCTGGTAATAATTATTATGCCTTTGCCAGAAAAGGTTGGTTGATTGGTTCCTCAGTCTAGGGCCTGCGACAACTCGGTCATGTAGAGCCGTGCACCTTGGGTGTGTGTGGAATCTGTCTGATAACCGATGTTAATTGTGATGGCTGTATAAGTGTGTGTGTTATCTGTAATTCAGGTAGGGACTGCAGACGGTCAATTTCAAGTAGTTACTACTTTTGCTACCAAATGATACCGTCAAAGACACCTAGCTGTGAACTTGGCTACTAGATGCCATCGCAACCAGCACCTGGCGGCGAAATTTGGAACTTAATAGAGCGATATTCAAATTAACCTAGAAATTTAGCTTCACACAATTGTAGTTAGTGGAAGGTGCTTTTACATGCCATAAATATATGACATGGGCTCGCCGGCTTTACGTCCCCTCCAAAGGAAAGCATACTGAGGGATTTTTAACGTTCTTAAAATCCGATGACTTCGGCCGGGTTTGAACCCGCGATCTTGGGCAGAGAAAAGGTTACCTACTGAAATGGAACAGAGCAGCAGTCTTAAAGAGACATGAGTACATTTACCAAAGAACAATTTGTTGATTCATGTATAACAGGTACAGTATACTCAACACTTTGATGCTCATGTGCATCAGAACCAGCATACACTGAATGGGCATTCCTTATAAGTTTCTCATTTTCTAGCATTGCACCTATCTGTCTTCCTAAATATATGTTATTACAATGTTTCACTTCTGTATTTGATACATACAAGGAGGCACTCAAACCTTCTGTTATCTAAATGCAGCAACGCAAGTGTTCATTCATGTGTTAATTAAAATAAAATATTTAGGCTGCAAGATTCCTCTTTAATGTAATTCCCCTGAGGATGAAGACTCGCACTGTTTAACTTCACCTTCAGTTCCTGAAAGTTGCTGAATGAAACTGCTTCCAGATTCTCCGCCAATATCTGCATTCTTTCAGCAAGAGCCTTTGACAAACTTTCATTTTCAATCCTACACCTCCTATCATTTGGATTTTCTTGGCTGACAGTATTGCAGTGCCAGTTAAATACTCTGGGCAGTTGTGGAACCGAGAAGGGACTGCTTCTAGGAATTTCATTCGAACATTGCGATACAATAATTTTATCACCTTGTATTACATAAGTTACTCTATTAATTCTAAATTTATTCAATCTCAAACCTGATTCACCCACCCCTTTTCCCCCAACCCAATAATAAATGTAATGAATGAGATTAGTGGAATAGATAAAAAGGATTAATCAGAACCTGCTACAGATTATCAGCCTAATGCAGTTCTTGCAATTTAAACCCCCCACGACATAACCTGTAGCACACAAATTTGGTGAACTACTGAAGATGTGTGTTTAGTTTGTACAAAAGTTCTAGGTTTTTGTCACCTGGGTAAAAACCCTATTTGCAAATAAAGAATTGATTAATTGATTGAATGATTGTTTGATTGATTGATTGACATAATTTAGGTTAGAAAATTCTGCATTTTACATCTAAATGAATTTTCACGAACAGAGGGGTTAGCCTATGCTAGAATTTAAGGACTATCTGTTTACTAATCTAAGATCAGTCTCGGTTTATAAAACTATAAGATTTCCATTCTTTTCATCACACATACTAGTTGTCCATTCTCATGTTTGAAATGGAGTCCAAACACCGACAAGAAATGAGACTGGGTTACAAGGTTTCTTCCTCCCATTAAACTAAACTAGCGAGAATTGGATCTAAAGCACTGATGTAACACGTACCTTGGAATGTTTTGTAGGAATGAACTCATTGCGGTGAATATCTGGTATCGATTTCGAATTCTTCTCTTCGTAATTAGGAAAAGGTCCATTGGCTTAATTGACCTTACAATTTGGCACACTGCACTTATTAGGCATAACTTAACACTGCACTGATAAACATGAAGTATAACCGGATAGGAATTCCGAGAAAAACAGTACCGGGACCGTAAACACGAAACACAAAACGCAGAAATCACAACATAAACACAAATGCTATTGCACTGTCGCCATGGGCACACAGCCGTTGGGCCATGACGTCACTCTCATATCAAAACCGTATTGCACGGCCTTCTCTTTAGGTGGTGTTGAGCCGACCATGGAGGAAATAATCCGGTTATTTAATCAATGGGGCCGACGAGTTCATTCCAACCTCAGTTCTTTAAGAAGAAATATAGTAAATTTCCAATTGGTTAATTTTCATATGTTGGTACAAAGGTGTAGGCCAGATTTCAGACCAATAGGGATCTCCCTATGAAGTGGTGTTGGCCTGAGTTTGAGTAGTGGTGACTCTAATCTTTTGCAGTACCCAGGAGGGAGCTTAGGGGATATATCCTCACTAAGAGTCTGATTTGTCACCTGTAGTGAAAAGCCATTTAGCCAGTCACTGCATGAGGCAGTCTTTATCTACATCTAGTTCATCACACCGGAAATTATTTTGCGGGCGCACCCCTGAAGGAAACTTATGTGTGTAAAATGTAACCCAAGGTAACTTATGGAACCAATAAGAGAAGGGGGAATATGCGAATTTGATTTATGGCCTTGTTGTAGAATGAGGCAAAGATGTGTAAATAATTCAGCACAGGGTAGTTTATTCATCTGTAAATACATAGCAGTTAAAGGGTTAACGTTGGTTCGTTCATACAATCTACGGTGAAATATTTACGAGACATGTCCCGTGGCGTAGCCGTGATCATTAAATCCTCCATCATGGCCGCGAAGGCAGCTGCAGTCAGGCCCGATGAGATATGTGGGGGTGGAGATCGAGGGTCAATCAAGACTGGTGACCCGGGGCCCTGCTTCTCAGGGGGAGGGCCCCAATCCGGCAGTGATTTATTATTGCTTTAATGTTCGTCGACAATGTCGAAATGTAAATATTATACACACATCAAAAAAAGTTTTGCATCACCTCGGTTCCCAGATCTCCGGCATATAGACGTTGACTGTGTATATTGTATCAAAGATACAGTCCCTTTGACTGTTCATAGATGTCACTAAAACTGCTCAAAGATGTAAACAACCATGCATGAGCAGGGCCTATTAGACGGAGGGGGTACGACAGCCGATCAGTTCCAGTCATTCCACCAGGACGAAGGTACGCTGCTCATGTTGTCTGTAGTTCTACCATGCCTAGAAGGTCAATACCGCAGTTCGATCGCGTCCGCATTGTTACTTTGTGTCAAGAAGGGCTCTCAACAAGGGAAGTTTCCAGGCGTCTCAGAGTGAACCAAAGCGATGTTGTTCGGACATGGAGGAGGTACAGAGATACAGGAACTGTCGATGACAGGCCTCGCTCAGGCCGCCCAAGGGCTACTATTGTAGTGGATGACCGCTACTTACGGATTGCCGCTCGGAGGAACCCTGACAGCAATGCCACCATGTTGAATAATGCGTTTCGTTCAGCCACAGGACGTCGTGTTTCAACTCAAACTGTGCGCAATAGGCTGCATGATGCGCAACTTCACTCCCGACGTCCATGGCGAGGTCCAGCTTTGCAACCCCGACACCATGCAGCGCGGTACAGATGGGCCCAACAACATGCTGAATGGACCCCACGGAATTGGCATCACGTTCTCTTCACCGATGAGTGTCGCATATGCCTTCAACCAGACAATCGTCGGAGACGTGTTTGGAGGCACCCTGGTCAGGCTGAACGTCTTAGACACACTGTCCAGCGAGTGCAGCAAGGTGGTGGTTCCCTGATGTTTTGGGGTGGCATTATGTGGGGCCGACGTACGCCACTGGTGGTCATGGAAGGCTCCGAAACGGCTTTACGATACCTGAATGACATCCTCCGACCCATAGTGCACCCATATCGGCAGAATATTGGAGAGGCATTTGTCTTCATGGACGACAATTCTCGACCTCATCGTGCACATCTTTTGAATGCGTTCCTTCAAGATAACGACATCGCTCGACTACAGTGGCCAGCATGTTCGCCAGACATGAACCCTATCGAACATGCCTGGGATATGTTGAAAAGGGCTGTTTATGGACGTCTTGACCCACCAACCACTCTGAGAGATTTACGCCGAATTGTCGTTGAGGAGTGGGACAATTTGGACCAACAGTGTCTTGATGAACTTGTGGATAGTATGCCACGACGAATACAGGCATGCATCAATGCAAGAGGACGTGCTACTGGGTATTAGAGGTAGTGGTGTGTACTGCAATCTGGACCACAAATGCTGAAAGTCTAGCTGTATGATGGTACAACATGCAATGTGTGGGTCTCATGAGCAATAAAACGAGCTGAAATGTTGTTTGTGTTGATCTCTATTCCCTTTGTATTTAAAGGTTCCGGAACTCTTGGAACCGAGGTGATGCAAAACTTTTTTTGATGTGTGTATGTCAGAAAACTGGATCATAATGAGGGTTATTAAAGTTCTACTTTTCATTATGATACAGTTTCTCCAACCAATCAGAGCTCATTCATTGACCAATTAGGTAACGATAGCTTCGCACATGCGCTCAAAATCCAACATGTCGGACATGAATTATATGATTTGAAAGTGGACAATGTATATTGGATCAACCATTGTAGTTACAATCTCAAACACAAAGACAAAATCAGCACGAACATTTACGGTAATAAGAAAATACTATGACATATACAAGATATTTATAAATCTAAGTGCACCGTCCCATATGTTTGCGTAAAAACTGGCGAATATGAGAAAAGAAATAGCACTGAACGTTAATATCCCCAACTCCAATTTCAACACAGGGCATTGCTTTCGTAACATTTTGGGGACAGTTTGAGTGAATGCTGCTGCTCATCGGTGATCGGCAGGCTGTAAACATATTATGACACTGCCAAGCAGACAGAGCGCATGCGTGGGTCAGAGAACTTGTAAAGCACAGATAGCAAACCCAGCGCTTGAACTCCGATCACTAAATTCAAGTGACTGTCGATAGATATTTTATGAATATTTATGTTAGAACATATATTAAAGTTATAATTATCGTCGAAAATAAACAGTCTTACGCAACTCGCCTATAATGGTAATTAAGACACTCGTGCGGAAATTACATACTCGTGTCTTAATGATTGCCTTTGTAGGCTCGTTGCGTAATGTACTATTATGTAGCTTGAATTTCCTACTAGCAATCCTTTGACGAATGAACAAACTGTCTGTTTCAATGTTACAGGAATTGAAAATATATTCTGACAAGGGACAGTATTTTCTTTTACAAAGCGCTTGTGGGAAGAACACAACTGTCTCAGATTGGTCAACATAGGCGATGGGACTTTCCTTCGCATTATTCTCAGAATGTGCCTGAAGACAGATCATCCATTTTTCCGATGGCTTATGCACCGAACCTTCAAATAACTTTCTCATCGTCCTAGTAGTTGCGTAGTGGCTTGGCTGTCACCGCAGAGGCCCGGGTTCGATTCTCGGCTCTGCCAAGAAATTTAATTCTGGTCTGAGGGCTGGAACGGGGTGCAAAACTGAGAGGAGGTGGGTTCGATTCCCACCTCAGTCATCTTGGAAATGGTTTTCTGTGCTTTCTCATTTCTACTCCAAGCAAATGCCGGGATGGTTCCCAACTTAAGGCTATGGCCACCTCCTTCCCAATCCTCATCTGAATTACAATTACACATACTAATACATCTATCACAATAACACAGGTTATCACACAAATTCCACCACGATGTCGCAAATCCCCTAAATGAATCAGCAACAACTTTCTCATCCCTTAACTTTAATTTCCCCAAGGCCACACGAGCCTCAGCTACCCTGCTGGTGTGTTTGGTGAGAAAGTCAAGAATTTCAAGTTTGGTGCATCACGTCGAGCTTTGATATTTAGAGGTGAAAGTATCTCGTCTGAAATGAATGTGACGAGTGTATTGTCTAGCTAGACGAATTGTATTCCTTGCAGTCAGGTAAGTAAAATATGTTTAGAAGTTGTTTCCTGTTATGTATTTTAGTATTTTAGTGGTCGAATGCACGCTTGATATAATCGAAGCAAGAACACATAATACTGTAAATACTTAAACCCTTATATATTTTTGTCTTACTCTAATACACATAATATAACCAAGGATTAGTATTCCTAGATATTAATGGTTATGTATCAATAGCACCATGAAAACTGTTGTGCCTTGGTATTTGAAGAAAGTCAGGGAGAGTCAATCTTTATGTGACTTCCGCGACCGCCACCAGAGTGCTCTTTAACGGGATATAACAATCTTCCCTGGGCAGAAGAAAATCATTGCACTTAGTCACTGAAGTGATCTGGTAGTCGTCTGGGGCGCTCAGAATGTCGAACTTGCATTCCAACTCGATTATCTATGACTGTCTCGGCTGCTGGGTTGTTGAAGTCCATGAATATGATCCCTGGAGGAATATACTGGGGGGGGGGGGGGGGAATTGGTCCTGTACGTCCTCGGCGAATGATACGTTGGTTTCTGATTTCGGTTGAACCCCAGTCCTTCTCATTTTATTTACGTGCCGCATAATATATGATCCATCGTCCAGGATAAAAATGTAGTGTAGTTTTCTTGAACATTTTCCTATCTCTCCAAATCACCAGGTAGGTTTTGTGTTTTGTGGATACCAGCGAACTTGTACTCTTTCTCTTTCTGAAAACTTGCGAGTAGAACTTTGTACTTTCTGTTCATTTGAGCCACTTTGTTGAGTTTTGGAGTGACTCCGGACAAGTGCATCTAGACGAGTTCTAATTGTTCGTTTGAGGTATAGCTCTGATGGAGACTTTCCGCAGGATAAAGGAGTTGCTCGATACCTGAACATGATTTCTTGTAACTGACGTCGTAGCGACTGACCTGCATTGTTCATGGCATTCAGCTTCACTTTTAGTGTTTGCATGTATCTTTCGGCTAATCCGTTGGTTGAAGGATGATGTAGAGCACTACATTTCTGAACAATTCCATTCTTAATGCAGTAGTCTTTAAATTCCATTGAAGTAAAAATTGTAGCATTGTCTGACACGAGAACTGATGGAAATCCGTGTGTAGCAAAAATGTCACTAAGGGCTTCAATTGTCGATTCTGATGTGGGTGCACTTGTTTGAGTTCGGATTTCTGCCCACTTAGATTTGGCATCAACTAGAACCACGAAATGGAGGTTTCTGAACGGTCTCACGTAATCAATATGTACTAGTTCAAAGTTTTCGCTTGGTTCATCCCACTGGTGCACAGGTACGTTTGCAGGGCTTTTCTGTAGCAGTGCACAAGCTTCACTGGGTCTCACCATTCGTTCAATGTCCTTGTCGATCCCTTTCCACTAACCATATCTCCGTGCTAGCTGCTTCATCTTAACGATTCCAACGTGTGTGTGGTGTAGTTCGTTCAACACCGCTGATCGTAACTGATTTGGAACAACTAACCGATGGTCTCTGAAGAGATCATCTTGAATGGTATACTTTGAATTTGTATTTTTGGTTGAATTGAGTTCATTTCGAATTTGGATGAGTTCATCGTCTTCACGAAATGCTTTGATCAGATTTTAAGGGGTTATTGCTTCGCTCGAAATCTGATTAATGATCTGATCACACAACATTAAAAGTTCGTTGTCAAATACTTGTTCGCTGGAAGGTTTATGCTCCGGATTCGGTGCTCGAGAAAGACAGCCCACGTTTACATAATCATCCGCCTTTCGGTATTTCACTTCGTAATCAAATTCCTGAAGGAAAGATGCATAGCGGAGTAATCTTGCTGTGGTCATTGCTGGAATATTTGAATCTGGTTGTAGAATTCTCGTAAAAGGACTATTGTCTGTAATAAGTTGAAATTTTCTTCCGTAAATGAAAACGAAGAAATGATGAACGGAGAACATTATCGCCAGAGCTTCTTTGTCCAACTGACAATATCTTATTTCGGTATCCGTCAGTGATCTGGATGCAAATGCTATAGGTCTTTCAATGCCATCAATTACATGAGACAAGATTCCTGCGACGCCCACTGGACTGGCATCGCACGCTAAAATGAGTGGCAATTCTGGATCGTATGGAGTAAGCACCTGGTCACTTGAAACTTCATACTTGAGCTTTATGAAAGCTGCTTCGTATGCTGCTGTCCACTTACATTTTTCTTCCTTTCGAAGTAGTTTTCGGAGAGGATATGTCTTTGTGGAAAGGTCAGGAATAAATCGTGCGTAATAAACCTAAAATCCCTCGAACGTCGTCTGCAGTCTTGGGTCGAATGATTTCATTTATTAATTTGGTCTTTTTCTCAGATTTCGATATTTTGTTGTGTTCTACAACGCGTCCAAGATATTCTGTTTTTGTAGTGAAGAATTCACACTTTTGCATGTTGACATGCAGATCGAACTTACGTAATCTCTGGAGACATGCATAGAGGTTTCTAGAACACTCCTCCAGTGTTTCTCCATGTATGATGATGTCATCAAAATAGGACATGGTCTTCGGAAGGCCATTCAATATTTGGTCGATTATTCTGTTGAATTCAGCCGGTGCAGTCTTAATTCCTAAAGACAGTCTATTTACCTTGTACATGCCTCGATGTGTAGTAATAGTTTGAATCTTTGCACTATCTTCATCCTCGGCCAAATGTAGATAGGTCTTGTTAAGATAGAGACGACGGAAGTAATTAGAAATTCGAAGATTGTTCAAAATGTCGTCGATTTTTCGAATCGGGTAGTTTGAATCAATCAGCCTTCTGTTGACACCTAGTTTGTAGTCAAAATACAGTCGCACATTACGGTCTGGCTTTGGAATGATAACTAGAGGAGATCCCCAGTCACTTTTCGAGATTTTGGTGATGATACAATCGCGTTCTAGGTTGTTTAACTCTTGTTCGACTTTGGCTCGAAGAGCGTACGGGACATCACGCCCCTTCGAATAGCAAGGTTTGACTTATGGTCGGAGCTTTAGTGAACATGTGTTGTTCAGCAATCTTCCCACTTTTCCCACGAATATTTCAGGGAACATTTGAACTGCATCTTCAGCTGTTTTCATCATATCAACTTGATTGATATTTGTATCGGTACATCGTCCATGATCAACAGTAGCGAGATCAATTTTCAGATGTCTGATCCATTCTCTTTCCAATAGGGGTTCGAATTTATCTGGAAATATGTAGAGTTCTTCGGTGGACTGATGTGAATTGTATTCGACTTTAACCTTTACGCGTCCTTCGGGTAGGAACACATCATGATCGAAATGCAATGTTAACTGGTTGAACTTCAGCATCAAGGCATAGTCGATTCTCTCTTCGGTAACAGTATGTATCCTGCTCTGGAATCCACTTCAAATTTCTGACGTCTTCCTTTGATAAGTACGGTTGTATAGAATTTAGCTGTGTCAATCGTGCTGTGTTGCTCGTAAATGTCCACGACATTATTAATATTATTCCGGACTAAATATTCTTCTGTGATGTTGTTTGTGGATTCTGTGATGTAACTGTTCGTCCTTTTCTTTCCTAGCAGAGTTGAAATACATACTTTGGAGATGTGGCCTGACCATTGAACTATAGATACTACTGGAACAACTCCTCCCATGGTAACCCTCGCTGAAAACTGCTTCCTGGGCATCGCCTCCTTGACGTGCACTACCAGGCGTAACTAGTCGCATCAAAAACCGCACTTTTCTCCAATACAGTCGGCATTCCAGTAGTATCTATAGTTCAATGGGCCTGACTTATTACATGAGTTACATTTGAGGTTATGTGGTGAGTTACGGCCATTGAACTATAGATACTACTGGAACAACTCTTCCCATGGTAACCCTAGCTGAAAACTGCTTCCTGGTCATCGCCTCCTTGACGTGCACTACCAGGCGTAACTAGTATCAAAAACCGTCGTACCATTGAACTCTAGTTTGCAAGTCAGCTGATATGTCGTGATTCTTATAAAAGGAATTGAGCTTGCAAACTCTATGATGATAGCCATGCGCGACCATGGAGTTGACGAAGTACCTCGTTTACTTGTATCTCGCCGTACGTATACGTCACACTCGCCTCCTTGACGTGCACTACCAGGCGTAACTAGTCGCACCAAAAACCGCACTTTTCTCCCATACAGTCGGCATTCCAGTAGTATCTATAGTTCAATGGTTACGGCAATTTTTTGGTTGTCACGGCCGCAACGTAAGCATACATTTTCTATTCCAAACTTTCTATAATCGATCCTAGGCCTAGATTTCGGTCGATGATTTGGCTGGTCCTGCCTTTCTTTAGAGTGTGGCTGAAATTTTGATCTTGAATAATCTCTAGAGGAACGCTGATTTCATGTTACCTTATTGATGGAGTTACTGATTGATGATGCAGGGTTTGAAGGATATTCTTTTGCTGAACATTCACGGCTGTCGATTTTTTTATGCTTCTAGTGCGATTGCTTTTGCTGCTATTACTTCAAATGTTGAAATATCTGACTGTAAGGGTTGCTCTCGAATCGAGTTTTCTCGTAGACCTCTAATGAACTGTGCTCGTAAAAATATGTCAGCAATGGAAATTTTGCAGTCGCAAGGGGATACAAATTCGCATTCAATAATGTCCCTACGTAACGCTGCAATGCAATCTGAAATGGATTGTGTACCTGTTTGATATGTTGAGAGGAACCTGTGCTGTGTTACAAGTAGACCTACATTCTTCTTTGGGCATAAATGCTTTTCTAATGCTTCGATTAGATCATCATATTTTAGTTCATTTGGAAGTCGTGGTGCTACAAGAGCTGCTAGAGTGTTGTAATTTGAAGATCCTATAGATTTGAGTAACATTTGTGTGCAGTAATTCTTATTTTGAAGTACTTTTTTTTTTTTGAAGATAGTTTTCAAATCGTTGCCGGTAATATTTGAAGCTCTTTTTTTTGCTGTCAAAATTCTCGAACGGAGGTATCAATGCTGTATGTACAAGAGAATTAGATTTAGAGGTTTGCGAAGTAGGTTGAGTTGGAAGTAGACGATTGAGCAAATTTTGCTGGTTCTGATTCATCAGTTCAAGCAGTAGTCGAAATTGGTCTGCATCCATTGTATTGCTGTTATTTTTTATTTTATTTTTTTTATTCTCGTCGCCAATTGTTATGTATTTTAGTGGTCGAATGCATGCTTGATATAAATAATAAATAATTAAACCCTTATATGTTTATGTATTATTCTAATACACACAATATAACCAAGGAGTAGTATTCCTTGTTGATTATTTATTTATTTATTTATTTATCGTATGGCTTTTAGTGCCGGGAGTGTCGGAGGACATGTTCGGCTCGCCTGAGTCTGTAGCTACTTCCAGCGGACACCCTTATTAAGGCGAGCTACAAGTTCCGATCAATTTCAAGTAGTTCCAACTCTCGCTACCAGATATCAATGATACCTAGTGGTGAACGTTGGAACTTTGATAGAGCGTTCCGACGAAATTTAGAAATCTAACCTAACAATTTTTGCTTTACACAAGTTTAGTCTGTGAAAGGATCTTTTACATGCCATAAATCTATGACATGGGACCGCCGGCTTTACTTCCCCTCCGAAGGAAGGCATACTGAAAGATTTTTAACACTCTTAAAAAATCCGATGACTTCGGCCGGGTTTGAACCCGCTATCGTGGGCAGAGCAGTTCAGCATGCTACCAATTACGCCACCGAAGCCGCTTCCTTGATCATAATGGTTATGTATCAATAGCACCATGACAAATGTTGTGCATTGGTATTTGAATAGAGTCAGGGAGAGTCTATTTTTATGTGACTTCCGCGACCGCCACCAGAGTGCTCTTTAACGGGATATAACACTTCCACACGGTCATTCACTTTCGCACATGCGAAAATTTATTCCTCCTTAATTGTGTTGCTAAATATCTTGGGATATGTTGTGATGTTCCCGTTGTCAGACGTAGATATAAATAAGTTGTTCCATGAAGAAATATAAAGCCTATTTTCATGTATCTTACTTATGTCAATTGCCTCTATCAAATACAAAGTTTCAGTTTAATTAGTTATTGTTGTTTTAAGGGGCGGAACTACGAAGTCAGTTTCAGTTTGATTGCTGTAATAGATTCGTAGATATTGAGAACCATCTAAATATAACGGATGGTCGCCATTTGGATTTTTATACATGTAGGCCATAGAGTTATGTAGTATTAGATGACGATTATTGCGTAGGTTCATTATTCAAACGTTGACTTCGATCGCATGAATAGGACACAAGAAATAAAAACTTAATTTTAAAATTTTGCTCAGGTGCCAACTTGAGGTTATGTAATCGATTGAACTAAATTAGATGTCAGTGCATTACAATGTGTATAAACATTTGCGGTACCAAGTTTCACTGCGCAGAGATGGTTAAATCGCGAGAAAAGTCTATTTGAATGCTTCAAATTCGCTTGACTGCGATGTTAGTTTTGTATTCGTAGTTAATAGGTTTTTGATAGTCAAATAGGTGAATATATCGTAGTGCCGTTCATCAGCGTACAAAAGTTTAGGGTGATTTCAGTAATAGTTTCAGAGATATAGAATGCCGATGGAATATTTCGCATATCCACCATGTTGGATTGAAAACACGTAAAAAAGAATCGCATGGTAGGGATTGGCCAAAATAGTACTATGACTTTACCGAGTTTCATCGAGATCGCCCCAGTTGTTTAGATTTAGTTAGGGGACACACACACACACGCACGCACACACATACACACGCACACACATACACATATACACACACACGGACAAAAGGTGATCTCAAAAGCCTATTTTTTCATAAATGAAAATAGACCAAAAAATACATGCGAAATTGTCTTTTCCGTATATGCCAACCGTTCAGTAATATATAGGTGGCTCTAGTTTCGTTTACTGTCAAGCATTATTAAATAATAAGAAATTCGCTCGCTGCCATTAGAAAGTATAGTTTAAATTTACATTTTCTTATTTTGTGAAAATAATTACTGAACAGCTATGTCGTCTGCAATCTTTCTGAGTCTACTGCCAGCACGTAATAATTTGACTGACTTAAGTATGAATAGCCTATACCTGTAGTTAATTACTGTATGAGAAGTTATTCTCCTATTTTAAATGTACAAAGATGTGTGATCGCCGTTCAACCAAAACATATTTCAGGATTTAGGTTTACCCCAACTGCGTGGCGTATCAAGGGTAGCATTTTTAAGTATTTAAACATGAAAAGTGACTAGGAAACATAAAAGCCAGGTACTTGAAACGCATTCTACAGATCTCCAAGTTTTCGGAAAATCGAATAGAATATCTACTTGCTAGTGGAATATTATTTTTGAAATATATGAAATCGCTTCAAGCTACCCAACACGGCTGCCTCGGGCGCGATCTTGGAAGAGAGAAACACAAAAGCACGGCAAATTTCATGAGAATAGTTTATACAGAAGCAATGAAAAATCACGCTTGAAAAGGACCAAACTTCTAGTTACGTCACGTCCACACTCGTTACGCTGTACATTGTTTAAATAGTGAAATATGTAAAATAACGAGATTCCACAAACCGACAGATAAGTTTATATGTCGCCTATGTGGGGAGCTTTGCTCCATCTTGAAAACTCTGCCAAAGATCACAACCGATCAGCATATTTGCTAAAAACTAATGCAAAGGCGTAACAAAAAAAGAAGAGTGTAGTTTAAAGAGATCATAAGCCACGGGACCTCATTTTTACGTGAAATCTGAACCACAGGACATGGCATTTCACTTTGAAAATCTTACATGCATTGACCGGGAATCGATCCCGGTCCGCCTTGGTGAGAGGCTAACAGTTTGACCGCTGCGCCGCCATACCCCCAAAGGAACAAACCCATTTTCTGCAAATCAGTTTTTTCTTATTAATTACATTTTTGTACATATTGTGTTTGGTAATACATATGTTATGCTACTGCAGCTTGAATTTACGGCTATTCCGAAAGTAAATATCTACTAGTTGAAACCCGTCAAAACATGACGGCCATTGGGAAAATATTTACTGCAGAATTTTCTAATATACATTCTTTGTGCGATAACTTTTTGGCACTATTGCAACTTTAAGGGCGTCGAACGATCGCACTCACGACATTGCAACATACTGCTGACCATAACAGAAAACTTGATGAGGTAAATAGAGACCAAGTCAACGGTTCAGTGTTTCCCGTTGAGCTTTATTGATTGTGATAAAGTATGCGTGGCGAATTGGAAATTGGAGCTCTTAAAAGAAAATGGAAGTGTTTTTTCTGATGGTGTTACATCAAGTCAAAGGATTAGATCTCTCAGTCTAATTTTAACTGCACTTATTATTCCCAAATCCAAGCAATTTTCATACATATTTCTTAAATTAATCGGGTTCCCTTTAGGAGCCCTTTGGATACGTTCAGATTTCTAAGGAGCATAACTATAGCTCAAAATTTTAGAGTAAGAAAATGTGGAGACAAATCTGTTAGTTCTAATGAGTTCAAGAATTCTGCAGGAACCTGAAGTAGCTGGCTTTTATCTTGTGTGCACGCGCGAGACCCAGAAATATTACATGTTTTTAATAATTTTAAAAATTACCATTTCATACATTTTTCTTTTAATGACACTATGAAAATTTACAGAACAAGAGATTTGGTCAGAGTACTTTCCAAAGTCAATCGGTTCAGCCAGTCTCTCAAAATCACCTTAGTGTTTTAAATATACAGGTTTCGGCAGGATGATTTCAGGCGAAATATAATCTTCAGAGAATATACTGTTTGTTGGTTAAAGTAAGGTGACTCCAATTATGCACTTACACCCCACTACAATTTCATGCAAAGTTTGTATAATTCCAGGGCCAGTACAGGATCACGGATCTACCGACGGGCTGGCCCACAATGGCGAAATTTCCTGCGTTGCCGTATGGAAAATATAAAGCTGAAATGCGACTATTATGTAACGGAGAGAGTTTCGGCTGCATCTCCTTGATCCTCGAAATAACAGAAGTGCCTTATGGGTAGAAGAAACATACACAATTATTATGAACATAATATTGTACTTAATCTCTCATGAGATATTGATAGACATGTTAAATATCAACCACACTGTAATAAAATTTTTGAATCCGTAATCACTTGTTGCTATAAGGCCTGAATTCTGAAACTATGAGCCAATATGGCTTATTGTTACTGTATTGAGTACTGATATGTTTCAGGCCTTTTGTTGGACCTTATCAGAGAATATTTGTGCAGTCAAAGTGCTAAATTGGTGGGTATTATTTTTATATTATTATTCTTTATACATGTTCACCATGTCACTGGGTATAGTACAACATTTCATCGGTGTTTGTTGCAAGATGGAGGGGCGTTCTTCACGTTGGTAAGTTGAGAAAAGAACGAACTACGAAGTAGATCCCTAATGATTTCTGCATACTGATATACAGATTATGGTGGAACTCCAGTTTATGAAGTTGTCCCCCCCCCCCCCCCCCACCCCCCCCACCCACCCACCCATCGACACTGGCATAATGCCAGTGGCAATATCTCAACATAGTATCAAACTAAGTCCCCGATTTGTGGATGTAACGGGTAATCTCGAGAACCACTACCGGTAATTGGATTTTGATGCAGTTGTCGCCATTCTTTAAGGAATTTATCGAGGAAGGTTTCTCTAAGAAAACATTTATATGACCAAAGAAAGCCAAGCAGTAATGATTTCAGTGAATCGAGTCGAAGAGAAACATGCAGTGCATGCACCTATTAAGCTTACGCTGGGCTATGAATGTAAGAATTGCTCAGCATGAAAAGTTCTACAAAAAAGTCCGCACATCTCTCTCCTTAATGCATCGCCCACTATAAGCTGTTTTACGTTTTCAATTCTTCCAACAATCCCCATTCAGTGGAAATTACTAGCTTCGGAGCGAGTTAGCATATCTCCCCAGCTTCGGCCAGCATCCAACTGTCGAGTCTTGTCGAGTTGACATCAGAGAAGATTGGAGTATCGCTGTTCTCATCGGCTTTTCTGAATTGCACTGGGACCTGCCGACCGTGCGTCTTTTAAGCTTACGCTGGGTAAACAGTTTAAGATACCGGGCGAAGCTGGGGTTCATTTTCTCAGCTTAAATGTGTTGAATTAGTGAGGTAGGAATTGCGATCTCGATTATTATTATTCTGCTTGCCACGGTGGGTGAGTGGTTATCGTGTCGGACTACCAACCCCCAAGCTTGCAGGTTCGCTCCTGGCCATGGTAAGTGATTTTTGAAAGGCGACAAAAATCACGACACGCATGTCTTACGTTGTTGGAATGTTAAAGAACCGATTTTAATTCAGTAGGCCGTGTTCATAATGGCAAAATTAATCTCGGGATTTTCCGCCAACACAAACGTTTCTAAAACTCAGCAATTCTTCTAGGTTTGTGCCGTGTCTTGTGTGGGGTTTCGCCTAGGACACCAAGCTGGTTCATCGGCGGGCTCTTGGTGTCCCCACCCAGACCCCTAATGGAGTAACGAACTGCGCGCTACCTCCCTTTATATGCAGTTCAACTGTACCACTTTACTGCGAGAACTAAAAGCTCAAGCAGCCTTAAACTCCCTATGAAGGCTTCCAAAAAGATGGTATATTGGCTTTCACGGCCAGTGAATTAAAACTCAGCAATTCTTCTAAGTTTGTGCCGTGTCTTGTGTGGGGTTTTGCCAAGGACACCAAGCTGGCTCATCAGCGGGCTCTTGGTGTCCCCGCCCGGACCCCCACTGGAGTAACGAACTGCGCGCTACCTCCCTTTATATGCAAGTAGTGTGGAGTAATGGTTTTTGAGGGGTTCCAGCGCCTCCTACGGCTTTCCTCCTACAAGATGGCGGCGGCGCGATATCTCTCGAACGCATGGTCTGATTTTGACGAATGAGGTGTCATTGAACTCGGGCTGTTACCCCCTTTCCATTGGATAACGTATTTCCACCCCAAAATAAAACCTACCCCTACTAGGGGGTTGAAATTTTAATTTCTTAGAAAATCTCGTTTTCATGTGCGACATGTGGGAGTTTGAATGCCAATATGGAATTAACCGTTGTTCTATACAAGAGACATGTGTACGGTGGAAAGCCAATATGAATTAACATGCTTGTTTTTTGTTTTTACGCATGCCCACTCATAGATTTTGTAAGAGGGCGGGCTTTTTAAAGATGGTGGCTGTAGTGTAGGCTAACCTAACCCATTCCACGAGGGGTGATCAGAAAGTATTTCAAGCGGTGCTTGTCGATAGGCAAACCAATAATCAAGGAGGGGTATGTCAGACCTTGAGGCGATAACCTCTTTTGATTGATCCCAGTTGACTGGTCCCTGTGGACTGGTCCCTGTTGAATAGCCCCTTTGGACGGGTTCTTTATGACGGGTCGTTGTTGACGGGTCATTTTTGACGAGTCCCTGTGGACGGGTCATTGTTGATAGGTCATTGTTGACGAGTCATTGTTGACGGGTCGTTGATGACGAGTCCCTGTGGACGGGTCCTTGTTGACGAGTCCCTGTTGACGGGTCATTGTTGACAAGTCCTTGTGGACGAGTCCTTGTTGATGGGTCCCTTTTGATGGATCCCTTTGGACCAGTCCCTTTGGCCTGGTCCCTATGGACTGGCCCATGAAATTTATCCAAATTATGTCAAAGGGCCTAACTACATTTGTGTGTGTGTGTGTGTGTGTGTGTGTAAAGCAGTGCGTTGAACTGCCGTTGTTCGCCAGCCCTCACTACTACAATCTCATAACGATATGAAATGAGAGTGACGAAATACAATCTTGAGAACGTTTACGCTTTTGAGCATCACATTTGTTTAAAGGTTCCGTGCTAGTTGATGGTTTTGCAGTTCTTAATTCCGGTCGTTCACCATGCACTTCAACCATGTGGGATTGATATCGCTTTACACCAGAAAAACCAAGTTGACAAACTGAACACGAAAATGGTGCTGAACTGGTATGTTTTAAACGTACATGCTGTGTAAGATTATCCTGTCTGTTCAATGTCGTAGTACAATGACTACACGCAAACATTTTAAGATTATGTTTTGTACTTGCATGAAGTTGAAGGTTGTCAGGTCTTGAAAACTGCTTTTTACAATCAGTACACTTGAACATGATGGTCACTTTCCAAATCACCTATAAAAGAAAGAAATCATAAATATTAATAAAAAATAAAACAGAGTAAAAGAAAAATATGTTAATTAAATTACAGTCAATGGTCCTAGTAGAATATTTTAATTTAATCGTTTGTGAACTCATACCAAGTCTAATTTCAAGTAGTTCCAACTTTGGTTAACATATACCATTGTCACTAACACCTAGTAGTGTACGTTGGAACTTGATATATCGTTAATCAAATCTAACCTAGAAATTTAACTTCACACAATTGTCGAGTAGTTCCAAGTTTGGTTATCAAATATACTATTGTCACTGACATCTAGCAGTAAACGTTCGAACTTAATAGAGCGTTAATCAAATCCAAGCTACAAATTTAGCATCATACCATTGTCGAGTAGTTCCAACTTAAGTTACCAGGTACCATTGTCACTGACGCCTAGTAGTGAACATGGAACTTGATAAAGCGTTAATCAAAACTAACCTACAAATTTAGCTTCACACACCATGGCCAAGTAGTTCCAACTTCAGTTACCAGGTACCATTGCCACTGACACCTTGTAGTACACATTGGAACTTGTAAGCGTTAATCAAATCTAACCTACAAATTCAGCTTCACATAACTGTTGAGTAGTTCCAACATTGGTTAACAAACATTATTGTCACTGACACCTAGCAGCGAACGTTGGAACTTAATAGAGTGTTAATCAAATCTAACCTAAAAATTTAGCTTCACACATCATAGTCAAGTAGTTCCAAATTTGACTATCAAATACACCATTGTCATTGACATCTAGTGGTGAGCATTGGAAAATTTCGCTCTAGCCGTTTAAAAGTAATTAGAGGGGGTACTTATTTCTAATAATTTATCGACTGCTGCCACTGAATGAACTTGGTACTGGAATCTGCTAACCCACAGGTACGCCAATTATCTGTAAACAAATAAATCAATCAATCAATAAATACATTCCAATCAATAACTTCAACATCAATTAGTAATAAAATACTACAATCCATTAATAATAAGTACTTACCTTGCAAAATAATTTAATGATTTTCCGCCAAAAAGTCTTTTTGCAAATGTTTAGCAGTAATAGAGCACTGTTCACTCGTAGTGAGTAATAAAGACAGACAGTAGGGAATGTTATGACACCTCCCTTAATAGGCTGAGATTGCTTGTGTCAACAGTTTTGCAGATCATTGTAATTAATTTCCCAATACAGCCGAGAGTCCAAAGTACACTAGGAACACCTGTGTGGTATCAGATTACTGCTGACTTTGCATGATCATCACCCATTGTCTTGATCAACACCTGGGGTTTCAAATTACTGCAGCGTTAGTCATAGCAATAGAACTGTGCGCTCTCTGCCATGTCAGCAACATGACACCGGAAGGAACACCTGTGTAATATCCAATGACTGCTAACTTTGCATGATCATCACCCATTGTCTTGATGAACACCTGCGGTTTCAAATTACTGCAGCGTTAGTCATAGCAACAGAACTGTGTGCTCTGCCGTGTCAGCAATATGACACAGGAAATAACAAGTCGAATTACTGCACGTACAATCTCCACATTTTTAACATCTTAAGAACGTGCATTATTTTCTTTCAACTACAAATGACACATCCATCCACCAAGTTTTGTCCCTTAGCCTGTCCTCAAATTGCATGTTCCTCGTGTACTAGGGTGTGTTCATTAACCCTAGCACTAGAACATATTCATCCACCAGGTTTTGCACTTAGCCCCTTGGCATGTCGTCTATCCACCAAGTTTTACACTTATACAAACCAAACAGGATGTGACTTGTTTCACAAGGGAGGCGGTAATAATGTCATCTCGCACGTGTTCACATGTATTTCGTCACTCTCCTTTCATATCGTTATGAGATTGTAGTAGTGAGGGCTGGCGAACAACGTCAGTTCAACACACTGCTTTACACACACACACAGAAATGTAGTTAGGCCCTTTGATATAATTTGGATAAATTTCATGGGCCAGTCCATAGGGACCAGGCCAAAGGGACTGGTCCAAAGGGATCCATCAAAAGGGGCCCATCAACAAGGACTCGTCCACAAGGACTCGTCAACAATGACCCGTCAACAGGGACTTGTCAACAAGGACCCGTCCACAGGGACTCGTCTACAAAGACCCGTCAACAATGACTCGTCAACAATGACTCGATCGCGCCGCCGCCATCTTGTAGGAGGAAAGACGTAGGAGGCGCTAGAACTCCTCAAAAACCACTACTGTGTGGTGAAGCCGGTTCTACCTATAATCGCGTGTGTGCTTGAATACGTATGGCTATGTTCGAAAGAGGTTAGGTGGTGGGGGAGGACTAGGGTCCAGTGAGGTGTCGTTTAGATGGTATTTCTTCCGCTCTATTTGATGGTGAGCTTATTTTTTAAAATGGGTGGAATTTGGAAACTCAATATCAGGTAAACGTGTGTTTTTGACATTTTGGTGATATTTAATGAGCTTGTAAGGCTAGAACGATGTGTTCTTTAGGAACGGGGTGACGTCCTCTTTGCTGAGAATGTGTGTTGGTATTTTAGGTAGATTTCATTAGAAAGCCAACTATTGCAATGGGTCCCATGTTTTGACTTCCGGAAAATTTTGACATATCTTCGCGTTTCACATCCCCCAGACCCCGAAACCACCGTCAGTTCAAAAGTTTATATATAATTTATGTATATATATATATATACTAGCTGAAGTACCCGTGCTTCGCTACGCGTCATAAATAAATTAAAATGTGAAGGTGACAGTTAAAATAGGGGATAGGCGAGGTGCTGCGCAGAGGGAGATTAAGGATGAAACATTTTGTCCAACTACAACGCTCGGCGTTGACCGTGTTTTATAGCACAAATTTAGATTTTACTCGCTAACCGTTGGAGATACCTTTCGGATAGAAAATGTCATTTTAAACCTCGTATATGCCATCAAAAGTTTGCTATTTCTTAGCGTTCTCTTTTTATTTCAAATGGAAATATGAGTTTGAAACCAAAGGGTGTAGTGACGTCACTAAAATGGTCGCCATCTTTAAATAGTGCAAAGTATTGTAATCAAAAGTAACCTATATGTTAACCAGGTAAATCAGCTACTTCCATGTAAAATTCACGTATATCAGACCAGTGGTACTTTCGTGATTGAGTAATACACAGACACACACCATCTAATTTTTAGCCTTGCTTCGCTCGCGTCATTACTTACATTACTTACATGGGTAGGAGCGATCATCCTTTCAAAGTTAAGGGCCGACCACAGCGAACAAATTATGGTAAATATTCTTTTGTAAACCGTGCCATTGATAACTGGAACTCTCTACCTGCCGCAGTCTTAGAGCCTTTTCCCAAACATATAGGTGTGTTTAAGAAAAGACTGACTATTTGTGTAAATACTCCAGTTTAATTGTTGTATAATTGTTATTGAATTCTTATGTGTAATTATTTATTTGTTATGTATATCCAATTTGCCTCCGGGGGCCACACCCTCCATTGCAAATAAATGAATGAATGAACGAATGAGTGTCATATTGTTATATAATGAAATGCAGTTTTAACCCCGTTAACACCCCTTTAGAACCTGAATATCCAAAAATCCCTCCTTAGTAGACGTTTTCGACACACAACGAACATATCCCCAAAATGTAATTCTTTTAACTTTAATAGTTTTGGTTGGTCGATGAGAGTGAACATCCAAAAATCATTCCTTAGTGGACGTTTTTCTTCCAAAATTTCACCCCTCCCCATAGGCCCCTTAAATTGCATTTATGAAAAAACGGTCGAACACCTATTTATTTTATTTATTTATTTATTTATTTTTAAGCTGATTGATTTCCTCCGAGTTTCAAACTCCTCGCCTATGTCTTTTAAGAGATACACGCTCCGTTGGGAATCTTTCAACCCCCACTTTTCATTCCTTTAACCTCATAACATACACTACATGGAAAAACCATTAGACATGTGTCAGCTTATTTTTAATGATTAGTATATATGCCAAGTATCACACCCCCAAATGAAACCACTCGTCAGATATTGTTATTCAATGAAATGCACGTTTACCCCCTTAACTCCTCTGTAGAACCTGAATATCCAAAACTCTTTCCTTAGTGGACGTTTTCGACATCCAATGAACATATCCCCAACATTTCATGTTTCTAATTTTAATAATTTTGGCTGGGCGATGATGAATGAGTGAGTCAGTCAGGACATTTTTTCATTTATTTTGGATAATTTCACCCCTCCCCATGAACCCCTTAAATTGGATTTATGAAACAAACGGTCGAACGCTTATTTACTTATTTAAAGCTGTTTTCCCCCTGAGTTTGATGGGTGACTAAGTGAGTCAATCATTTAGGACACTTTCTTTCCTGTTTCCCCCCCCCCCCCAGAATTTCTCCCCAGTCCAAGGGCTCCTGAAATTGGATTTATGAAAAAACGGTTGAACACCTATTTACTTGTATTTTAAGTTGTTTTTCCCGCCGAATTTAAATTTTTGGCCTATGTCGTTTCAGAGATACACGCTCCGTTAAGAAACACTCAACCCCCAATTTTCACCCCTTTCACCTCATAATATACATCACATCGACAAACCCTTAGACATATGTCTGATTATTTTTAATGATTAGTTTCTATACCGAATATCACATCCCCAAAGAAACAAATCATGTGATATCGTTATTCAATGAAATTCACCTTTACCCCCTTAACACCTCTTTAAATCCCGAATAAACAAAAAATTATTCCTTAGTTGACGTTTTCGACATACAACGAACATATTCCCAAAATTTCATGTTTCCAACATTAATAGTTTTCGCTGTGCGTGATGAGTGAGTGAGTCAGACAGGACATTTTCTTTCAATTATTTTTACCAGAATTTCACCCTTCCCCATGGGCCCCTTAAATTGGATTGATGAAAAAACTCTTGAACACCTATTAACTTATTTTTAAGCTGTCTTTTTCCCCTGAGTTTGATGAGTGAGTGAGTCAGTCAGTCAGTTAGGACAATTTCTCTCCTTTTTCCCCCCAGAATTTCACCCCACCCCATTGGCCCCTTAAATTAATTTATGAAAAAAAAAACGGTCGAACACCGATTTACTTATTTATTTAGCTGATTTTCTTTCTCTGAGTTTCAAATTTCTCACCTATGTCGTTTAAGAGATAGGCCTTCACGCTCCGTTAGGAATCCTTCAACCCCCACTTTTCACCCCTTGCACCTCATAATAATACACCATATCGAAAAACCCTTAGACACCTGTCTGCTTATTTTTAATGATTAGTTTATATGCCGAGTATCACATCCTCAAATGAAACCACTCTTGAGATATTGTTATTCAATGAAATGCAGGTTTAACCCCCTTAAGACCCCTTTAGAGCCTGAATATCCGAAAATCCTCCCTTAGTGTACGGTTTTGACATACAACGAACATATCTCCAAAATGCCATGTTTCCAACTTCAATATTTTTGGCTGGGCGATGATGAGTGAGTGAATGAGTCAGGACATTTTCTTTCATTTGTTTTTCTTCAGAATTTCACCTCTCCCGATGAACTCCTTCAATTTGATTGATCAAAAAAAACTGTCGAAGAGCTATTTACTTACTTTAAAGCAGTTTTCCCCCTGAGTTTGATGAGTGAGTGAGTCAGTCAATCAGTTAGGACACTTTCTTTCCTGTCCCCCCCACCAGAATTTCACCCTTCCTCATGGGCCCCTTAAATTGGATTTATAAAAAAACGGTCTAACACATATTTACTTATTTTTTATGCTAATTTTTTTCGCTGAGTTTCAAACTCCTCGCCTTTGTCGTTTAAGAGATACACGCTCATTTAGGAATATTTCAATCCCCACTTTTCACCCCTTTCACCTCATAATATACACCACATCGAAAAACCCTGAGACTTGTGTCTTCTTATTTTTAATGATGAGATTATGTGCCGAGTATCACATCCCCCAATGAAACCAATCGGGAGATATTGCTAGTCAATGAAATGCAGGTCTACCCCCTTAACACCCCTTTAGAACCTGAATATACAAAAATCCTTTCTTAGTGGGCATTTGCGGTCCTTGGGGAAGCTGCAAACCAAATTTCATTCCAATCCGTTCGGTGGTTTCTGAGATTTCGTGATGAATGAATGAGTGAGTGAGTGAGTGGTATTTGACAAATATATAGTAGAAGATAGTGTCAAGTCTTTGTTATGCTAAACTCGGTTGACAGTGCTGTGTGAGTAGGTGAGTAACTAACGGGATTTCAAGTAAAGATGCTCATTTTCTATACCAGTAGTGCAGAGCGCAACCTTGCATCCAGACGGCCGTGTCTCGACTTGAGCTATGTTGCCATGGAAACTATCTGCCTTGCCATTCCTTCATGAGTATATTTTATGATTTGATTAGCCTGTGCTTGCGTCCAAAATGGCCTAAATCAAAAGAATGAGAAAGACTATCGAAAATTCATGTAGCCAGCGGTTCCTTCCGGGTCCTAAACTATGTGTATGCAAAATTTGGTTGAGATTGGTGGAACGGTGTAGATTTGTATACGGAACAGACCCACATACCCACATACCCACATACAGACTTTCACTTTTATATATAAGATATATATATATATATAGATATCAGTTTCTTGTGGACACGATAACTGCCGTAATTTTGCACCAATCACTTCGAATTTCTTACACAATATGTATCCCCTTAAAATCTCGGTCGAGTTCGTTAATGGGCAAAATCGGTCAAAGGAGGTGAAAATGGGAGGCCTTTTTTTTTTCGAAAAAGTGAAATATCGCTATAACTCTCTTAATATCTGAAATATTGAATCCATTCAAAGTTCATACTATGTGTCGGACAAGGCCCTAAAATTTATGTTTGAAAAGTTTTTTGATAGCACCAACCATTGACCAAAGGGGTGGGAAAAAGTGGGTTTTTCGGGAAGCTTTAATCATATCTCTGTTAATAGGCACAATATCAAAACCGTAAAGAATGGACAATATTCCCCCAATAATTACCAAAAACTTTTGTATGAAAGAATATTTGATATGATCGACCATTATGCCACGGGGTGAGCAAAATGATTTAAATTATAAGAAAATGCCAAGTGCCAAGAGAGGTTGCCATGACAACTTTACTTTTAATTGATAAGGGATGAGCCATCAGCAGTTGCTATGACAACGCCACTGCACGAGATAACATTCAGATTTCCATCTGTCTGTGGGAAGCGACTTCGGTATCGGAACTGGTAGCATGCTGAACTTCTATGCCCAAGGTCGCGGGTTCAAACCCGGCTGAAGTCGTCGGATTTACTAAGAGTGCTAAAAAGACCCGAGTTTGCTTTCCTTCGGAGGGGAAGTTCCAACGTTCGTTGCGAGTTGATGGTTCCGGTGGCATCTAGTAGCCAAGTTCACAGCTAGGTGTCGTTGATGGTAGAATTTTTAATTATGTAGCCTATTTTAGGTTGATTTCATCAGAAAGCTAACTATTGCAATTTAGGTACATTTCATCAGAAAGCTAACCATTGCAATGGGTGCCATGTTTCGACTTCCGGAAAATTTCGACATATCTTCGCGTTTCATATCCCCCAGACCCCCAAACCACCGTCAGTTCAAAAGTTTATATATACTGTATATATATGTGTGTATATCAGTTTCTTGTGGATTCGATAACTGCCGTAATTTTGCACCAATCACTTTGAATGTTTTGCATAATATGTATCACCTAAAAATCTCGGTCGAGTTCGTTAATGGGCAAAATCGGTTGAAGGGGAGGGGGGGGGGCTTTTTTTTCGAAAAAGTGAAATATCTCTATAACTCTCTTAACACGTGAAATATCGAATCCATTCAAAGTTCATAATATGTGTCGGATAAGTGCCAAAAATTTGTGTTTGAAAAGTTTTTGATAGCTCCAAACATTGACCAAAGGGGTGGAAAAAAGCGGGTTTTTCGGGAAACATTAAATCATATCTCTCTTAATAGGCACAATATAAAAACCGTACAAAACGGAAAATATTCCCCTAATAATTACCTAAAACTTTGTCCGAAAGAATTTTTGATCTGACCTACCATTAAGCCAAGGGATGAGAAAAATGATTTCGGAATTAAAGAAAATGCCAAGTGCCATCAGAGGTTACCATGACAACGCTTCTTAATTGATGAGGGATGAGCTATCAGAGGTTGCCATGACAACGCCATCGCACGAGATCACAATCATTTTTCCATCTGACTCTGTGGGAAGCGGCTAACTGGTAGCATGCTGAACTTATAAGCCCAAGGTCGCTGGTTCAAAGCCGGCCAAAGTCGTCGGATTTTCTAAGAGCGCTAAAAATCCCTCAGCATGCTTTCCTTTGGAGGGCAAGTTCCAACGTTCGTTGCAAGTTGCTGGTTGCGGTGGCATCTAGTAGCCAAGTTCACAGCTAGGTGTCGTTGACGTTAGTATATGGATCAAAATTAGGATCTACTACTTAAAATTGACCGTCTGCAGACCTTACCTGAATTACAGACTAATACAGTCATCACAATTAACACCGTTTATCAGATTCTACACACACCCAGTGTACACGGGGTTACATGACCACGTTGTCGTAGCCCCTAAACTGAGGAACCAACAAAAATCTCTGCGGGAGATAAAATTTTGCGTGAAGAAGTAACAGACTTCAGATAGTTACACATCAGTTCCAAACCTTGCATAAGGACCAGTTTGATCACAAGTATAAAAATGAACCCCAAATTACAAGAAGGTTACCATCACCAAAAGACAATAAAATGATAAAAATATGCATTCAAAAACAAACAAAAAAGTTAATTGACCTCCAAATGTAAAATACTTTCTTGCAATCAATGAGGTCTGATCCTCCTACGAAAACTCGCATATTTTGCCTATTATAGCCTATCCCCTAGTTTGCCCGGTGAAATCTACCTCCGCCTTCCGGCGTGCCGAGAGGAATTTTTAAAATATGTTTTTTGAAAATTGTTGAATTTGACATTGGTGCTATTTTGGAAACGGTGAATTTTGGAAAAAAGTTTGTTTGACGTTAATGAAAGGTGGCTATGCCCTCTAGGTGGACAGCAAGTTTCAAGTGTGTAGGAGGGAGAAAAATGATAGCCTAATTTCTCGCGAACATTGGCGATAATTGGCGAGCGGATGGTCGGATTTTAACGAATGAGGTATTGTTGGCGTTGGGGTGACGTCCTCTTTGCTAAGAATGTGTGTTGGTATTTAAAAGATTTTTTTTTAAATTCTTGTTTTGGATTTTTTGAATATTTTGGAAACGGTGAAGATAAGAAAACCGCTTATTTGACGTTAATGAAAGGTGCCTATGCCCTCTAGGTGGACAGCAAGTTTCAAGTGTTTAGGCCAAAAGAAAATGAATAAAAAATGGTGTCTATTTTGGAAACGGTGAACTTGACAAAATAGTTTGTGATGAATGGTTGTTATATACTCCCTCTACCCGCACCATAAATTTGAAGTCGCTAGGTGAAAAACCTTTGCACGTTTTTACAGTTCTCTTGCAAGTCGCGTGTGTGCTAGATTACGCATGGGTATGTTGGGAAAAGGTTAGGTGGTTGGGGGAGGAGTAGGGTTGAGTGAGGGATCGTTTAGATGGTATTTTTCCCGCTCTATTTGATGGTGAGGTTATTTTTCAAAATGGGTGGAATTTGAAAAGCAATTTGGGGTAAACATATTGTTTTGACATTTTGGGGATATTTAATAAAAGTGATAATGACGTGTATCAAGTTTTTTTTTTGTATCGTCGTTTGTAAGTAGTCGGGCTTTTTAAATGATTATTTAAAGATTAGTTATTAAAAATAATTAAAGAACACAAAAACTAATAGGTCATTCGCTTTTTAGTGTCTCGCTATCCAATAATGGGATTTAAACATATGGGGTGTCGTAGGACTCGTGGTGAACTCCCCTTTCCTATTGTACCCGCTTAGCGGAGGATGCTTGTAACTCTTCGGCGTCGGGGCGCGTTACGTTCCATCCACAACTGATCTCACATCCAGATATGTAGACACAATATGGTTATCAAGATTTAGGAAAAACTCAACATTACAGTTATAAACAATTTTATTTTCTAAAGAAAATGCAACAATCAATAAAAAATTCACTATCAAATTCACTGGAAATATAGCCTAAGTACTCGGAATTGTCCTCTTCGAGTAAAAAAAAATAAAAAATCACTTAAAATCACTTTAACCATCCACAACAATACGACGCTTTCTTACCAACAATACTTCAGTGGGAATTACCATCCACAACAATTCGACGCTTTCTTACCAACAATACTTCAGTGGGAATTACCATCCACAAAAATTCGACGCTTTCTTACCAACAATACTTACGTGGGAATTACCATCCACAACAATTCGACGCGTTCTTACCAATAATACTTCAGTGGGATTTACCATCCACAACAATTCGACGCTCTCTTACCAACAATACTTCAGTGGGAATTACCATCCACAACAATTCGACGCTTTCTTACCAACAATACTTCAGTGGGAATTACCATCCACAACAATTCCACGCTTTCTTACCAACAATACTTCAGTGGGAATTACCATCCACGACAACCAATACTTACTTTCATTCCGACGACGATCTTTAATTTACTTATTTCATTTACTTACATCTTCTGGGGAGTGTGATGGCGTAGTGGCTTAGCTTCTCGCGTTTCACCCGGACGGCCTGGCTTCGAATCCCGGTGACAGCGAGGTGGAATTTTCACCTTGAAAATCACGTGGCGTCAGGAAGGGCATCCGGCCTTAAATCCCCGGCCAAAACCAAATTGAGCCTGGTTGGCTCCGGCGACCCCAATTAATTGGGAAAAGCCAAGGAATTTTTTTTTTATTTACTTACATCTTCCGACACAAGGCATATTCTGGATCAACGTTCCCCGATAACTTCACGCTGATTTACAACAATTACTTGGCCCTTTCGGCACTACAATTAACTTGGATTCCCATAATTCCTTTTTTTTCTTCAAATAATTGTGGCAAGACTTCCGGGTCTTCCTAATACTTTTCATTCATAATATCGGCATGATCGCCTACATTTTACGACTATTTATTATACTTAGGTGTTTCGTTTTCACCATTATCTAAGGGTCCTCAAAAATCATTATTTTCTCACAAGATTTCAACGCGTTATTATTTATTCATTATATTTATAAACTGAGCTCAATATTTATTCCTTTCAAAAATGCTCCAACATTACTTCATTTACAGAACGCAATATTCATTTCCTAATAATTTATTTTAGTATACAACATTTGATGACTTCATTATTTTATTATTATTCCTTTAAATGTTTTGTTATAGCGCTCTTTCATTTATACTTTATTTATCTGGCGAAATTTAAGCCATTGATATAATCCTGCTTTTAACTTTTAATAACTTATTATGGTGCTTTATTTCATTTTTGCAAATTATTTGTATGGCGAAAATTCAAGCCACTTATATTCAAATCTCGATTCTTTCTTTCCATTGTTTATTTAATTATTCATTTCATATTCTCGGGTTTTAATTTATTTACATTGAATTATTGCAGTTACACCTGCATTCCCAACGAGGTTGTCCTCGTGCTTGAACTTTACCTTTATCCCAAACATATTTATTTAACAATTTGTGCATTTCATCTGTGTCTAGCGAATCAAGACTAAAACTCCCTAGTAAGACTTGATTAACACTAGGACAGTACATAAAGTAAAACACTAATAATGGAATAATCTTTACTCACCCTCTCTGCTGATGTTTATCATTGAATGGGGTCACCCATCACACATATTCGGTACTCTTCCATTGTACTATCTTTCACACACTTCCTACTATATTCACAAATTCTACACTGATTTATATATATTTATATATATATTTATTTTTTATATATTTATTTACTCTGAAAGATACTTAACCTAACAACACTAATAATACCCTTTTTCTTTGAAATTACACACTTCACTTCACTTTCTTCCTACACCATATCTCAATTTTTTCTATTGACGGCTCCCGTCTCCGCGGCTGTTCCCTAGAATCTGAATTGGACGTGTTAAGAGTTCGTACTAGTCTTTTCCTACACCGGAACTTCACTGATAGTCTCTCGAACACTGCATCTTAATAAGTCTATATTTGGCTTTACTTATTGTTCTATTTAGGCGATAATTGTTCTGACGACGTTTCTGATGGACGGATTACAGCTTGACTTCAAGTGTATCCCTAACTTTGTCCTGTGACTTTAACTCGCACGTCTCTAAGCTAGGAGTTATTCAACTGTCTTTGCGGTCCTCGAATATTGTTCTTTACTTTCGGTAACTTTCCAACCTTTTCCGTACTGATTCTTCGGAGTCTCGAACTCGCGACTGTTCCTTGTGGGTCGGCTAACACTGCGTAGCGCCCCTCTGGGTCTGACCTGGCGATAGTCTGTGTGCTGACGAAAGATACTTTGCCTTTCGATTACTCGCCTCTGACATGATCGAGCACGACTTCTCAAAGTCTGCTATTTATTGAGTTCCACTGATTAGCTATTTAAGACGATACTACGCCTTCCGACACTCTCGATACACTGAAAATAGCGCGGCACTTCTGCAGATTTATTTGAACTGAAGACTGAATGTTCGGTGATCAGAGTGTTCCGTCACTTACGGACACCGTATACTGAATCTATTGATGCGACTCATCGCGACGTGCCTTAACTATCACGGCGGACTGGATGTAACGCCCCAGCACAACACCTCTCGATGCTTGTTGTACAGTATGACATCCCCTGAGGTCCATACTATAAAGTACTTTTTCAAAAACTGACATAAACTGCTTTAACGATGAACTGATGCAGCATGACCCCTCACGGTCTGCCTTAAAACTGCATTAACTATAAACTGATGCAGCATGACCCCTCACGGTCTGACTTAAAACTGCATACCTCCCTTGGAAATCTCACTCTATTTATTTGATTCCAAGCAAAAAAACTATTTTGGCTTCATTTTCAAAATTATCTTTCAAACCAATCGTGGCATCTTTTTGAAAAAATATTCATCTTGAAGCTTGAGTCCTAAACGTTCCAATTATGTAAAGTTCTTCCAAATTCGATCGTGGGAATGTAATAATTTAAATTAAATTAGCTCTTCTTTCTGTGTGGGAGTATATTCTTTTATTCTCCTACCCTCCCTTCATGGCCTGGTGAATCCCCTTCCGTAATCTGCTGACTTTGCCTTCTTATACCGTGCAGATATTAATAACTTTTATTATACTAAAATTCGCCATTTCCAAAATGAATAACTTCTACGTAGAGTTTTCGTAAATTTTTTGGTTATTTCTAGCAGATTTTAATTAATTTCTTTATTTCCTAGCTCCGCCCTTCAAGCGGTGTTGTCAATTTTTTGATGAATTTGCACCTTCTTCCTGAGATCTTGCTTCTCTCTCTTACAGCAGAATTTTCCATTGAGTCTATTTTAAACTATGTGCCATGCTTTTCCTGCATCGTTGGCGGTGATCTCACCTCGCAGCTGCTATATTGCTCCATGCTTCTTTATCAGCTGTATGCGTCATTCCTATGCGCTCTTAGCTATTAACCCTTTTGGTATCTTAAAAATCCTTCAAAACTCTTGTATTCTTCTCATAAATGGTTCCTTTCCATCTGAAATGCCTTTAGTTCGAACCTTGTACCAACCCTGTTGGGTACACTATGGACGAGGTATGCCCACCCCAAAATAAAAACTACCCTTACCCGGGGGTGAAGTACTGATTTTTTTGTATGCATGCACACTTGGAGGGGGCTTTTTTAAATGATTATTTATAGATTAGTTTTTTTAAATATTTATGAAGAACCAAACAACCTAAAAGGTCATCCGCTTTTTTAGTATCTCGCTAACCAATCATCAGATTTAAACATATGGGGTGTCGTAAGACTCGTGGTAACCCCCCCCCCCCTCTCTATGGACAAGGTATGACTACCCCAAAATAAAAACTACCCTTACCCGGGGGTGAAGTAGTGATTATTTTTTTGTATGCATGCACACTTGGAGGGGAGGCTTTAGTAAGACAGCGGGCTTTTTAAATGAGTATTTACAGATGAGTTTGTTTATTCATTAAGAACCAAATAACTAATAGGTCATCCGTTTTTTAGTATTTCGCGAACCAATAATGCGATTTAAACATATGGGGTGTCAAAGGACTCGTGGTGAAGCCCCCTTTTCTATGGACAAGGTATGTTTACCCCAAAATAAAAACTACCCTTACCCGGGGGGTGAAATAGTAATTATTTGTATGTGTGAGCACTGACGGCTTTTGTCAAAAGGGCCTAACTACACTTTTGCTAATATTTTCTGAACCCCGGATGGGATTTTTGCCATAGGCAATATCCTAGCACTTGTGGTGACGCTCCGTTTTTGAATGTATGATTCATTTTTTGGCAAAAGGGCCTAACTGCACTTTTGTTAATATCTCGCAAACCAAGCATGTTAGGGTCTTGTATGAGGGGTCCTAGCACTTGGGGTGACAGTAGTGTGTTTTGGCCGGTTCTATATCCACCGCCACAGCTCCACCACACAAGATGGCGGCGGTGTGATATCTCGCGAACCCATGGTCGGATTTTAACAAATTAGGTGTCGTTGAACTCGGGATGACACCCCCTTTCCAATGGACAACATATTTCCACCCCAAAATAAAACCTACCCCTACTAGGGGGTGAAATTGTAATGTTTAGAAAATCTCGCTTTCCAAGTGCAACATGTGAGAGTTTGAATGCCAATATGGAATTAAACGTTGTTCCGCAAACCAATAATCTAAGAGGGGCATGTTAGGCCTTGAGGCGAGAGCCCCTGTCATTGTTGACGAGTCCCTGTGGACGGGTCCCCATTGGCATGTCCCTGTGGACGAGTCATTGTTGGCGGGTCATTGTTGACGAGTCCCTGTGGACGGGTTATTGTTGACAGGTCATTGTTGACAGGTCATTGTGGACGAGTCCTTGTTGACAGGTCCTTGTGGACGAGTCCTTGTTGACAGGTCCTTGTGGGCGAGTCCTTGTGGTCGAGTCCTTGTTGATGAGTCCCTTTTGACTGATCCCTTTGGACCGGTCCCTTTGGCCTAGTCCCTATGGACTGGCTCATGAATTTATTTAAATTATGTCAAAGGGCCTAACTACATTTGCGTGTAAAGCTGTGTGTTGAACTGACGTTGTTCGCCAGTCCCCACTACTATAATGTGATAACGAGATGAAAGGAAAGTGACCAAACACATGTGAACATGTGTGAGATGACATTATTACCGTCCTCCTTGTGAAACAAGTCACATTCTGTTTTGGTTCATACGTGAGAAAATGCAAGTTCATGTGTAATATGACCTAACACACAGGTGTTCACATGTGCACGTGCAGGATAAGAGCAAACAGGTTACATTCTGTTTAGTTCGTACGTAACGTTAGGGCTAAAGCACACACCCTAGTACACGAGGCGCATGCCATTTGAGGGCAGGTCAAGGGATCTAACTTGCTGGATGGATGTGTTCTAACGAGTCATTTGTAGTTGAAAGAGAATAATACATGTTCTTAAGATGTTAAAACTGAAGAGATTGTACGTGCAGTAAACCGACTTGTTATTTCCTGTGTCATAGGTGTTCATCAAGACAATGGGTGATGATCATGCAAAGTTAGCAGTCATTGGATATTACACAGGTGTTCCTTCCGGTGTCATGTTGCTGACATGGCAGAGAGCGCACAGTTCTATTGCTATGACTAACGCTGCAGTAATTTGAAACCCCAGGTGTTGATCAAGACAATGGGTGATGATCATGCAAAGTCAGCAGTAATCTGATACCACACAGGTGTTCCTAGTGTACTTTGGACTCTCAGCTGTATTGGGAAAGGAATTGCAATGATCTGCAAAAAAACTGCTGACACGAGCGATGAGAGTTTATATAAGGGAGGTGTCATATATTTCCTTACTGTCAGTCTTTATTACTCGCTTTGAGTGAACAGTGCTCTCTTACTGCTCAAGAGTTGTAAAAAAGCCTTTTTGGTAGAAAATCATTAAATTATTTTGCAAGGTAAGTACTTATTATTAATGGATTGTAGTCTTTTATTACTAATTGATGTTGAAGTTAATGATTGGAATGTATTTATTGATTGATTGATTTGTTAACAGATAATTGGGTACCTGTAGGTTACCAGATTCCTACAATCTGTTCATTCAGTGGCAGCAGTTGATAAATTATAAAAAGGTAAGTGCCCCTCTAATAACTTTTAAACAGTTAGAGTGATATTTTCCAATATTCACCACTACATGTCAGTGAAAATGGTATATTTGGCAGTCAAAAGTTGGAACTACTTGACCATGGTGTGTAAAGCTAATTTTGTAGGTTAGATTTCGATCACCGCTCTATTGAGTCCGAATGTTCATTGCTAGGTGTCAGTGACAGAGGGAATATTTAAAGACTTAATCTCAATTCACCTAACATAACCTAACTTTACCTAACTTAACCTTGTCACGTGACATGTTTTACAAGTTTAGACTTGCTTTATGACTATGACGTCACACTTAGCTCACTTAACTGGTGGCTGCTGGTTTCTATCACGTGACATGTTCTACAAGTTTAGACTTGTTATAAGACTGGCAATGACGTCACACCTAGCTCACTTAACTGACGACCGCTGGTTTCTACCACTCTATCAAGTTCCAATGTTCACCACTAGGTGTCAGTGACAGTGTTATATAGTAACCCCAGTTAGAACTATATGAAGTTAGACTTGCTAGGAGTTCACAGATGATTGATTTAAATACCCAGCTGTAACCATTGACTGGAATGTAATTAAACTATTTATATTTTACTTTGTTTTATCTTTTATTAACATTTATGATTTCTTTCTTTTATAGGTAATTTCGAAAGTGATCATAATGTTCAAATGTGGTGACTGTAAGAAACAGTTCTCAAGACCTGACAGCCTTCAACGACACGCAAATCCTAAACATAACATTAAAATGTTTGTGTGCAGTCATTGTGCTATGACATTTAACAGACAGGATAGTCTTGGACGGCATGTAAATTTAAAGCATGTCAGTTCAGCACCTTTTTCATGTTCAGTTTGTGATCTTGGTTTTTCTGCTGTAAAGCGATATCAATCCCACATGGTTGAAGTGCATGGTGAACAACAGGAATTAAAAACTGTAAAACCATCAACTAGCGCGGAACCTTTAAACGAATGTGATGCTCAAAAGCGTAAACGTTCTCAAGATTGTGAAAATATTTGTGCAGCAAAAAGAAAGAAGAATGGTGAACCTTCGATAACGCATTGTGATGTATGTAATATTGATATACCTTCTTCAATCATTCATGGACATTTACGCAGTATTCATCATAAAAATAACGCTTGCCATGAAAGAAATTCTGGAAATATTCAACAAATTGGTAGTGCATTTAAAAGTCGAATTGCTAGTTATAGACTTTATAGTAAAGAAAAAACTCAAAGTATTGAATCATTTTAAAAAAATGTTCAACCTACTTTGTTTGGCTTGGTATGTAATATTTTATTAGAGCATAAAACAATTAAAATGAATTTTGAACTTTTTGGACTCTATGTAAAAACTGGGAGCGAAGGTGAAATTACGGATATCAAATCTTTTAATACAAAAAACATAATTGTTAGCGAATCAACTAATATTAGTGATATATACCAAAATATTTCAAGTGCTATCATTGTGAAGAGTGAAGATTTCCAGGAAAGGGAGTCAGGCTGGGCGTTGGTTGAAGTACTTTATTTAGAAACCAACCTGAATAAATATAACCCCCTTCGAGCATCATTATATATTGATTTTCCAGGATGGATCAAACGAAAGAAAGCTGTTGTGAACGTTTTGAATAATGATGACGCATGTTTTGCGTGGGCTGTAACTTCAGCTCTCCATCCAGCAGTGGAGAATATGGATAGATCATCATCTTATCCTCACTAATCTTCAGTGTTAGATTTAAAAGAAATAGAATTTCCTATGGCGATAAAAGACATTCAACGTTTTGAATAGCTGAACAATGTAAGTATTAATGTTTATGGAATTGAAAATAAGAGTATAGTAGGTCCTCTATATTATACTCAGGAAAAAAGAATGCTCATGTAAATTTACTGTACATAACTGAAGGTGAAAACGCCCACTATTGTTGGATAAAACATTTAAGTAGACTTGTCAGTAGTCAGATAACAAAAAGAGAACATAAGAAATGGTTGTGTGATGGTTGTTTGCTATATTTCAGAAAAGAGGATCAACTAACTCAACATAAAAAATGGGGATGTAATCATGTTTGTACGGTATTACCTACTCCTAAAAATAACATTCTGAAATTTAAGGATTATGAGAAACAGCTTCGAGTACCATAGTACCATTTGTTATATATGCTGACTTTGAAGCTTTGCTAAAACTATTTAATACATGTTCAACGAATCCAGCCAAACCTTTCACCAACACTACTCACATTCATGAACCTTTTAGCTTTGGATATTATATTAAATGTAGTTATATGACTCTTTAAATAAGTTTGAGCTCTATAGAGGACCTGATGCACCTAAAGTTTTCACGGAAAGGCTTGAAAAAGATGCCATCCGTATATCCTCTATTTTAAATACGATCATTCCAATGGAGCCACTAACTTCATTAGAGCAAATGAATTTTGAAACTGAAACTAATTGTTTTATATGTGGTGAATGTTTATATACGTACAGGGTTCGCGATCATGACCATTTAACAGGAAAATATCGAGGTGCTGCTCACCAAGAATTTAATTTAAATTATAGAGTAACTATATTCATTCCAGTCATTCTACATAACGGTAGCAAATACGATAACCACTTTATTGTAAAAGAATTTGGAGCTTCAGATGTGAAAATTGATGTGATTGCAAATAATAAGGAACAATACATATCGTTCACAAAATACATCAAAACTAGCAATAAAAAACGATAAAACTACGATTTTTAGATTCATTCCGCTTTATGCCAAGTAGTCTTGATAAGCTGGCTAGTAATTTAAAATCAGATCAGTTTCGTGAAATTCAACGTGTCTTTCCTAAAGATGATGATTTTAATTTGATTCGTCGAAAGGGTATATTCCCTTATGAATATATTAACTGTGTGGAACGTCTTGAGAAGTGTTCTTTACCACCAAAAGATGCATTTTACATTTCCTTAAACACAAGTCATATTAGTGATCAGGAATATTTACGTGCACAACGTGTATGGACACAGTTCGACATTCTAACTTTAGGAGAATTTTCAGACATATATTTGAAGACACATGTGTTATTATTAGCAGATGTTTTTGAAAATTTTCGGAATGTAGTATGAAAACTTATGACCTTGATCCTTGTCAGTATTTCACTGCTCCTGGGTTAAGTTTTAGTTCAATGTGAAAAAAAAACGAAAGTTAATTTAGAATTGATGACTGATATAGATATGATTCATTTTATAAAATCATCAATTCAAGGTGGATTAAGCCAATGTAGTGGGCGATATTCTAAAGCGAATAGTAAATACATGTCTAGCTAAAACCCTTGTGAAGAGTCAAAGTATATTGTCTACCTCGATGCAAATAACCAATATGGTTGGGCTATGAGTCAATATCTACCACTGAAAGATTTTCTCTGGCTGACGCAACCTGAAATTGATGTCTTACTTGTTGACACTCTTAATGATAACGTATGCCCCTCACCAAGGTGGTCCGGGTTCGATTCCCGGTCAATGCATGTGAGATTTTCGATGTGAAATGCCATGTCCTGTGATTCGGATTTCACGTAAAAAGGAGGTCCCGTGGCTCATAATCACAAGATTCACGGTCACGTAAAGCTACAATCTTCCTTCCTTCCTTCTTAATGATAAGGTTGATAAAGGATATATTTTAGAGGTAAATCTTGAGTACCCTAAAGAGTTACATGATGATCATAATGATTTACCATTTTGTCCTGAGAAAGGTTTTAAGTGTGAGTGTTCATCAATGTAGTGCTCCAAACAAACCACGGTTGTTGTTTACAAAAAATCTTGAAAATGCTAAAAACAAGTTCAAGAAAACGATATTGCTGCTCAAGATAGTGTAGTGTGTGTTCAAAAGTACTTATCATGTCCTCAAAAAGTCATGTTAGGACAGTTGCCAATGTCTAAGAAACCCTCAACACTATCAACGTCAACACAGACTATGGGAGAGGTCTCTGTGGAAATGAAACACAAGGAATTGAATAGTTTTAGTGATGTTGAGGATAAAGTTGATCGCAATGATGGTGATTATAATAATAGTGATAGAGATGCTGAGGATGATGATGATGATGATGATGATAAAGGTAATGGCAATGCTCTGTTTACCCCTAAAAAGTCATTTGTTAAATTTGTTTACTGGAACAATCCCAGTAAGCTAATCCAGCGGCTTCAGCACTTGCATGCCTGCAAACAGGCTGGTCATACTAAGTATGAGGAGGAACTATTGGATATAGAAAATGAGCTTCGTCATGCTAAAATTATTGTGTAATGAATCCATGTAACCGCTTAAACTATTTCTTAACAATACATGAAATATTTTCTACCACTTTGCTACCACTTTGCTACCACTTTTCTAGTTTGCTATCACTTATCTACCACTTTGCTACCACTTTTCTACTACTTTTCTGCCACTTTTCTACCAATTTTCTACCACTTTGCTACCACTTTGCTATTACTTCTCTACCACTTTGTCACCAATTGTCTACCACTTGTCTACTACGTTTCTACCACTTTTCTATCACTTTAAACTGTACATATTAAATATAAAAGCCAACGCTAAATAATTCTATTACCAGAACAGATATAACCTTTGTAGTGTGCAAATCATACTAACAGTTTAGTTGCTACTATAGAACTTACTACAACTAACCGAGGTAAGCAACGAGTACTCTATAAAGGCTACTCCTATAACTATAGACGACAAAATGTAAAAGGAATAATATTCTGGCGATGCTCAAAACAGAGGTCAATAAGATGTCGAGGCAATATGAAAAGTGGAAATGGTGTGGTTTTAAGTGTGAGTGATCATCAATGTAGTGCTCCAGACAAAACACCGATGGTGTTGACAAAAATCATCAGAATGCTGAAAAGTTAGTACAAGAGAAAGATGTTGCTACTCAAAATAGTGCATTGTTTATTGAGCAATATTTAACCCCTGTTGTAAAAGCTATGTTTAATCCATCTTCCACGACTATGCAAGAGGTAGTGTTGTTTTTTTAAGGGGCTGAACTACAAAGTCATCTGCCCTTGTTATGCAAGTGGATCGAAAAGGACTAGATAGTAATAGACAAAAAGAAAGTTGTATTTTCTATATAACTATTGTACAAGTACTTACATTAAATACATAAAAATAGTGCATGAGTATTGTCTGTTTTTCTTAATTGCTATCCCCATGTCCCACTATTAATGCAATTGTTAACCATCAACAGTCTCTATGTTCGGAAAGAGAGAGGTCTTAAACAATGTACTCCATCTATGGTTTGTGAACCGAGTATCATAATGATACAGTGTGGCCAAGTCATGTTAAGGCAATAGTTATGCCAGATAAGGGATTCGAACCCTTGCTTCCTTGTACAGGAAATTTGATCTTAAGTCAAACACCTTAACCACTCGGCCAACCTAGCAGTTACTCTGTTAATTAGTCTTGTGGACTTGAGTGTTTACAAAACTTTTTCCAGTAAACATTGACTAAAACCACTTTCTTTAAAATAATGATAGCCATTTGTTCATTTTTACATTTCACACATTGCAAATTGCCAATTTTTCCTTTGCATTTTTTTAAATGTCAGTTTGAAGTTTTTTGAATTTCATGATATGGAAGCATGGATTTTCCAATTTGTTCTTTACACATTTTATTTTTTATTTTGTATACGGAATGTCAAAAGTTCATATTTGCGAAACATGATTTTTTCATTTTAAGTTTTCGTAAATGGTGTTAAAGCACGCAAACATATTAAGGTTATGTTTATACTTGCGTGCCGTTGAAGGTTGTCAGTTCTTGAAAACTGTTTATTACATTCACCACACTTGAACATACTGGTCACTTTTCAAATTACCTATAAAAGAAAGAAATCATCAGTGTTAATAAAATATAAAACAAAGTAAAATATAAATAGTTTAATTATAATATGAAAATTAGAGTCAATGGTTATAGCAGGGTATTAAATTTAATCGTCTAAACTTGTAAAACATGTCACGTGACAAGGTAAATTTAGGTTATGTTAGGTGAATTGATGTTAAGTCTTTTAAATATTCCCTAATTTTATGTTGTTCCAACTTTTGACTACCAACATATATCACTGTCACTGACACCTTGCAGTGAACAATGGAACTTGATAAAGCGTTAATCAAATCTAAGCTACAAATTTAGCTTCACACCATTGTCAAGTAGTTCCAGCTATAGTTAGTAGATACCATTGTCACCGACACCTAGCAGCAAACGCTTGGACTTAATAGAGCGGTAAGCAAACCTAACCTACAAATGTAGCTTCACACACCATTGTCAAGTAGTTCCAACTTTAGCTACCAAATATACCATTGTCACAGATCAAGCGGCGAACGTTCAAATTAATAGAGCGTTAAACACACATTTTACTTGATCTCTTGTTTTTAAATATTAGAAACCAGTGGCCTCCTGTTAAGTGAGTTAAGTGTGACGTCATAGCCCGTCTTAAAGCAAGTCTAAACTTGTAGAACATGTCACGTAATAGAAACCAGCGGCCGCCAGTTATGTGAGCTAAGTGAGACGTCATAGCGAGTCTTAAAGCAAGTCTAAACTTGTAGAACATGTCACGTGATAGAAACCAACGCCCGCCAGTTAACTGGGTTAAGTGTGACGTCATAGCCAGTCTTAAAGCAAGTCTAAACTTGTAAAACATGTCACGTGACAAGGTAAATTTAGGTTATGTTAGGTGAATTGAGGTTAAGTCTTTTAAATATTCCCTATGTCACTGACACCTAGCAACGAACATTCGGACTTAATAGAGCGGTAATCAAAATCTAACCTACAAATTTAGCTTTACACAACATGGTTAAGTAGTTCCAACTTTAACTACCAAATATACCATTGTCACTGACATCTAGTAGTGAACATTGGAAAATATCGCTCTAGCTGTTTAAAAGTTATTAGAGGAGTACTTACCTTTAATAATTTATCAACTGCTGTCACTGAATGAACTAGGTATAGGAATCTGCTAACCTTAGAGGTACCCAATTATCTGTAAACAAATAAATAAATAAATAAATCAGTCAATAAATAAATTCCAATCAATAACATCAACATCAATTAGTAATAAATGACTACAATCCATTAATAATAAGTACTTACCTTGCAAAATAATTCAATGATTTTCCACCAAAAAGTATTTTTTTTGCAACTCTTGAGCAATAACTGTTCACTCGTAGCGAGTAATAAAGACATATAGTCGGAAAATATATGGCACCTCTCGTATATAAACTCTTATCGCTCGTGGCAGCATTTTTATGCAGATTATTGCAATTCCTTTCCCAGTACAGCTGAGAGTCCAAAGTACACTAGGAACACCTGTGTGGTATCCAATTACTGCTGACTTTGCATGATCATCACCCATTGTCTTGATCAACACCTGGGGTTACAAATTACTGCAGCGTTAGTCATAGCAATAGAACTGTGCGCTCACTGCCATGTCAGCAACATGACACCGGAAGGAACACCTGTGTAATATCCAATGACTGCTAACTTTGCATGATCATCACCCATTGTCTTGATGAACACCTGGGGTTTCAAATTACTGCAGCGTTAGTCTTAGCAACCGATCTGTGCGCTCTCTGCCATGTCTGTAATATGACACAGGAAATAACAAGACGTCTTACTGCACGTACCATCCCCATAGTTTTAACATCTTAAGGACATGTATTATTCTCTTTCAACTACAAATGACTCGTTAGAACACATCCATCCAGCAAGTTAGATCCCTTGACCTGCCCTCAAATGGCATGTGCCTCGTGTACTAGGGTGTGTGCATTAGCCCTAACGTTCCATCCGCCAAGTTGGATCCCTTGACTTGCCCTCAAATGGCATGCGCCTCGTGTACTAGGGTGTTGGCATTAGCCCTAACGTTACGTACGAACTAAACAGAATGTAACTTGTTAGCTCTTATCGTGCACGTGCACAGGTGAAAACCTGTGTGTTAGGTCATATTACACATGAACTTGCATTTTCTCACGTATGAATCAAAACAGAATGTGAGTTGTTTCACAAGGAGGACGGTAATAATGTCATCTCACACATGTTCACATGTATTTCGTCACATTCCTTTCATATCGTTATCACATTATAGTAGTGGGGACTGGCGAACAACGTCAGTTCAACACACTGCTTTACACGCAAATGTAGTTAGGCCCTTTGACATAATTTAAATAAATTCATGAGCCAGTCCATAGGGACCAGGCCAAAGGGACCGGTCCAAAGGGATCAGTCAAAAGGGACTCATCCACAGAGACTCGTCCACAAGGACTCGGCCACAAGGACTCGTCCACAAGGACCTGTCAACAAGGACTTGTCCACAAGGACTCGTCCACAAGGACCTGTCAACAAGGACTCGTCCACAATGACCTGTCAATAATAACCCGCCCACAGGGACTCGTCAACAATGACCCGCCAACAATGACTCGTCCACAGGGACCTGTCAACAGGGACCCGTCCACAGGGACTCGTCAACAATGACAGGGGCTCTTGCCTCAAGGCCTAACAAGCCCCTCTTTGATTATTGGTTTGCAGAACAACGTTTAATTCCATATTGGCATTCAAACTCTTACATGTTGCACTTGGAAAGCGAGATTTTCTAAAAATTACAATTTCACCCCCTTGTAGGGGTAGATTTATTTTGGGGTGGAAATATGTTGTCCATTGGAAAGGGGGTGTCAGCCCGAGTTCAACGACGCCTCATTTGTTAAAATCCGACCATGGGTTCGCGAGATATCACACCGCCGCCATCTAAGAACCCTAAAATTAGGCGTGATAGCTTTAAAATAGGTGATGATATAGGCTTTCATCTCCATGGGTCATTTCACCCCTAAAACAGTAAATAGTCATGTTATGGGAAATAAACCTGTTAAACACCTACAAAATATAAATGAACCTAAGATCTTTGTTTTTGCTGAAAATGGCAGGGGATGGGGTGAAAACTACCCCCAAATTAAAAATTCAATATTTTGGAAACAAAGAACCCTAAAATTAGGCGTGGTAGCTTTAAAATAGGTGATGATATAGGCTTTTACCTGGATTGCTCATTTCAACCCTAAAACAGTAAATAGTCATGTTATGGGGAAAAACGTGTTAAACACCTAAAAATTATAAATGAAGCTAAGATCTTTTAGTTTTTTATGAAAATAGTAGGGGGGTGAAAACTACCCCCAAATTGAAAAACTAGATACCTTGGAAACTAAGAACCGTAAAATTAGGTGTGATGGCTAAAAAAATTGGTCATGACAGGCTTTTACCTGGATGGATCATTTCACCCCTAAAACAGTAAATAGTGATTTTAAAGGGGGGAAGGTGTTAAACATGTAAAAATGATAATTGAACCTAAGATCTTTTATTTTCAGGAAAGGACCGATAATCTCGATGTTAGGCCCCTTAAAAACAAAAATTAGCATTTCTATTTCCATAATAAGCAAATATTTTTGCCATAATAGCAAATTGTTTTGATCCGTATTGACAGAATAACTAAGAAAACACTTAAGTTAATTATACGCCAAATCAATACTAATAAAACACACTTAAATGTCTACAATTTATAGATCATTTGAAGTGTACATGTTTCGAAACAACAACGGTTTCTTCTTCAGCACAATTGAGAGAGAAAAAACTTATTCTAAGGAAAAACTTAAATTAAAAATGGATATCCTTACAATACGTCTTAAAAGAATAATTTTGAAAAACATTTATAAATCCGTAAAATGATGTATGAAAATTTAGGCAATTATATGGTTAATCTTCTGAAAAATATATATGAAAAATATTGTAAAAATTGCCTAAATTTTCATAGCTCATTTTAAGGATTTATAAATGTTTTTCAAAATTATTCTTTTAAGACGTATTATAAGGATATCCATTTTTAATTTAAGTTTCTCCTTAGAATAAGTTTTTCTCTCTCAATTGTGCTGAAGAAGAAACCAGTGTTGTTTCGAAACATGTACACTTCAAATGATCTGTAAATTGTAGATATTTAAGTGTGTTTTTATTAGGATTGATTTGGCGTGTAATTAACTTAAGTGTTTTCTTAGTTATTATTTTCATGAAAAAACAAGATGTTCACCAAAGAACATATAGCCTACTTTCTCCTAAATGTATGGGTATCTTTATGACTCTTTGTTCTCATCCCTAAAACAATCACCCCAACCACAATGTATTGTTTGTTTTCTTTTATATTGATAATAAGCCAGTAAGTGTCAAGATCAATATTATATACTTTATGATGATTGAATAACAAAACTACTAACTTATTGTAATGCATTCACGTCCGTTAATTTCTATATTAAGCCAGCCTGCAAAATTAAGAATCTTCCGCCCCAATCATCTTCCGCCCCAATCATCTTCCGCCCCAATCACAGTAGGTGGTGCTGCGACCTATCAGTGAATTAATCTTTATCTTGTACGCCTATGCACTGCCATCGTAATGTACTACGATGGCAGTGTTCTATGGGTGTTGAATGAGTAGGCAGTTTAAAGTAGCCAAGAGGGAGGCGATCCAGCTGGCAGTGTTTAAAGGTATTCGGAGCGCGATCGTGGCTAATAGTTGAACTACCAGTATTACAAAATTGCCATACTTCAGGAGGCCAGCTCAGGCATTTACACAGCGTTATGTTTGGAACAATATTACCCACATAACCCACAAGAGGACAGCACCGTACAGAGGCATTAAGAAGGCTGTGGTTAATGACAACGTGTATCTAGTTCTTCTATTCTCCTTTTTCTAATGTCTTCTGTTTATGTGCGATGCTGGGACTGTGATTTTATTAATATACGAGTGTATACTTTATCCTCTCCTTTGAGCTAAATTACATTTTATTCAGTATCTGTGGGAAAAGCTCGTCATTTGTAAAAGAATTCAAGAAAAAAAAAACCTAGCTGTAGCAGTATTCGATCCCCAGTCAACTGCGTGTCAGACTAACATGCTAGCCCAGAGCTAACCGTATCCATGACGTCAGATGTTCTTAACTGACATATTAGATACAAACTGTTGGCAAATAAAGACTTTAAATAAACGATTTCTTCACTGCAGTACATCTTCATTAAAGATCATTTCATACAAAGTTTATATTATTGTATCAGTACGGTATATCACATACAACATACTAAAACTACTGAAATATAAGACAGGCACATGAGGACAGCTGCCATCTTGTCGTGTGACACAAGCGGCTCAGCTCTTTTAAGCCACTCATACTGTATAATATTATAATATTAAATTATAATAAATAACGGATCACGACCTTCAGGATAGCTTAAACCCCCCTAGGCTCGATAATCGGAATTGGTGGGTCTTAAGCTATTTATTAAAATGGTTGCATAATTCACACGGCCGCCATCCTGAAATAGCATGGCCGATGACCTTGAATTTTGGGTGAAAGACGCGCCCTATATGAAGGTATGTTGTCACCAAATTTGGTAGAGATCGGATGATTAGTTTAGCCGTAATTTGATTTTACGTTTTGAACATTTGAGTGGCCGCCATTCTGTTTTGGTAAAGATGGCGGCAATATAAAGTATGACACTGAGGTGTCCTTTACTAGTGCTACCTCTGTACCAAATTTCGTAATTCGGTTCCACCGTGTTCGAATTGATAGGGGGGACAGACATTCAGAGTACACACACTCACACACACACACACACACACACACAGGTTCACACACACACATACACACACACACACAGACTCACACACACACATACACACACACAGACAGACACACTTTTTTCGCCCTGTGTTGATCTCATAAGTCTACTTTCATTTTTAGCAAAAATCGAAAGTAGGCTAAAAATAGTAGGGGGATGAAAACTACCCCAAATTGAAAAAAATCGATATCTTGCAAACGAAGAACCCTAAAATTAGGTGTGATAGTTGAAAAAAAATGGATGATGGCATTATTTTGACGTAAAAAACAGGGAATAATAATGTTACAGGGGAAAAGGTATTAAACACGCCAAAATATATGCGTTTTGTGAAACCATGCTTTAATGGACGTGTGTAAGGATGATAATGATGACGGCTTGCTAATTATTATTATTATTGTTGTTGTTTGAGTCTTCAGTCTTTTGACTGGTTTGATGCAGCGCTCCATGTCTCCCTGTCCTGAGCAAATCGTTTCATCTCTACATAGCTCCCACACCCTACATCCGAGGCAATCTGTTTAACATATTCTAACCTTGGTCTACCCCTACAGTTCTTGTCCTCGACCCTTCCTTCCATAACTAAGCTTGCTATTCCTGGGTGTCTTAGTATTATTACTATTATTATTATTATTATTATTATTATTATTATTATTAGGTAATTATGGATTAATATGTGTATAGGTAACTAACCAGTAGGCTAATAGTAAACATTTGTATGAGTTGTTGAAGAAGTCAGGAAGGGCAACACTTTGGCATGGCCCATGAATTGATCCAAAGTTTTACCAGTCAAGACTCAGTGTACCCTGTTCCAGCCCTTAGACCGGAGATAAAATGTAATGGTAGAGCGCTGAAATCGAACCTGGACCTCTGTCATGACTGCTATGTTATAATAATCTTATATATATTTAAAGGAATGTCTGTCTGTTTGTCTTTTATGCGTTCATAAACCATTCATCCGATTGCGATCAAATTTTGGTGAGTTGTTGTACACACTTCCGAGAGGTTTATAGGCATAGATAATCCATTTCACAATAGATAGCGCGTGAGTAGTTTAAATAAATGAGTAATGGCTATGCGTTCATATACAATTAATCCGATTGCGATCAAATGTTGGTGAGTTGTAGTACACACGCCCGAGAAATGTATAGACGTAGTAAATCCAATTTACAATAGATGGCGTGAGAGTGGTTTCAACAAAATGTCGTGCGATTCGTTTCAACCAAGTCCCACATGCAATCATATATCATTCATCCCATTGCGATGAAACTTGGGTGAGATGTTGTTTACACTTCAGGGAAGGTTTCTGGCTTAGTAAATCCACTTTACGATAGGTAGAGCACGAGTAGATACAAAAAATGAGCGACGACGCGCGAAGCGTTTCAACAAAGTTCCATATGCGATCATATATCATTCGTCCGATACCGATGAAAATTGGATGAGATATTATGTACACTCCAGGGAAGGTTTCACGCTTAGTAAATCCATTTTACAATAGATAGCTCACGTGAAGATTCAACAAATGAGTGTCGACGCGCGAAGTGTTTCAACAATGTCCCGCATGCGTTCATATACCATTCGTCCGATAGCGATGAAACTTGGGAGAGATGTTGTGTACAATCCAGGGAAGGTTTCTGGCTGAGTACATGCAATTTAAAGTAAGTAGCGCATGAGTAGATTCATCTTATGAGCGACGGCACGCGAATAGTTTCATCAAAGTCCCGTATGCGTTCATATGCCATTCATCAGATTGCGATGAAACTTTAATGAGTTATTGTGTGCACGCCAGGGAAGGTTTTGGACGTAGCAACTCCATTTTTTAATGTTTAGCGCACAAGTAGATACAACAAATGAGTATAATAATAATATCGTATGGCCTCGGGTGCCTGGTGCAAGCTTTGTTAATTGACACCCAGAGGGTAGCTTGCATGTCGAATTTCGTCGTTCCTTTGAACGCTATGAAAGTCAAGGAGGTTAGATATCTAAGCTCCTTGACACTACAGCACTTTCAAGTAGAGAATGGAGGAACTTTGTGTTGGCGGAAAATCCCGAGATTAATTTTACCATTAAACACGGCCTACTGAATTCAAATGGGTTCTTTAACATGCCAACAACGTATGACATGAGTATCGTGATTTTTGTCGCCTTCAAAAATCACTTACCATGGCCAGGGGCGAACCTGCAATCTTGGGGTTGGTAGTCCGACACTATAACCACTCACCCACCGTGGCAAGCTAACAAATGAGTGACGACGCGTGAAGCGTTTCAACAAAATCCTGTATGTGTTCATATACCATTCATCGATTGCGATGGAACTTTGATGATTTGTTGTGCACACTCCAGGGATATTTTTAGGCATAGTTAATCTAATTTACAATGGATAGCGCGCGAGTAGTTTAAACAAATGAGAGATGGTGTTGCGTTCATACACAATTCATCCGATTGCGATCAAATTTCGGTGAGTTGTTTTGCATACTCCCGGGAACGTTATAGGCTTAGTAAACCCAATTTACAATACATAGCGCCCGAGTTGCTTCAACAAAATAGCATGCGAATCGTTTCGATAATTTCCCACATGCGTTCATATACCATTCATCCGATTGCGATGAAATTTTGGTGAATCGTTGAGTACACTCCAGGGAAGGTTGTAGTCTTAGTAAATCTGTTTTAGAACTGGTAGCGCATGAGTAGATTCAACAAATGAGTTACTGCACGCGAATCGTTTAAAAAGAATCCGTATGCGTGTATAAGCCATTCATCCGATTGCGATGAAACTTTGATTTGTTATTGTGTACACGCCAGGGGCCAACGGCCTAGCCGTGTTGAAACACCGGATCCCATGAGAACTCCGCAGTTAAGCAACATTGGGCGCAGTCAGAACTTGGATGGTATGCCGGTTCTAGGCACTGCGCGCTGTTGGCCAACATTAGGAGGAGCGTAAAGGCCCTGGCCACCCTACCGCAAGTAAACTCCGGCTGGGGGTAGCCTCTTCGGAGGCTCGGACCTGCCTTCGGGCAGAATACCAATTAATTAATTAACACGCCAGGGAAGGTCTTCAACTTAGTAAATCCATTTTAAAATATCGGTAGAGCACGAGTAGATTCAACAAATGAGCGACGACGTGCGAAGCGTTTCAACAAAGGCCCGTATGCGTTTATATGTCATTCATCCGATTGCCATGAAACTTGAATTGTTGTTGTGTACAAGCCAGGGAAGGTCTTGACCTTAGTAAATCCATTTTACAATATTGGTAGGGCACGAGTATATTCATCTAATGGGTGACGGCACGCGAATCGTTTCAACAAAGTCCCGTATGCGTTCATACAACATTCATCCGATTGCGATGAAACGTTTAAGAATTGTTGTTTACACTCCAGGAAGGGTTTCTGGCTTAGTACATGCACTTTACAATAGGTAGCGCACGAGTAGATTCAACAAATGAGTGACGGCACGTGAATCGTTTCAACAAAGTCCCGTATACGTTCATATGCCATTCATCCGACTGCGATGAAACTTTAGAGAATCGGTGAGTACACTCCAAGGAAGGATTCAGGCTTAGTAAATCCACTTTACAATAGGTAGCGTACGAGTAGATTCAACAAATGAGTGACGGCATGCGAATTGTTTAAAAAATCCCATATGCGTTTATATGCCATTCATCCCATTGCGATGAAACTTTGATGAGTTGTTGCGTGCACTTACGAGTAGGTTTTTAACTTAGTAAATCCATTTCACAGTAGATACTGGTAGCGCAGGAGTTGATTCAACAAATGAGTGACAGGAAACGAATCGTATAAATGAAATTCCGTATGTATTTATATGTCATTCGTCCGATTGCAATGAAACATTGTTGAGTTTTTGTGGACGTTCCCACGAATGTTTCTAAATAAGTTAATCCATTTTACGATAGTTTGGAGGCAGTTAGCGGAAATTTAAAGAAAGAATTGTGTATCCATTTTGTAACGTAATCTTGATTACGGTACAAATTATTATTATTATTATTATTATTATTATTTTTAAAGTCATTGTGTAATTATTATTATTATTATTATTATTATTATTGAAATATCAAAGTTATATCGTTTTATTCACCCATTAATATCAAGGGAGGGGCCATACCATATTCACGTCATTACCATAGTCATATATAATATTGTCAAGTGCTTAGATTAAGAAACAGGGTTTTTATAGAGGTCTAGGGCTGTTTTATTAGTTAAATTGTAAAGACAGGACGGGCATGGTTGGAAGAAGTTACGGACGGTGAAGCAACATATTGCAAGAAAATGTATTTCTGGAACGAAGCCACGCTGACTGGAGACAAGGGCTTGGAGAAAGATTTCGGCGGAATATATATATGCGCAACGAGAGGAATAGCGGGTTCTGAGTGGAATATTTGAAGTAGGCGGGCCTGTATTCCCGCTCGGAGAAGTTTTAGCGTCGCTTGAGGACTGAGAAATGCTTTGCTATAATTGGTCTGATGGGTCGCGGGCAAATTTATGCCGCGAAACATCGGGACCATTCAGAGTGTATAAAAGCCCAGTGCGACTTCAGCACTGGCTATTCTATAGATTCTATTCTGTCATTCACATATTCGATCACGCACTCACTCACTGACTTTGTGAGTCGTAGACTCTGCCAGTCCCTCAGTAAGATGGGACTTAGTGAATTCAATTAGCCTGGTTTGTTCAAATTTGCTTACCATGGTGATCAAACTCAGAAACAAGCAGCAGCAGCAGCAACAACAACAACAACAACAACGAGAAGAAGAAAACATATGTTTTCAAAGGTCAATAAACGTGTGTTGGCGTAAGATCTCAAATTAGACTACAAGCAGACCAACGAGATGGACTTTGAACCACAAGGCACCAGGTATGTGGACCGAGTTATTATCAACACAGAAGATCAGCGCTAGCGAGAAGACAGTCAATATTGCCCCGCAATTAGGGAATATTAATGCACATATTGTACACAGCTCGAAACCTCAGATCAAATGTTAATAATTTTGTTGTAAATAAACCAGTATTAGTTAAAATGTCTTGTTCATTGGGAGTTGAATATATAGGATAGTTGGAATGCAAAGAGTATCTCATAGAGCAAGTTTATTGCCCTACGCTCCGATGATAGATCTTGGCTCAAGGAAGGGAGCGGCCGTGGCTAAATAAAATTTTAATGTGTTATCTTTACGATAACTGGCGCCCAGTAAATCTAAATTAATAAAGTGTATGTCGTCTGTCTAGACAGGCCAATGCTAAATAAGAACGATGAGGTGGTTTTAAGGAGTCTTGAGTGTAATATCTGTAGAAACGTTATAAATGATCGCCCAACTTGTAGAGCGATATCCAACGACGAAGGTAGCCGTTACAAATGGCACAACCAATGTGGGGCTACGAAATATCGTACTGAAGTGAATGGATATTATGTATAAATCCAGTTTATTTCAAGTATGTTAAAGTTTAAAGTTGTTTTCATGTACGATATAAACGAGTACTCTTTGTATTCATTCCGAGTTTTTCAATAAAGAGGCATATATCAAGTTAGGGAACTACGGTTATAAATTAGGAGTGTTCTTTTGATGAGTTGTTTTTTGGGTAATGAGTAACAGGGATAATTTGGGGAATATACATTTGAGAAACCGTAGTATTATAAGATCAGTTAAAATGTCAAAATTAGATGTGCAGGGTACCAATGATGAGATGTCAAAAGTAAGCGAAAATCAGGAAACTGAGGAAAATAAACAAGACGGGGCTACAACCATCCAGAGTAATGAGGGGGAGAATCCTTCCTGGCTTCGAAACCTGACGATGCTCATAACTGAACAGAGTAAGAAGTTAGAGGAACAGAGTAAGAAATTTGACGTGCGTAGCGATCAACTAGAAAAAGCAATAGATCTTAAGTTCTCTGAGCAGAGTAAGAAGCTAGATGAACAAGGTAAGAGGTTTGATGAAGCCACAGAGAACTTCAATAGACAAATTAAAGAAGTAGGCCGAGAATTTCACAATAAGTTAGAAAACAGGATTAGTGAGGTGGAGGAATCATGGTCACTTAAGGTTGATGCCAGAATGCAACAAGTGTCGGAGCGAGTTGACAAAATTGACGAGGAAGTGAAAATTAAATGTAGTAAGGTTAGGGTTGACTTAGAAGGAGAAGTCAACAGTATGAAGCTCAAGTGTGATAATAATATTGCTAAAATAGGTAATTTAGAAAATAAACTAGAGAGCGATAATCAAGAAATTAGGGAAGAGGTTAACAGTAAATTTAACAGTATCAGTGAAGAAGTAGCGAGTAAAACAGATAAAATGGAGGAGAAATTGCAGAGATGTCAGAAGCAAATAGCAACAAATAGCGGTAATGTACAATTAGGAAATTTAAGTAGATTTCTAACTAAAGAGGCAGATTTGCCAGTATTCACAGGCAAGGCATATAACCCAATGGAATTCTTAAAAACAGTAGAAAAGAAGTTCGCTAAAGATTTAGAAGAGGGGATCGTTCAATGGGAACAAGTACTTGAGATGCTAGATAAATCTTTTGTTAGGGATTCAAGGTCATGGTTCAGTGTGTATAAATACCAGATGACTAGTTTTAGAAAATTTAAAGAGAAGTTCATAGCCAAGTACTGGAATGAAAATGTGCAAGAAAGAGAAAGATGTAACATTATTTTTGGGAAGTACCAAAGGAGAGATGGTGTTTCGTACACAGAGTATTTCTTAGCGCATGTACTTATATGCCAGAATTTAGAAGGTTTAGAGACTGAATCACAGGTAATTAAAACATTATTAAGGCATTTTCCTGATATAATTAAAGAAGCATTCTTCATGCAGAATATTACTACTATTGACGGGTTCGAGAAGCTATTGGAAAACTTTGACTCTCTTGAAAATAGTAGGACCGAACGCAAGCCAATAAGTATAGGAGATAATTTCGGGCAGGGTGAGAGAGAGAGGGGAAGAGAACAAGGCAGGAATGCGAATTACGAAAGACGACTTGACAATGGGGGACGCACAGCAAATACGAGGAACGAGAACTTGAACAGAGTAGGGGAAGGTACTAGGCCAGACAGACGTACAGGTCAACAACAACAATGTACATCAGGGGCAGGTAGGCCTAATTTAAACGAATAACGGGTTGCAGTGAGGTCAACAGACAGCCCGAAGTGATTGCAGTTCAATGTCCTAGGAATATTGAGTATTTAGGAGATTTTAATATAGATGTTAGAGAAGAACTGCTTTATGACCTAAATGGTGGAAATTTAGATAATGTTGAGAATGAGATTATGTCACCAGTAATTAAACTTAATGTGTGGGGTAAAGAAGTTGATGTTTTATTGGACAGTGGAAGCGAAAACTCTTGTATAAATTTAAGATTTTTGGAAGATGTAATGAGAGAAGGTATTCATGTTGATATAATTCCAGTTAAGTCCACTTTCATTGTCACAGCTGTAGGTAGTAGGTCTCAGAAAATATCTAAGCAAGTCGCAGTTCCAATTACCATTAGTGAGTTAGTTAAATTTCAGCCCTGTTTGGCAGTTCCAAATTTAGTATATCCGGTGATTCTCGGTGCGGAATGGTTATCATTATATCAAGTTAAATTAGATTTTCATTTTGGCAGGATATGTTTATTTTGGCAGGATAAAGAAGTTCAGGTTACGTATAAGGTGTCTAAGACTGACAAACAGATGAAAGTGTGTATGTTTGAGGAAGAAAGCAACGTGGTTGTGAGTGATGAGTTTCCTGAAGTAAATGAGGTAGACCGCGGAGATGCTAGTGAGAGCAAAGTTTTTAAGGTGTGTCAGGTTGCAATGGAGTCTGAACTTGAGAGTAGGATCCATGATGCATTGTCACAGTGTAAGCTGGATGATGAGCAAGGTCATCAGTTACATGAGGTATTAATAAAATATAAGGAAATTTTCAGCTCAAAACCCGGAGCAACACACTTATATGAGCATAGTTTTGTCGTTAAAGACACAAGTAGTTTCGTAGGGCCTAGGTATCCTGTCGCAACTAAATATATGAAAGCCGTCGAAGAACAGATAGAATTAACGTTGGAAAACGACATAATTGAGCCTTCAGCTAGCCATTGTTTAAATCCATTAGTTGTAGTAGCCAAGAAAGACAATTCAGTGAGACTGTGCATAGACGCCAGAATGTTAAATACCAGAATCGAAAGCGACCAGCTGAGAACTGAAACAGTGGAGGAATTAGTTCAACGTTTTCAGGGGCGGAAGTGGTTCTCGACAGTAGATTTAAGTAGCTCATTTTGGCAAGTTCCACTCCGTGCTTCAGATAGGTATTTAACTGCCTTTGCTTTTAAGAATAGACTCCTACAGTTCAAAAAAGTACCATTTGGGACTAAAACTAGCAGTTCCGCCTTAATTCGAGCTTTATCTATGGCTCTAGGTCCAGAGACTAGTGAGTTTGTTACGAATTATGTGGATGACATAGTTATTGCGTCACATACATTCGAGGAACATATAGATCACTTGAGTATAGTTTTTCGTAAATTATGGGAAGGGGGTTTCACTTTGAAACTGGAAAAATCTGAATTTTGTGTACACCACATAACTTTTCTAGGACACACTGTTTCAGCAGATGGTGTTACACCAGAGTCATCTAGGCTAGAGAAAATTAGTAGTATGCCGTCTCCACGTAATAGTAAGCAATTAAGGTCATTTATTGGTGTTCTCAATTATTTCAGGCGTTTTGTTGTCCAGTATGCAGGGTTATTAGAACCATTTAGAGAATTGTTGAAGAGTAAGAGTGTGTGGAAATGGACACAGGTCCACGAGGAAGCCTTCAGAAAGCTGAAAGAAGGATTCAGTAGAACAGTGATGCTGAAACACCCTAGGTATGATAGAGAGTTTATAGTAATCACGGATGCATCAGAGGTTGGTATTGCAGGCTGCCTATGCCAATACGATGATCAGGGTCAGTTAGGCATTGTATCGTTGGCAAGTAGAGGTTTGTCAATGGCTGAAAAACGCTATACAATTACTGAGATGGAATTCTTGGCAATTATTTACTCAATGAGTAAATTTAGGGTTTACGTGCTAGGCACGCACTTTCAAATCTGGACCGATCATCAGGCGCTAACGTTCATTAAATCTAGCAGGTTAACTAGTAATAGGATGACACGTTGGACGTTAGCCATGAGTGAATATGATTTCAGTATCAAACATATCAGTGGAACGAATAATAATTTAGCAGACTACCTGAGCAGACACATTCATAGTGAAGAGTGTGATATCAATATAGGAGTGAAAGAAGGAATCTTAGTGTGTGTTGGTAAACGTATAGTGCAGGAGGATGAGAGAGTACGTTTACGAAATATGTCTGTTGAACAGGAGAGAGACAGAGTATTGGGCGACATTGTCCGCTTGGTGAGAAGCAGCAATGATGGTGAGTTATCAGTAGGGAGGCTCAAGTACGGGCTATATCAAGGTATGCTATCTAGGAAAGATAGAGATGGTGAGTGGAAAGTGTGTGTACCAGAATCTTTACAGGAAGATTTAATCTGGTTCTTTCATGCTCAATTGGGTCATTTCGGAGCCAGGAAAGTTCTGTATGCCATTAAAGGGCATTTCTTTTTTAAAGCTATGGGAAGGAAGATTAGGAAGATTCTTGCTACTTGCGATCTCTGCCAACGCGCGAAGCACTCAAATCGGCACTTGATTGGAGAGTATCAAGCGGTAATAGCCAAGAAGCCGGGAGAGCTTGTGTGTGTTGATCTGTATGGGCCACTGGTGAAGTCTCGATACGGATACCAATTTATAATGGTAATAATTGACGCATTCAGTAAATTTGTCAAATTATATCCCTTGAGACAAGCTACGGGAAGGTGTTGTGTCAAGCAGATAGCAGAAAAGTATATTCCTGAGTTTGGATGCCCACTCAGTATACTTAGCGATCATGGAAGCCAGTTCACGTCTAAAATATGGACTACCAAGCTGACGGAACTAGGTACCCGGATTATCTACTCTTCAATTAGATATCCACAAGGCAACATGGTTGAACGGTCTATGCAATCCATTGGAAGAATATTCCGTACATACGTGCACGACAAACACAACGCGTGGTTCTCACGGTTGGGTGATGCCGAACGCTGGTTAAACTCAGTGTTACACGAGAGTACGGGATGTTCACCATATGAAATTCGTTATGGAAGGAAGCCCTCCAACGAAATAGCAAGAATGATAGGTTTAGATCCGGGTGAGGGACACTCCACGGAGTATTATCTTCTGTTGGCCAGGGACAACTTAGTAAAGTCAGGAAACCAAAGGAAACGCCGACAGAAGGGGGTCTACGACGAATTGGAAGTAGGTAGCGAAGTTTTGTTACGTAAGCCGTTGCCATCTTGTGCATTGGAAGGGAAAATGTCAAAGCTGTTTTTATTGTTTACTGGACCTTATGTCGTTTCGAAGAGGATAGGAAAGAATGCCTACTTATTGAAAGATCAGGAAAATTGTGTCATTGGTACATATAACATTTTCAATCTGAGGAAATATCATAGAAAAGAGCAAGTGCTGCAAGAAGGGCAGACTGCCGTGTGTTTATAATTAGAGTCGTGTCGTGGCTCTAAGGAATTGGTGGAAGTGAGATAAATCACTTGTGTTGCGTGAAACAAGAAGCAATATATATTGTGTTCTGTTATTGTAAGGGACTACAAGAACAAATGTAGCATGTAAATCCTGTATGACTGCACAGGACAATCAGAATGTTTATGTAACATTGCAAGAAGAGTGCAGATCAATCAAGGAAAATGAAAAGGGTATAATCATTATGTATGTAATTTGAAGGGTCATATATGTATATTCAGTGTATTTCCTGTTAAGTTTTAAAGGGAAGATTTGTGATTTCATCATTCATTACATTCTTTATGAAACCATGGGGACGTTTTGTAACGTAATCTTGATTACGGTACAAATTATTATTATTATTATTATTATTTTTAAAGTCATTGTGTAATTATTTTTATTATTATTATTATTATTATTATTATTGAAATATCAAAGTTATATCGTTTTATTCACCCATTAATATCAAGGGAGGGGCCATACCATATTCACGTCATTACCATAGTCATATATAATATTGTCAAGTGCTTAGATTAAGAAACAGGGTTTTTATAGAGATCTAGGGCTGTTTTATTAGTTAAATTGTAAAGACAGGACGGGCATGGTTGGAAGAAGTTACGGACGGTGAAGCAACATATTGCAAGAAAATGTATTTCTGGAACGAAGCCACGCTGACTGGAGACAAGGGCTTGGAGAAAGATTTCGGCGGAATATATATATGCGCAACGAGAGGAATAGCGGGTTCTGAGTGGAATATTTGAAGTAGGCGGGCCTGTATTCCCGCTCGGAGAAGTTTTAGCGTCGCTTGAGGACTGAGAAATGCTTTGCTATAATTGGTCTGATGGGTCGCGGGCAAATTTATGCCGCGAAACATCGGGACCATTCAGAGTGTATAAAAGCCCAGTGCGACTTCAGCACTGGCTATTCTATAGATTCTATTCTGTCATTCACATATTCGATCACGCACTCACTCACTGACTTTGTGAGTCGTAGACTCTGCCAGTCCCTCAGTAAGATGGGACTTAGTGAATTCAATTAGCCTGGTTTGTTCAAATTTGCTTACCATGGTGATCAAACTCAGAAACAAGCAGCAGCAGCAGCAACAACAACAACAACAACAACGAGAAGAAGAAAACATATGTTTTCAAAGGTCAATAAACGTGTGTTGGCGTAAGATCTCAAATTAGACTACAAGCAGACCAACGAGATGGACTTTGAACCACAAGGCACCAGGTATGTGGACCGAGTTATTATCAACACAGAAGATCAGCGCTAGCGAGAAGACAGTCAATATTGCCCCGCAATTAGGGAATATTAATGCACATATTGTACACAGCTCGAAACCTCAGATCAAATGTTAATAATTTTGTTGTAAATAAACCAGTATTAGTTAAAATGTCTTGTTCATTGGGAGTTGAATATATAGGATAGTTGGAATGCAAAGAGTATCTCATAGAGCAAGTTTATTGCCCTACGCTCCGATGATAGATCTTGGCTCAAGGAAGGGAGCGGCCGTGGCTAAATAAAATTTTAATGTGTTATCTTTACGATAACTGGCGCCCAGTAAATCTAAATTAATAAAGTGTATGTCGTCTGTCTAGACAGGCCAATGCTAAATAAGAACGATGAGGTGGTTTTAAGGAGTCTTGAGCGTAATATCTGTAGAAACGTTATAAATGATCGCCCAACTTGTAGAGCGATATCCAACGACGAAGGTAGCCGTTACAAAAAGCACTTCAAGAAACAAAATTACAACGCCAAATCTTTCTTTGATTGGCGTTGCAACGCATGCCGAGTTCAGCAAGTATTATAATAAATAATGGATTTTATAAAAGAGAGAGATAGACATACACGCTTTAATGCTTTCGCTGGCTCCAGTCTGCTAACATACACTAGCTTGCTGAACTAGTAAGAGTTGCTGATAAGAGCAGTGCAGTGTTGTCAGATTTCTTGTTTGGCCGATTCTGCAACTAAAGTTTAAACGGAGCCTCACATGTCAATGCTTAGCTACATTACTTAGCCTCTTTTATTACCTGTCTCCACGCAGCATAACTGCAATTGAAGTAAAGATGATGATGATGATGATGATAATAATGATGATGATGATGATAATAATGATTGTTGTTTTAAGGGGAGATTTAACATGTAGGTTATCGGCCCCTAATGGTTTGGGTGATGGTTAAGATGAAAATAAAATGTAAACTATAACTAAAACTAACTACACCCTAATAGACTAGGAAAAAAATCGATGACAAAAGGACAATAAGGCAAATAAAGGAATAAAAATGCCCTCAAGAATGTGGATTGAGGGACTTGAAAGGAAAGAGTGCCATAAACGGTAGATATGAAAGTGAAAGAGGAGAGGGTCTGCCACAGAGGTAATGAATAAAAGGAGGAAAACTGGACCCAGCTCAGGAATCCCTTGTGGTCGCCAACTTCCAAACTAATCAGCCGTAAGCCCCTGAGGGTGTAGCCATATCCAGGGTGCACCACAAGTGGTGGGACTACATACACCCTACCTTCTTGAGGGGGGGTTGAGCTAAAGGCAGTAAATAACCTCAAAATAAAAAACAAGGCTGACCCCTCGCCGAAATAGGTTATCAGAAAATAAATGAAACAAGGATCAATTAAGTCGGAAAAGGAAGAGTCTCCCTAAGCTTTGGATACCCTATTAATGTCGGAGTCGGTAGAGAACAAGAGTTGAGCAAATGTGGTCGACAGGAAAGAAGATAGAGAGGAGCCTAGCACAAGTCAGTAGAAGCAATGACGGACTCAGCTGGGACTCCATGGTCGTCAACCTACATAACACTATATATAACTCCCAGGGATGGAATTAAAGACCTCTTTTGTTTTATATCACTGGCATTAAGGACGGTAACACATGGCATAACTTTATAATGCGGTACTGGTCCTAGGGTATGCAAAATTGTATTAGATATCAGCTAATAATAGTGCGCATGACCATTATTATTTTTCCTTAGTACAGTACATGGGACTGATGACCATGATTTCCAAGCCCCTAAGTAAGACAAAAACAAATTATTCTCATTTTCCAATGTGTTGGGGTGAGGTGAGGTGAGTTTTCTATACACCATACTGATGTGGTTTCCCACTTCTACTCCAGGCAAATGTACATTTAATGTTAAGAATAGTGAAATGGTTTGCAACTGTCCAATGCTAGGACCTGATCAGTGGCTTTTAAAAATTCAATGGAATGGAGTACACTTCCCCCAAATCTAACAAAAGAGTGTTCGATCCCCCACAACAGCCATTCTTAAAGTCAATATAAATGGCTATGCACTTCAGGCCATGACGGTCTTCTGTCCAATCCTATCCCTTGGTGGTGAAAGCCACACTCTAATACAACCATAATAGTGTCAGGTTATCTGTTAAAATACCTAACTAGCCTATCTCCAGATTTACCTTTAATTTTTTTGTAAAATCCACTAAATTTTCCGCAAATTGACCAAATGACACAACATTTTAGCAAAATCCAACAAATGACTACCAGATTTATTGAAATTCCATTGATTTATCTAAGAACGGTTTAAACTACCTGAAATTAATATAAATTTACCTGAATATATATGAAAATTCACTAAAATTTACCAAACTTACCTAAAGTGTGCTACAAAACATGAAATTTATCAATTTTTTTTGGAAATTCACTAGATTTACTCGAAAATTCCATAATATTGCCTTTACATGTATGCTTTTATTGTTGTTGTTTCGTTTACCACACTCCCTGCAGACAAATACCTGAACATGACTTTCTCTTAGGCTAGGATCTCCACATTGGACGTGATAGTTGAATTTCATCTTCCATAAACCCATCTCTGAGGTGGGTGTCAGTAAAGGCATCCAGCTGTAAAAACCACACCCTGACATAGACTTAAATAACCTCTTACGTTGAGGTTCCTAACACTAACGACATTGAATGATTGAACGGTTTCCTTTTCACAATTCCTGTCTATAATTTCCTCTTCAAGGTTGCTAAAATGCAATTAAATTTAATAAATACCTTAAGATGGTTTGATTTGATTAATGATATGGTGTTGATGATTGATATATACCTTAGACTAATTTTGTAGGTCTTGACTGGCCTTGCAATAAAACTTCACTAACTAAACATGAGTTACCTATCAGGGAAACATTTTGGCCACTATGTTGGTTATTGACCAGTCAGTACAGTTCTAGTAATAAGACAGAAATTCAACACAAACAATGAGCGCGCGCGGTGGCTGAGATTGATACGTTCTGTCGGTTATGTAGCTATGTGGAATGTATATGACATATGGTTTACTTTAAGGTTTGGAGATCCCTTTAAAGATATTCCTACAAATAAGTGATCTTCAAATGATCATTGTTTGGTGTGAAAATATGTATTATATGATATTTAATGAAAACAATTATGATTTATTAAATGTTTATACGTTTACTGTATTCTTATTTAATGTAAGCACTCGAGGCACTATCGACCAAAATACAGCACTATCTGCAATGTATATTGCATACTTGAAGGTTTGGTGATCCCATTAAAAGTATTCCTACAATAAATGATTTTTAAGTTGTCGTTTTATGGCGTGAAAATGTTTAATATATGATATTTGCTAACAGGATTTACCACTGAAATTATTTTACAAGTAGTTATTTTAATGACCAACAGAGGTGACTGTTATGAAGGTAGAGCCCTATGTGGAATGTAAGATAACATGTAGCATGTTATACATGATATGTGACAACTGTAAGGCTTGTGATTTTAAAGATGCCTTTATCCCTATATTAATCACCCAGTTTACAAGACTCATAACGGAAAAATCCCAACAAAACAAAAATTTGCATAAAAAAACAATACCCTGGATCGGTTTACGATCATGAGATCTGCGTAGACTTAATCCCTGAACACAGGATTCCGAAATAAAGCAAGATTGCGATCCACTGTCTAAAAGGGCTCTGCAAGTCTGCCTGATCCCTTGAGCATCCTTGACCTTCACCAATGCTGTGGATAACAATATGGACTGACGTGGTTCTATCTTAAGAGTGCAGTAACTACTCGCACCATGCTGCACCTGAGTCAAGTTCTGATTAGAGACGTTTTCCGACTTATCTACGTTTGACGAATGCTGGGACACATCAATATGCAGTAACGTGTGATGCTTCTTCCTGAATGTTTGGCAGTTACCAGCCATGCACTGGGCGACTCTGTGTTGAGCATGTAGACTGTTGAAACAGAGATTATTGCGCTTGACAAAATCTCTACGTTCTAGAGTAGGAACTTGCTTAAAATCCCTACATCTAGCTAAAGCATGTGGAGCGTTGCAGTACACACAGTTTATAGTTGTAGTAACATACGTCTGATGAGCATGTGGTATTGTCTTACGATAGGAAGGTTCTTTACCTTTAGAGTCTGAGCTGCTTGAAGGCCTGAGGGGGTTGCTTGAGTTTACTATGTCTAAAGCCTTACATTTACCTTCTAAGAACTTGATAATATCTTGAAGAGTAGAAAGAATTTCAGAGTCTACAGTATCTTCAAATTCTTTCCTAATGGACACGTGCACTTTCTCTAAAATCAACTGCGAAACTAGTAGGTCTTCCAATGGCACTGTTAAATTTAGGGCCTTAATAGCATTTAGGTTACTCAGAGTTTGGTTAACTAGTGCCCGAAGTTCATTAACAGAATCTTTGTGAGCAACCGGTAAGTTTAACAAGTAACCTAAGTGTGCCGTAGCAATCAGTCTTATGTTATCATAACGACTGCGAATAGTTTGCAGAGCAACTTCAAAATTACTGCTAGCAACTGGGATATTAGCTATTAACTTATGAGCTTCGCCTTTGAGTGTAGAAAACAAGTAGTGAATTTTTTGAATATTGTCTAACGGGTCATTATTAACAACTAGGCTATCAAAGGTATCCATATAATGCTTGAAACCGGTCACATTACCTTCATAACTGGGAAGTTGTAGTGTCGGTAATCTAATAGCATTCCGTATACCGGTACTAGAATGTGAGTGTGGTGGAGTAATGCTACCATCAACCTTGTGTTCATTATCACGATTGATCTCGATATTCATTGCAGCTTCGAGATCAAAGTATGCTGATTCAAAGGTTTCTCTTTCAGCTGCATATTTTTCAATACCCTCAAGAAGTTCTAACTGCGTTTGAGCACCTTCAAATTTATCTCTAATGTTAGGTAATTCTTTCAGTCTAACAATCACTAATTGAATATCTGACTCACGCTGGAATTCACTAATGTACTTTGACATTCGTGTCAAACTTGATTTGGCAACGGCTTGTTGCTGTACGAGTTGCTTCCTACTTTGTTCTTCCTTTGCTGCAGACGCGTTACAAATACGAATGGTACGGAAAAAGTGAAACAAGGAATGCTAACTTCTCATACTTGCAAGAACCAAGTGCTTTGTCCGCGTTCTGTACATAGAGCATGTCTTTCCAACGCGAATATCCGGCTCACGAGGACCATGAATAATTCGTGAACTAGGATCTCCAGCAAACCAGGAGAGCACAAAAATAAGTGGACTGTAAAACAATTAAGACATTTCTGGTCCGAACATTTACTTCCAATACGGACCTGTACCACTGCCATCGTAATGTACAGGCCATCATGCAGCGACTCTTAACGATTGATCAGCTGATCGGTAGGGGTAGAGATGGCGACCATTTTGCTTTGTGCTGTGTTGTTTATATCTTTTATGAATAAGTATCCGTGTGAAAAGTGATACTTGAGAACGCTTCTACTTACGTTATCTAGAATGAGGATTATTTATTTTCTGAAACAAATGTTCATTTTGTAGGTAGGTTATTGTATCTACGCAAATGTTGCGTTGCATGTTTGTCATCACACAGAAGGTTATGTTTTAGTTAAGACCTTTATATCACTTATTATTTCGACTCATACAAGGTTTTTCAGATGGTAATAAAATGTTGTTAGTTCAGGAAACCTCTTGCCCAGGTCGCAGGTATGTCAAAAGTTTGTTTATAGCAACTACCGGTATTATGAAAGAAATTATAATGTGGCTTGCTTCTCCTTCCCCCACCACGACAATTTAAGAAAGCAATGCATACACAACATTCCCAGAAATTATTTGTACATTATGGGGAATACAAGAGTGTGTGTTAACATTTCCCTGAAAGTAAGATACCATTCATCGGGAGAGAAGAGCTAATCGCCTTGATGATAGGTTGTTAGTTAATATGGTTTCAATTATAGTAAGAAGTTCCCAAATTTCAGCCTATGCTAGGACTGGAAACATTTCTAATATGAAAATGCTGTATGTAAATCAGAGAAGCGATATCCAGTAATCAGTATCTACTGAAGTCAGTCCAAGTTACATTATTTGTGAGAATGGTGAATATGGTAATGTTTTCGTGGCATTTGTGTAGGCTACTGTATTTACATTAATGGGATTGTTAGCACCTGATGTATGTACTGTAGGTTATTGATACCTGATTTCAAAATTACAACCCATTGTAAATTCCTGATGCAAGAAACAAGTTAGATTGAGTCATAGAAAATAAGTGCTGTTAGGATAGGCCCTGTTTAAGTCACCTTGAGGGTGGCCTGTGCATTGATTACAATTAGAGATAGGTTAAATTGTGCTTTGTCATCCACGAGTAGTTTAGGACGTGATCTGTTGAATAGTCAAGAGAGATGTGGGGTTTTCTCCGGCATCTACCATAAACCTTTTCAAAGCGGTGAACAACGAGAAAATGGCCAAGAATAGATCTTATTCTCGACGTCAAAATACTGCAATTTAGCCCCGTTTGTGTGTTTAACGTCCTAGTAAATGTACCGGCAATGTACCATTTTGTTCACTCTCAAAATACCAGCTACATCGGCCGGATTCGAACAAGCGGAGTGATAATTAGGCGTATGCAGTGGTAACGGATGGAAGTGCAAATCAGCCCTAAATGGCATTGCTATTTTTCTACGTCTTGAAGCGGGAGCGTAATTTATATTAGGTTTGAAGAGACTGCGTGTGAAGGGAGCTATCTGTCTTGCTGCTGCGACTATAACGACCCTAGGCGTGACGTCACAGTAGGAGCCTTACGGCCTGTACATTACGATGGCAGTGCCTGTACACATATATACCAAAGAGTATAGAATAACAGAGTATACAATAACAGAGTATACAATAACAGAGGATGCTAACGAACACAATAGTTCTCTAATCTGCCGTCGAGCGCTGCAGAACGATCGAGCTGGCTATCGAGTGATCGAGACGGCTGTACTCAACAGCTACATTATACCAGGTATATTTCGAACTAATTAGACATTTCGATATTACCAACTTAATTTCGTCATTATTCTAGATAGGTTCATATACTGCAGTTTAATCATTGGCATGAATCTTAATTTTAAGGAAAGTAGGCTCTTTAGTTCGTCACGGAACCTCTAGTTTTTATTGCAATATTTCATTTGTTTAACTGGCTACCACCTAATAATTCTTAACAGAATATATGAATATAATTCTTATGATTCATCTTTTTTATAGTTGCGACAACTACTGGTATATCCGACTATATTTTTCTTAATTATTATCTATCATTAACTTAGGTCACTTGTGCACGTAAAAAACACAACAACAATATTATTTTCGTGTTTGAATAACATAGTCAAGAGGACAAAGCGTGTTAAAAATAAAAATATCAAAGTCAGACGGAAATAATGAAAGATCCCTGAAAATTAATTGGGATGCTAACTCCGTTAATTAGAAACGTGTAATGTATAATCGAAAATAGGGTAGCGTGGCCCAGATCTTTATCGTAGAAAAGAACTATATTTCGAAGAATATTCTGGCCTGCCAACATCAATCAGATTTCAAATCCGAAATAAATATTTGCATCTGTCAGAATGCAGAAATATTCGAAGAATTTTCCAAAATACAGTCATCTGAGAATATCGAAGATCTTTACGATGTTAAGCAATCGTAATTATCATCATAATTATCAAACGATAATGATCATCCACTCAAAGCTTGTGGAAATATATTGTAAGTGGATTTGACCTGAATACGTCGAAGTCCAAAAAATAGCATCATGACCACTAATTACACCACTAAAATTCACCTAAGAGCTGTGAGCATCTGATCAAAATGTATAACTTATTCATTAACCACTTAATTAAATAATTAATCACATGCCTGGTATAATAGCTAACTAAAATGAATAGATAGCCTACTCATTCTACTTAAATATGGAGAATGTGTGGCTCACCAACTGGTCGAAAATGGTTAGACAATTGTGGAACAAGCCTGGTATAAATCTGGATGTCGAAGAAGAGTACCACGTTGTTTTCCGTCGTCCTCCCAATCTTCTCTCTATTCTTTCCATTTTCCAGTAAGATGATCTTTCGCTTCTCGAACCCGGGATCGGAATTTCCCCGTACCGTTCCATGCTAGTCCGAATGCGGCTATCACCAATGTCCCAGTCTTTCTCTTGGTGGTTAAATCACTCCATCGAGCCTCTCCGAGACCGCTTATCTATCCATAATGTTTGAGGATAAGTTCGGATTGAGATAAGTCGGCACAATAATTGCGCAGGTTATGACAAATCCTGGCTTCATGATGGATTTACAAGTCCTTATGCGAAACACGGTTATAATATTTTATTCCAACATAAATGGCGATAACTGGTGATATTTCACCCCGTGAATGCCATGAACCTTCTGCAATTTAGTATAAAAATGTTCTGCAATGTTCAAGGATTACTAGAAATATATTCCATTCAGCACATATGATGAGTGCCTTAACACGGCCGTTGGATTTCGATGTGTTCGTAACTATCTCCCTTGACCTTTTTCAGTTACACGAATTCGCATTATAAATCTGCCAAGTGACTGTGCAATGGTTCACATGTGGTCAGAGATAAATACCCAAACTGGTATGACAATTCATACGGCTATAAGGCCGACTGGGACAACTCCAAAATGCCATGAGTTAGGTATTTACAAAGTTCCAGGTCCTAGCTCTGACACTCACAAAATACACGACCCTGAGTCTCTTATACTTCGTTACCAGCAAGGCTTCCAACGCACATGTAAAATATTCACGTCACGCGCGACCGCAAAGCTTACTTACCGAACACCAAATTCTGTCTGCTCACGTATAAGTGCCGACAACTCACCACCGCACGGCGATAGTCACGTTCACTCCAGCGCTGCTCCCTAGCGTTAAACAGCTCAAGTGAATACACGGCCATCTCTTGCGTGACGTAAACGCTGGGTTGGGTACGTACAATGTGGCCATATATCCTTACGCGCGTCAACCAAAATAATATAACCTGGACTATTGGTGTTGGGCACAATATATATATATATAGGGATTATTATTATTATTATTTCTTTCTTTCTTTCTTTCTTTCTTTCTTTCTTTCTTCGTGATGTCCGACTAAGATTGCGCTTACTTTTCTGATGGCAATGCCTTTCTCTTCTCCCAAAATCTCTTCATTTTCTCGCTGTGACTTCTCTTGCGATCTTCTGACAAAGTTTTGTTGGTGATTGTGCTTGGTTGGTCTGCAAAGCGGTGATTATCGACTAATTCTCTGAACTTAGCTCTGTCTAGTACAATGTTAACTGTGATGCCTATGTCCTGAAGATCTTTTCCAACTTCAAGCAGCCAGGTGTTTTTAACTTTCATTGACAGGGCAAGGTTAAGAATCCTTTTAGTCAGTCTCTGATTGCCCATCCTGAGGATATGCCCGTAAAATTTCAATCGACTTTTCCTAAATGTGTCTGAAATTTTCTCCGAGTGCTGGTATAAGTCTAGGGATTTTCTTTTCATCCAGATTCCCCCTGTACAGGCTGGTCCATACATTTTTCTTATGGTTTTCCTTTCTTGCTTTTTCACAACTTTAATTAAAGATCTGCCCCAATAATCAGCGTTTCAGAAGCATATAATGTTTCAGGGTTGATTACAGTGTTGTAATGTCGTAATTTTCATTTCTAGGTATTGTTTTCTTATTATAGGCCTATCTGTTCCAAGTTAGTCTGTAAGCTATTTGCAGTTTAGAGATCCTTTCTTAGTTTGCTTCACGACTCAGTCCGGAAGGTTGGATGACTTCTCCCAGTTATTTGAATTTAGACACCTGAGATATTTTGCCGAATTTGTTTGTCATTGGTAGTCCATCTAGGTGCCGAAGAGATCCCTCCTTGTACTGTGATTTCTGGTATGAGATCTGGAGTCCTGTTCTGGATGCAATTTTGTTAAGATTTTCCGTGGAGGCAATCGCTTCCTGTCTGTTATTGGACAAGATTGCGAGATCATCAGCGAAGACCAAACACCGTAAATGAATTTTGTTAGTACGTAGGCTAGTCTGCCAAGGGTCATTCCTTGAACTTTTTTCTCCCAGGTCCTAATTACTTTTTCTAGAACAAGATTAAACAATAGAGGGGACAACCCATCTCCTTGTCGGACTCCTGTTTTAACATTAAATGGTTCAGATAATTTCCCTAAGAATTTATCCTTTGAAGTGGTCCCTGTTAGTGTTTGTTTGATTAATTCTTTAGTTTTCCTGCCTTCTTTGAATTCTTCCAGAACACGAACGAGAGTCGATCTGTCTATCGAGTCATAAGCCTAATATTATTATTATTATTATTATTACTATTATTATTATTTGCGGTTTATACAGTACATATAACACATTTCTGGTATATTACAACGTAACTATACGGGCTTCAGTGAACCAAAGTATAGGTACGGAAACAGCAGCTTCTAAGCTGGAATTTCGCTACCCATGAAATTCCGAACGATTCTGGTTGTTGATAGAACTACTGCCTTCTGCATTAGTTTGTACAGCCGAGTATCCAGATCCAGTTCTTTAAGGCCTTGGAGCAATGTACTTGGAATCACGCCCGTACTCGAGACAATGATAGGTATGGTCTTTACTCGCACTACATGCCATTGACTTTTGATAGGGTCGACCAACTCACTGTATTTGCTGATTTTTAATGTGTTTTGACTGGAGATTCTTGTTGTTAGGAATCACAACATGAATCAATGTAGTTTGCTTGATTTTCTTGTTTACAACCACCAGATCCGGCCTGTTGTGTGATACCGATTGATAAGTCAAAATAGTTCGGTCCCAATACAGCTTGTATTCATTGTTTTCACGAACACACTCTGGCTGATATTGGTGGTACGGAACTTTCTTTCCTTTCAGAAGCTGAAACTTATCAGCCAACTCCCGATGCAAGATTTTAGCAACTGCATCATGCCTTTGTTTGTGCTCCGTTGCCAGGAAATATCAACAAGCAGATGTAATATGCTGTATTGTTTCTGGTTGTTGACATCCGTAGCGGCACTTATCATCTGGTACAGCGGGATCTTTTACAATGAACTTGAGGTAGTTCTTTGTAGGGATGACTTGGTATTGAATTGCTAGCATAAAACCTTCAGTTTCTGGAAAGATCTGTCCTGAAGTGAGCCAGTAGTTTGACGCAGTTATATCACATTTGCTTGACTCACCTCATTTGGATGTCTTCCGTGCTAAGGTTTTGCTTTCCATGCATCCATCTTCTGAAGGTCAGTATGTAGGAGGTGTTGAATCTCTTGCTGACACAAGACCAGTGGCGTTGATCTGTCCGCCTCACTGATGGCTCTGTGAAGTACAGATGACCTCGCTTCTGCGTAGAAGTACTCCTTAAGGCAGACTATATGTCGTTTCATCTGATTATCAATGTCAACGAACCCACGTCCACCTAGGCTTCTGAGTAGAGTCAATCACTCTATTGAAGATCGTGGGTGGTGTTTCCTTCCTTTTGTGAGCATCGTTCTCATTTTTCACTCAAGTCCTTCAATGTCCATTTTACACCATTTGATTATGCCAAAGGAGTAGCTCGGCACAGGTACAGCATATGTGTTAACAGCTTTCCCTAGGTTTTTGCTGTTCAAGTGCGTTTTTATGATTTGTTTTAATCTTTTGACAAATTCACAGGACAGATCTTTCTTTATTGACACATGGTCAATATGCTTAGCTTGTTTTACTCCTAAGTATTTGTAGGTGTCTTCTGCCAACATAGCCTTAATATGCTGTCCATCTTCCAGCTTATACCCGGACTTATGACTTTTCCTCTCACCACCTTTAGTGTCCGACACTTGTCCAAACCAAATCCCATTTGTATATATCGTGAGAATGCTTCAACTATTCTCAACAAGTTTTCCAGATGCGACTCTGTTTCGGCATAGAGTTTAAGGTCGTCCATGTATAGCAGATGATTTAGCCGAGTACCAACTCTCTTTCCAATCTTGATAGAAAAGCCGTAGTGAGTAGAGTTAAGCTGGGTAGATAAAGGATTCATTGCCGGGACAAACCATAAGGGGCTAAGGGAGTATCCTTGAAAGATGCCTCTCCGAATCGATATATCATCTGTTCGTATATCTCCGCGTGGTGTACTGAGACACAGTCTAGTTTGCCATGCTCACATAACCCTTTCCAAGAAACTGACAAATACCTCATTGATCCTATACAATCGCAGCACTGCTACTAGCCAGTCATGGGGCACAGAATCAAAGGCCTTCTTATAATCGATGTACGCCATATGAAGGTTTAGGTGATTTAAGTGTGCCTGGCCACACACAACTGAGTCAATTATTAGTTGTTCTTTGCACCCTTTTGAACCCTTTTTACAACCTTTCTGTTGCACGGCAATTATATTGTTTCTTTCACAGTGTGCATATATCCTGTTAGCCAAGCATGATGTAATAATCGTATACAACGTGGGCAGACATGTAATGGGACGATATTTTGTAGGTTCTCATGTATTCTGAAGATCTTTTGGAAGCAAATATGTGATGCCACGTGTGATGAATTAGGGCAAGCTATCAGGATGAAGGATGGCATCATTAATGAACTCACCTAGTCGATCGTGGACGCTCCAGAACTTCTTGTACCAAAAATTCTGAATCTGGTCAGGGCCAGGGGATTTCCAATTCGCTAAGTTGGCTGATAACTTCCTTAATATCATTTGTGGTGAATTTCTCGTGCTGCATTTGCTCAAATCTTTGGGAAGCTTGCTGTTCTTCTCTTACCCAACTTGATTAAGTGGCATGATGAGAAGGTGTAGACAATTGTTTGCCCCAAAATTCTTGAACTTCTTCTTTAGTCGGATAGTTTTTGTCCACAGAAACCTTTATCTTACCCAGAGTCTGATAGAATCTTCTCCCTGAGTTGGCGAAAAGGACGTTATCTTTCTTCCTCTTCATACTCTCCCTATACTTTGCAAGTCTGGCGGATAAAACAGACAGCCTTTGTTTCAAGGTATCTAAGCACTCTTCAGGTGTTGAATTCGGTACATCTAGCTGTGTGTGGTCTGTGTTTTGTCTCATTTTATTATTATTATTATTATTATTATTATTATTATTATTATTATTATTGTGTTTATATGTCTGCAATCCGGTGACAAGATCACGCAGTACGGCACTCTGTTCACACTGGAGGAGCTTGAGAAGTTCGCTATTAATTAATGAGTTGATTCCGTGGTTTTACAATTGACTGCACACTCATAATACCTCATGTCCAAGGACGCACGATATCATCCAGACGTCATAAACACGTAACATTGTGTATTAACAAACTGTCCATCTCAATATCATATCACTCCATAACCCTCCAGTCGATTTTTGCATAAACCAGACATATGGCTTACATGATTTACATGAATGAGTCATTTGTAAGACGGGCTCGGAGGGGTGTCATATAAATATATTGTGGGAAAATTTTCTAAATATCGTAGATCATGCTATTCAGAAATTCGTGCCGTTTAAATTACTGAAGCAAAACCCGGATCCGGAATATTACACAAGGGAAATCAGGGGGCTCAAAAGGAAATTAAGGAAAGCTTATAACAAACGACACGAAAGTTACGAGCATATGCTAAAGTTTAAATTATTATCGAAAGAGCTAGTTCTCAAAAAGAAGGCTGCTCTCGATAATTGCATGCAAAACTTAATTGGAGGAGGGGGTGATGAGTGGAAAAAATTGTTATAGTTACGTTAGAAGGCGGAAGGGAAATTCCAATGATTTGTGTATGATAATGTCCGGAGATGGTGAATTAATTACTGAGAAGCAGGCAATTGCTAATGAATTAAATATATGGTATGGTAGTGTGTTTAATGAATTTAATAGCTGTGTGTTGGACCTTAACTATGATTCTGATAGCCCACCTTTCCGAATATACCAATCCTTGATTCTAGCAAGAATTAAAAAGCTACGTAGAAAAATATCGAAAGGCCCCGATAATATTTGTGGAGATGTGCTAAAACTGGGAGGTACAGCCATTGGGCGATACTTAGAGGTGCTGTTTAATGTATCAAATAATAACACACAAATACCCGAAGACAGGAAAAGGGCTACGATAGTTCCATTATTCAAGGGAGGGAACAGATTGGTAACGGGAAACTATAGGCCTATTAGTCTCACATCCATCATATGTAAACTGAGGGAGCACCTTATTTCTGATTACTTAAGGGAACAGTGGGGAAAGTTATCTTGGCTTAATGGGAGGCAACACGGATTTTGACAAGGGTACTCATGTGAGAGGCAAATGTTATCACTCTTTCATGATATTAATGACTCGCTAGACACGGGGATGCAAGTTGACGCTGTAATTGTAGATTTTGCGTAGACATTTGATGTCGTCCCACATGACTTACTACTCCGTAATTTGGGCAACGAAGATTGAAAAAAAAGAGTAATTTTATGGATTCAAGAGTTCTCGACTGGTCGCTCGCAAAAGGTTAAAATGGGTGATGTATTCTCGGAGGACATTTTGATCACGTCAGGTGTCCCTCAGGGTAGTGTGGTTGGGCCCGTGTTATTTCTGGCACTTATTAACGACCTACTGAATGGGATTCGAAGTGACTGCCGATTATTTGCGGATGATTGTGTAATATACCGAAGAATTCAAATATCACATGACAACGCTCAGTTACAAACTGACCTCAACCTGATTCATAAATGGACGCTTAACAACAGAATGAAGATAAATACGAGTAAATGTAGCCTCATGAGAACAGGGAGAGGGCGAAGGCATCATTTTCAATTTAATATTGGCTCGGAAATACTTGTAGAAGAAGACTCGTGCAAATACTTGGACATCCATGTAAGGAATGATATGAAATGGAGTACTCGTGTGGGCCGTGTCGTCTCCAAAGCGTACAAATCACTTCATTTTGTAATGCGGGTATTAAAAGACAGTTGCTCTACCGCAAAAGAATTAGGATATTCGACCCTGGTGAGGCCAATCTTGGAATATGACTCAGCGGTTGGGGACCCATATCAGGTAGGGCTCATCAATGAGTTGGAGATGGTACAAAGGAAGGCTGCTTGGCTTGTGTTCAACGATTTTAATCCTAGAAGTAGTGTAACCAGGGCTGTATTTCTAAATAGGCTAAGTAGGCTGCAGCCTAGAGCGGCAAATAGTTCAGGGGCGGCAGTTTGGCAATTTATTCAAAAGTTAACATGAAGTATTTCGGACGTACGAATTTAAGAATACACATGTAACTTAAAAATATGTTTTAGTCCTCCTACATTTTTTCCTGCCTTAGAAGAGTTAAGAACTATTTGCGAACTAGTATTTCTGAAATGCGGGTTAACTCACTGCATTACTTTGTATTGAGGCAAATACAACAAAAACACTTTCATATGAGGACATTATTAACGAGTTGGCCATTAAGAAATCTCGTAAGAAAGCTATGTAAATTTGTACATGAAAATTACTTGGGATGAGTTGTTTTAGGGAAGTGTTTATATTTCTCAACAAATAAACCAGTAATTAACTACATTTTGTGTAATTTCATTTCACTATGTAGGGCAACTTAATTCAAATTGAACATATTTCTTCAATTACGCAAAAGATAGTCATTAGCATTAAAATATAAAAATATGTGTAAAATAGTGATCACTGATCTCCAAGAACAAATTAATTAATTAAGTTCGAAACTCATTTCATTTTTTAACGAATCTTAAAATTAGTAAGTCAAAAACAAGTATATAACTAATTTCATTATATAATTTATTATGTAAACCATTAAAATTGTAGTTTTATCTATACTAAATGAACTTTATGTTTAAAAAAGATGAAAACGCCAATTTAATCCATCCTTTTGTTGTATAAAAAATGTATTAAGCAAATATGAATTATAGAGGGGGGCGGCCTATAGGCGGCATACTCTTAAATCCGACCCAGAGTGTAACTCGAATGATAGAAAAACTAGGGAGGGAATCTCTGGAAGTTAGAAGGACGATATCCAGACTATACGCTATGTTTAACACTTACACTAATCGGCCAGAATGGGGAGAACTAAGCAAACGTCTGGGAAATCCCACCTACCTGATCAGGGCAGATCATCCACATAAAGACAAGGTCCTACCACAGCGTACAAATAATGGTAAATATTCTTTCATTAACCGTGGTATTGATAGTTGGAACTTATTACCTGCCTCAGTCTTAGAGCCTTTCCCCAAACATATTGATGTGTTTAAGAGAAGATTGAAATTTTGTGAAAATAATGCGATGTAATTATTAATTACTATAGTTCTTAAATTGAGAATTGTTGGTAAATTTCTGTATTTGTACAATTTGCCACCGGGGAATTACCCCCATTTGCAAATATTATATGCAGTATATAGTAATAATAATAATAATAATAATAATAATAATAATAATAATAATAATAATAATAATAATAATAATTACCAAATTATTAGTAAAATTACCCTAGTATTAGTAGATAAATGGCCATGATGTTCAAGCCCCTCAAATGAAACAACAACTGAGTGTTGGCCGTTCCAGCCCTCAGACCAGAATTACATTTCTTGGCAGTCCCGGGAATTGGATCCGGAACGTCAGAGGAAACAGCGTGAGCCACAAGGGGGCCATATGGACGTGTTATGATTTCTATTTATTACAATCATTGTTCTTCTTAATTGCAGGTAAGTAACAGACTGGCTATTTCAAAAATGTTGGCTACTTTCTATGTACGGTACAGTAGTCTCTATATACAGGTTGTCCCACCTAACTCTGCGACCTCAAATATTATCGAAATGAAACAAGATATGAAAAATCTACTTGCGCAGGAATGTAGCCACGTCAGGGGGTCACACAATGGGAGGATATGCACAATACAGGAAATTGTAACAATATCATTTTCAACGCAAAGTAAACATGCAATTATTGATAACAGAATTGGTTTCACTTCTCTAAACCTCGTACTTTCTGAAATAACTTAAGTTGTAGAGGACAGTAAAGGAGACACTGTTTGGTGCGGTATCATTGGCAACCGTATTGTAGGTCCCTATTTTTTTTTTATCAGGGAACACTAAACGGACAGTGATATGCATAATTTTTTCAAGACACGTTACCCCTTCTCATGGAGGACGTGGGATTGGAAACTCGTGTATCAATGTGGTTCCAGCACAGTGGTTCTGAACCCGTAGAAGTCTGCTGACCATTCAACCTAAAAGTGAATCATGTACGGACCCTCCCCCTCCCCCCAATACACCTTATCAGTTGTAACCGTTCCTCAATAACCCTTATTTTAAAGATATTTCAATTCAAACCCTGATGGTCATCGCCGCGAATACATTCGGACAATTCTCGTTCTACGCATATCACTTCCGAAATCCCCATTTATTGGCCACTCTTTATACGTGCCTGTGGACCCTTTTCACCCGCGGGCCACTCCCGAGGCACTCGCGGACCACCGGTTATGAACCTCTGTTCCAGCATGATGGGTGCCCCGCATATTTCGCACGTTTTGCCAGAGATGTAATGGATGCGAAGTTTCCAAATTGGTGTATAGGACGTGGTGGTCCTGTGAGATGGCTAGCACGGTCCCCCGATTTTACGCCATTATATTACTTACTCTGGGGCGCATTGAAAGATAGAGTCTATCAGGAAGTCCCAACTACAGTGGCGAATATGCAACAGCGTATTACTGCGGCGTATGCGGAAATATCTGTGGAAACACTGGGATCAGTACAACGCTCTCTTGTTCACCGTCTACTGAAGTGCATTGATGCAAACGGTAGTCAGATTGAACATCTGCTGAAGTGACACAGTATCATCAGTTAAGATGTTACTGCTTACTTGTGAATGCCTTTTCCTTGCTGGATGTAATTTAAAAACATGGCGTTCCTTTAAGCTATGGGCCACAATTTTGTTTAGGAAATCAGTAATTGTACCTTTTGTACTATGTGTACAGTTCTACACTTGTGTTAATCTTGACAAACAGTGTCTCCATTGCCATCCTCTACAACGTTAGTTATTTCAGAAGGTACGAGGTTTAGAGAAGTGAAACCAATTCTGTTATCAATAATTGTATGTTTACTTTCGATTTTGCTAGAAAAACATGTATGTTCCATAAAAAAAGGCAACTTTGCGTTGAAAATGATATTTTTATAATTTCCTGGATTGTGCATATCCTCCCATTGTGTGACCCCCTGACGTGGCTACATTCCTGCGCAAGTAGATTTTTCATATCTTGTTTCATTTCGATAATATTTGAGGTCGCAGAGTTAGGTGGGACACCCTGTATATAAAAATGAAAATTTGTCTTTTTTTTTCTGAATTTTCACGGAAGTTTGAGTTATTAACGCGTTTCAGACTGGTTTATGACGGTTGCGCGCAAAAACAATTTTTTTTTCTGTCTCTCTGTTTGTTTGTTTGATTGTCTGTGTACAAATTTGCACGCGCATCACTCGAGAACGGCTGAGTGGATCAACGTAAAATATGGTACAGAAGTCCATCAGAGGCACGAAAGTAATCATTGTTGTAACTCTTCTCCATACCTCTCATAAAAGAGGGCCTATCCCCTTAAAATGCATGCTGAAATGGGCGTAGAACGACGAGACAAAGCTCATTTTCAGCGTCTCAATGGGAGAAACAAAACGCGGGAGCCCTTCGGGCCCCAAAAACCACATTTTAAGGTCCTAAAACCATCAGTTTTTGAGATATACACAAAAAACTAATTTCATTTAAGCTATTGAAAGAATGCAAGCCGGTAACCATGGCAACACAATCTCAGAAGTCCATCTATTTCTGTAAGACGCAATGCCATTCCATTTATTACATTACTGTGAACGTTCGCAAACGGCTATAAGGTTATCACGGAACCAACTTAAGCTGTAAAATTCATCAATACGTATATAATGCGCTAAAGGGGGTCAAGGGGTAATAAGGTCTATTATATCCCTATCCCTATATTATTAAAGTATCATTATGATTATTATTATATTATGGCGTACAAGGACGAGCAAAACTCATTTTCAGCCCCTCAGTGGCTCGGAGGCACGTTTCTGAGATATTCCCAGAAAACTAATTTCATTTAATAAACTAATAAAGACCACCTCGTGGCGCAGTGGCTAGCATTGTTGGCTGTCACCCCCGAGGTACCGGGTTCGATCCCCGGCTCTGCCAAGAATTTCAAAGTCTTGGTATATTCTGGTACGGGGTCTCCCAGCCTAGTGATGCAAAATGGGAACCTGCCGGATGCTATGGTAGGAGGAGGAGTGGAAAGGAACTGGCCACCCTACCACACACAAACTCCGGCTCGGGATGCCTGGTTAGTGATCCCTTGACTTAGTCAAGGGCTCTTATTCAGGTTGCCTACGTCCCTGGAGGGGGTGTGGCACTCTTTTATTTTATAAACTAATAAATAGATGACGAGTACAGGAGAAGACCTAATCAGGAGTTATATAGATACACTGAGAAAATCACAGGTGTGGCCAGAAAGTGACGTTTGGCTTTCTATGGACATGTCACATGGATGAACCCAACAAGACTAACAAACCGGTTTCTCAACTACTGGGGGAAGAGAAAGAGCGTGACACCGTCGCTAACAGTAGTTAACAAGGATATCCAAGAACTGAAGATAATGAAAACTGATATTAGAAGCCGATCACATCTCAGAAAGATACTTAAACAGAAGAGTTTTCAGGACAGACCACCCTGTAAGAAAACCGGCATCATCTGGACAAAAGAGAGAAAGGAGAAACATAGCCAGAGAATATTGGGCAGACATCAAGTCCCTCGCCAAGTTGAAAAGTTCAACGTCGTGGTCCTCAGCTGGACCATCTGAAAGGAGAAGAACAAGAAGAAACTAATGAAGTAATGCAAGCCGGTAACCATGACAACAGTGTCACAAGAGGTGACATCCAACTTTCCATCTATTTCTGTAAGAAGCAATGCCACTCAATTTATTAAATTTCCGTTAAAGTTTGCAAATGGCTATAAGGTTATCGTGGATTCAAACATAGACTGTAAAATTCAAAAATGCGATTAAGGTGGTCAAGGGGTACCCTAGAATTTTTACACGTGACTTACACGTGCGATATGCAATATGCTGTACAGAAGGTCTATTATATCTCCAAACAACACATTATTTTCAAAAATTCCTGAATAGGAATAGTGTTTTTTGCAGCTTTTGGGAATTTGGGCCATTGGAGGCTAACAATCCCGAATTTTCATGCACCACGAGCCTTTATAATTTATTAAAGGGGTCTTCCTGGGGATGGGGACTTTCCACAACTTTGAGGGTCAGTTTTAATTTGACATATATTGAGTTTCGTCTGCGAGGTTTTCAATATTATTTTCACGTCAGGAAGTACACGTTAGGTGAATTTAGTTTGAGAGCACATTTTAAGTAATCATATTTTTGTCGACAAACGGGTTCATCGTAAAGATGATTCGGTTTGATACTGTGTGGCTGATATATCTTTATGTTTATGTACGCCTATAATTCATGTTCGGGTGCTTGGAGCATCGTAAAATTAGGTATTGTAACTATGAGTCAATACACCAATCATTTAGAAAACTCTTCAACGTACTTCTCATAGAAGAGTGGGTATAAGGAACAACTTTTCAAAATACATGCTAAAATAGGCCAAAAATAAAAATTATCCTAGAAGGACGACCAAAGCATATGTTGCGCTTCTCAATGTGTGACACAAAACTAGGGAGTCTATAAAGGGTCTCCGAAAACCACCCTTAAATTAGCAGTGTCTGCGATATACCCAGAAAACTAACTTCGTTCTGATAAACTTATGAAGGAATGAGAAGCCCCTAACCATTGGAACAGTATCTCAATTGATAAGGTCTGGTTATTAATACCGAAGACCGTTCGAAGAGCGGGTACTTCTGCTAGTTGTTAATATATTTGAAGGACTTGGAACATGTTGGTCATCAGCTCCATGCAATTGGGTGTGTGTTGAACGTATCTGATGATCGGTATTTCTGTGATGACTGTGGTAGTAGCCTATGTGTAACTGTATCGGGGACAGGGATGAGGTAGGTGCTCTGGGATTTGAAATAAAGTTATATCCCGACATTTGCCTGGAGGAAGTGTGGAAAATCCCGGAGTAAAACCACACTCAGGATAGGCGCTCTCAGCGCTGGGATTCGAACCTGCGATCTCCGGACTTGCTGCGACTTACGCTGCGGAGTGGCTATTTTTCAGGAGAACTCTCAAATTTAAGGTATATAGTAACATGGATAGACCTTTGGGCTGGGAGTCTATTTGGAATTAACGTGGACGATTTAGCATCGACAAATTTCCGACACCTAGTTACAATAGTTTTTTTTTTTTTTTTTAGCGTATGGCTTTTAGTGCCGGGAGTGTCCGAGGACATGTTCGGCTCGCCAGTTTTGTAGCTGCTTCGAGACGGACACCCAATGGGTGAGCTACAAGTACCGTTGGGGGGGGGGGGGTAAGTTGGAACCTAAGGGCTAGGAATTGGAAGGTAGCGGCTGTGGCCTATACTTGGGGACCAACCCCGGCATTTGCCTGGAATGAAGATGGGAAACCACAGAAGACCATCTTCAAGGTAGCCGGCGGGGGGATTCGAACCTCCGCGCCTCCCGGATGTGAGCGACTGCCAGCAGTCATGCCGTAACGACCTCGGCTAACTCACCCGGTAGTTACAATAGTACTTAGTTCCCACTCATGGAACGTGCGTCATCACGATACACTATTCGAAGACGTTACTTAATATGTTTTTTGAGTCTTCAGTCTTTTGACTGGCTTGATGCAGTCCTCCAAGCTTCCCTGCCTGAGCTAATTGTTTGTTTTCTATATAGCTACCACAACTTACATACCAGACCATCTGTTTACCATATTCTGACCTTGAACTACCCCTAGAGTTTTTATCCTCGACCCATTCTTCCATAACTAAGTTTGCTATTCTTGGGTGTCTTCCTATGTGTCCCACCAACCTATCTCTTCATTAGCAGTCGTTAGAGACTTCTCCCCTCACTCACTCGACTTAATACCTCTTCTATTTGTTACTCTAATTAGCTATTGTCGTTTTAAGGAGTGGAACTACGAGGTCATCTGCCCCTTATTTGTTACTTTATCTACCAATCTGATCTTCATCATAATTCAAATGCTTCTATTTCACCTTACCAGTAGGCATTACACAGCAGTAGCGCAATACCCCAACAGTCCTCTCATTATCACGATGAAGCTAGATGTAGCAAGGTAAAATTATGATTGGATAATATCCTCCGTCATTGTGATGCACGACATTCCATTTACACATAACGAATTACAATGTGTGATTGGCCATGGGCTCCGGAAATTATTCATCATGATAAGACTCTATTCACGGTGTTCATTATGTGTAGTTCCTTCTGGTACGCAATCTATTATATATACCTCATTTACAAAATACATTATCATTTCTTCACCATGAAGTTGTTGATTGTTCTCGCCGGAATTCTCGGCGTGGAATATGTTTTAGCAGCTTACAACTTGGCGGTAAGAAATAATTTCGTTGCAATTTGAGGTTGGTTGGTTGGTTGTTTCCTCAGTTTAGGGGCTGCGACAACGCGGTCATGTAGCCCCGTGCACTTTGGGGGTGTGTAGAATCTGTCTGATAACCTATGCTAATTGTGATGGCTGTATTAGTGCGTGTTATGTGTAATTCATAGGACTGCAGGCGATCAATTCCAAGTAGTTCCTACTTTTGCTACCAAACGCTACCGTCAATGACTCCTAGCTGTGTACTTGGCTACTAGATGCCACCGCTACTATCACCTAGCGACGAATGTTGGAATTTAATGGAGCGTTAATCAAAACTAACCTACAAATTTAGCTTCAAACAATTGTAGTTGGTGGACAGTTAAATTACTGTACATGCCATAAATCTATGGCATGGGCCCGCCACGCCGACTTTACTTCCCCACCGAAGGAAGGCATACTGAGGGATTTTTAACGCTCTTAAAATCCATCGACATCGGCCGGGTTTGAAACCGCGATCTTGGGCATAGAATCTCAGCATGCTAAAACTACGCCACCGAAGCCGTTTGATCGCGTGATTAGCGGTCATGTAAAACTGTAGCGTAAACTTCCTTTTCTACTACGAAGGCGTACGCTTTGATCTTATTTAACTCAGTTTAAGAATAGAATTGCAGTCTAGTTCAGTTTAAAGAGTTTGATAATTTAGGAAGAATGGTGGGTAAAAGGCAAGAACAGGGAAGGGGAAGAAATGACATCCAGGGATAAGAGAAGGAAGGGAATGAAAATATGAGGGTAGGAATACTGATAGACGAAGTAACTTTGTGAGGAACAATAGAGGTAATTTTGTGAATAGGGATAGGGGTAACCAAGGGAATTTTCAATGAATATACGGTTATGATGTTCTTCGATTACCGCCCTATCATCCCGAATGACATTCTATCGAGCACATCTGGGCATTAGCAAAGAATTGGGTTGCTTCACGACATATTACTTTTCGGTTGGAAGATGTGCAGAAATTACTATAGGTAAGGTTCGACTTTGTCACACCCAACGAATGGGCACGAAACTATGAAGACCGGCTGGATGATTATGAAGATAGGCACTTCGTAATTAATGTCGGCAATTTCTCAGATGAGAACTCGGACTCGGAGACTGACACTGCAAGGGACGATACGGACTTGTCCCGAGTAGAAATGATGTTATCTGACGCCTAGCACAAAAGGGGAGAAGAACGTGTAAATTGGTATTCATAACTCAAGCATGCATTTTAACCGTAGTGCCAAAGGTTGTTTTCAATGTCAGCTTCATGGGATAGCGTTATACGTGAAGATCTCAGAATATATCTCTTAATTCTTATTGATGTGTAACATATTTCCACTCGGTTGCTGGATATTTTTGTGGGAGTGATTTTGAAAAATGGGACGGAAGTGGATCGGACAGAAGTGTGTAAGACGCACTGCTAGCTGGATCGCATCCCTCCTTGTTGCTTTAGTTGCTTTAGCAGCCAGGAGGGATGCGAACGAGCTAGCAGTGGTAAGAGGAAACAATGAGCGCGCGGTGTTGGATAGTGGTACCTTGACGCATGTGGAATGTATATCACATGTGGATTACTTCAAAGTTTGGAGGCGCCATTAAGAATATTCCTACAGTAAATCATCTTCAAGTTGTCGTTTTTTGGTGTAAAAATATTCTTTATATGATATTTGCTGAAAACAATTATGATTAATTAAGAGCCTCTTTTCCTATCTCTGGATAAAGTGATGGTTACTCCCCGCGTAACATTGATCAAAACTCATACTGAACTGTAAACGCTCATGCGAACTCTGGTGTCAACTGATTGAAACGCAAACCACATATTCAAAATATTCTTATCAGCATTTAATATATGATATGCTTTAATAATGAAACATTGTAACTGGTCGGTAAAGCCGGTATTATGCTTCTGCACAATGGGCAATGGCTATTCAGATATTAACCCACATTGCGGCAATGCAGTGATCAATCTATATATATAAAAATCAATGTAACGTGATAGTTTGTCTGTGGGTGGGTATGTATGTCTCCTATGCGTTCATATACCATTCGTCCGATTGCGATGAAACTTGGGTGAGATGTTGAGTACACTCCAAGGAAGGTTTCTGACTTAGTAAATCCATTTTACAATAGGTAGCGCACGCGTAGATTCAACAAATGAGCGACGATGCGCGAAGCATTTCAACAAAGTCCCGTATGTGTTCATATACCATTCGTCCGATAGCGATGAAACTTGGGTGAGATGTTGTGTACACTTACGTGAAGGTTTCAAAATTAGTGAATACATTTCACAGTAGATAGCGCACGAGTAGATTCAACAAATGAGCGACGACACGCAATGCGTTTCAACCAAGTCCCGTATGCATTCATATACCATTCGTCCGATAGCTATGAAACTTGCGTAAAATGTTGTGTACACTGCCTTCGAGCATACAATAGGATAGAGAGGGCGCCAGCTATGCTTCTACCGGCCGACCGTGGGGCCAAAATAAGATCAGCTGATGTTGGGCAAAACAAACATGTCTCCCATAAGAATAGCATTATGAAGTGACTTAAAATCCCGATTCAAGCGTATTCCTTGTGATTAACAGACTATTTCTGTTGAAGGTGGCGATAACTACAATTCCTTCTGAATATTGCTGCTCTTTTTTGTATGAAAAGTGTGAAGTATAATCGTTATATGGGATATTTTGGTGTGTTGACATATCAGTGTTGGAATGCATAGGTGACGTGTGTGGGGCCTACATGGTTAGGAAATTATAAAATGGTGAATAAAATACGTTTATGTATAATTTTTATCCGTAGTAATTGTCTGAAGTGGTTATATTTGTAATATTTTTACATATCTAAAATAATAAACTCTACGAAGCATACTAGTAGGCCTACTAGCTTACCTTTTTTAGTGACATGTAGGCCCTATGCTTCTATTATGCTGGTTTTCCTTTATAAATCAAGAAAGTTTGCCGATAATCATCCGATCGTATCCATTAACCTGATTATAACTATCATCAATTATAATTCATATTTATGGTCCATAGCTTAAGCAATTCAGGGTCTGAAGGGAAGCTGAAATAAGCGAATATATTCAATTATGCGTAAGGGTAGACCAAGGTTAGAATATGTTAAACAGATTGCCTCGGATGTAGGGTTTGGTAGCTATGTAGAGATGGAACGATTAGCTCAGGACAGGGAGGCATGGAGAGCTGCATCAAACCAGTCAAAAGACTGAAGACTCAAACAAACAACAATAACAAAGTGATATCCAGCACTGCATCTTAAAAGAAAACCAATGATATCCCCACTCCAAATATTTATCACCTCCAGCAATAAATCTTACAAATATCCTTATGTTATATCCCCTTCCCCTCCGTATTTAGTAAATTCATTTTTAATGGCTAGGGACTTCCGGGTCATCAGCCCTGTGTACTTGAGTATGTGTTGAACTTGTCTGATACCATAACTTAAATTTCTGTGATGACTGCAGTAGTGTGTATAGCTGCATTGGTGGTTGTTAATTCATTTAAGGGGCTTGTGACATATTGGTCATCAGCACCGTTTAGTTGGGTGTGGGTTAAACTTGTCTGATAACCTGTACCGGTATTGATGTGATGATTGTAGTAGTGTGTAATTTTATTAGGGACAGGGATGAGGTAGGTGCCTCGGGACTTGAACTAAGGTGCTATCCTGGCATTTATCTGGAGGGAGTGTGGAAAATCCTGGGGGATAAACCACACTCTGGATAGCCGCAGTCAGCGCCGGGATTCGACCTGCGATATCCGAGCGTGCTGCATGATTTAACGAGCACGGCTACGCTGCTGGGTGCCAGCTGTATTGGGGAAATCTATGTAATCAAGTATGTGTATTTTAGTTCATATATTTTAATTCTTACCCGTGAAAAGATAGTCTGTTCCCTTTTTCAAACCTCTGGCTGCAATTGTAAGCAGCGCAAGATATAACCATTTTCGCTATATAACTTCACATTCAGCCTCTTACATAAAGGAAAATGCGTATTTTACATATTTGTAATATATTATACTGCAAAAATGGGCTCGTATATCGATAATTATTAACTATAATCTTCACGCTCACGCTGACAACTTGGGCATAGGCGCCATTTTATACCAACATCAGCTGATCTTATTCTGGCCCCATGTTGTTCTGGTCAAGGCCTCTCTATCCTATTGTATGCTCGAAGTACACTGCAGGGAAATTTTCTGGCTTAGTACATCCACTTTACAATAGGCAGCGCACGAGTAGATTCAACAAATGAGCTACGGCGCGCGAAGCATTTCAACAAAGTCACGTTTGCGTTCATGTACCATTCGTCCGATAGCGATGAAACTAGGCTGAGATTTTGTGTGCACTCCAGGGAAGGTTTCTAGCTTAGTAAATCCCTTTAAAAATAGGTAGAGCACGAGTAGAATCTACAAATGAGCAATGGCGCGCGAAGCGTTTCAACAAAGTGCCATATAATTTCATATACCATTCATCCGATAGCGATGAAACTTGGGTGAGATGTTGTGTACACTCCAGGGAAGGTTTCTGGCTTAGTACATACATTTTACAATAGGTATCGCACCAGTAGATTCAACAAATGAGCGATGACACGCGAAGCGTTTCAACAAAGTCCCGTATAAAGTCATATACCAGTGGTCTGATAGTGATAAATGTTTGGTGAATTGTTGTGTACACTCCAGGAAAGGTTTCTGGCTAAGTAAATCCATTTTACAATACGAAGCGCACGTTTATATTCAACAAATGAGTGACTACGCGCGAAGCGTTTCGACAACGTCCCGTATACGTTCACATAACATTCATCCGATTGCGATGAAACTTGGGTGAGATGTTGTGTACACTCCAGGGAAGGTTTCTGGCTGAGTACATCCATATTACAATATGTAGCGCAAGAGCAGAATCAACAAATGAGCGACGACACGCGAAGCGTTTCAACCAAGTCCCGTATGGATTCATGTACCATTCGTCCGTAGCTATGAAACTTGGCTGAGATGTTGTGTACACGTCATGGAAAATTTCTGGCTTAGTAAATCCACTATACAATATGCAGCGCACAAGTTGATTCAACAAATGAGGGACGACGCGCGAAGCGTTTCAACAAAGTCCCGTATAAGGTCATATACCATTCTGCCGTTAGCGGTGAAACTTGGGTGAAATATGGTGGACACTCCAAGGAAGGTTTCTGGCTTAGTAAATACATTTCACAGAAGGTAGCACACGAGTAGATTCGACAAATGAACGACGACACGCGGAGCGTTTCAATACAGTCCCCTATGTCTTCATATCCCATTAGTCCGATAGCGATGAAACTTGGGTGAGATGTTGTGGACACTTACGTGACGGTTTCTAACTTAGTAAATACATTTTACAGTAGGTAGCGCACGAGTAGATTCAACAAATGAGTGACGGAGCGCGAATCGTTTAAACAAAATCAGGTATGCGTTCATATACTATTCATCCGATTGCGATGAAACATTGATCAGTTATTGTGTACCCACCAGGGAAGGGGACTTAGTAAATCCATTTCACAATAAGTAGCGCAAGAGTAGATGCAACAAATGGGTGACGACGCGCGAAGCGTTTCAACAAAATCCCCTATTGCGTTCATATAACATTCGTCGATTGCGATGAAACCTTGATGAGTTATTGTGTACACGCCAGGGAAGGGCTTCGACTTCGTAATACATTTCTCAATAGGTAGCGCACGAGTATATTCAACAAATGAGTGACAGCGCACGAATCGTTTAAACAAAAACCCCTATACGTGCATATACCATTCATCCGATTGCGATGAATCATTGATGAGTTATTCTGTACACGCCAGGGAAGGGTTTCGACTTAGTAAATCCATTTCACAATAGGTAGCGTACGAGTAGATTCAACAAATGAGTGACAGCGATGAAACTTTTGAAAGTTGTTGTGCACGCTCCCACGAATGGTTCTAAATTAGGAAGTCCATTTTACGATAGCTTAGAGGCAGTTAACATGTTGTGTATCCAAAAGTACTTAAAGAAACAGAATTTCAACGCCAACACTTTCTTTGATTGGCATTGCAACGCATGCCGGGTACAGCTTGTATAATATATATAGATTTTTTTTCATTGTATCGTGTATAACGACGTTAGCGTGTAGGCCTATTCGTGTGACTGAGATCATTCTATATGAAACATGGAGTAAGTTGGTAAATCATGCTCTATATCAGTGGTTCCCAACTTATAATGGCTAAAGGGCCAAATGGGAACTTCGGGTATGGTTGCGGGTCGCCCTTTAATAATAGGCTAATTTTCATAAAACTTAAGGCTGGATGCCCTTCTTGATGCCACAGAATTTTTCAACTGAAAATCCGACCCCAGCAATCAGCGGGATTCAATCTTAAGTATTCTACAATATTCCATAAAGGAGTGAAATTGTAGACACCACGATACTAAGAAAAAAATAGTTTTTATGAAGAACACTCAACAATGTAAGTTTATTTGAATTAATATAAAAATGGCAAAGAGTGCCAAATAACTAAAGTCACACTGAATGTAATAATGTTATAAAAACAATGCTTACAGAAGGACAATTTTGTAGTACAGTAATACGTTTTCTTTAAATCAATATTAAAAAATGGGTTCAAAATTCCGTGAGTAAAGGGAAGGGAGTTCAGTGACCTGCTGTGTGATGCAGCGCGTTGTATAACGGTTCGCCATCAATTCTATATCAAATTACTTTGTTCATTTTTGCCGAATAGATAGACTATACATAGTACTTTAATGCGAGCAATGAAACATATTCTTTCATGACTTTTTAAACCTGTCTTTTTTTTCTAAAAGCTTTTCAGGGTCGAAATATTTGCCTCGTGGGCCACCAATTGGAAACCACTGCTCTATATACTAAGCTCATGTTGTTCAGTTTCATTTATCGAATGTTCTGGCCGGAGCGGTAGAGATAGGAATGTTTATAGGAACGTCAGTATGATTCCATACTTCCCCTCCCGAACAGCGCACGGCACACCTCTAGACCTGTTCGTTGTGTTGTAATTTTCTAAATAGAATCCCCCACAGTTGTGGCGACAAATGTAGTTTTTAATAGGTCAGTGCTCTAATCATATTTGTTGTAAAAAATATAAATAATATACTATAATATAATATTTCAGTACACTCCTTAATTGCGAAGCACCTTCTGAACAACTTCAATTTGCAAAACCAATTCCCAACCTTGATTCACGTCCACCATCACATGAAGAAATAGTGGACATAATCAAGTCATTACAAAACAATAGAGCCCCTGGTGAAGATGGACTTATTGCAGAAGTTTGGAAATTGGATCATGAACACATAACACCAAAAATTCACAGAATAATATCAGATGTCTGGAAAACAGAGAAAATCCCAAAAGAATGGAAGAGTGCTTTGATACACCCACTCCATAAGAAGGGAAGCAAAACTTATCCGAATAATTATAGAGGAATTTTGCTTCTTCCAGGCGCTTATAAAATTCTCTCTAAAGCTTTGCTGAATCGACTCGAGCCACAGGTGGACCACCATATTGGCGAATATCAGGCTGGTTTCAGGAAGGGAAGGTCCTGTCTTGAGCAGATCTGGAACCTCAAGACCATACTGCACATCCGACGATGCAGGAACACTACAGTCACATTTGTGGATTTCAAAAAGGCTTACGATTCGGTTTAACAGACTAGTAGAATTAGGAGTTGACAGGAAGACCAGGGCCATCATCCAGGAAACATTATTGGGAACTACCTCAAAGGTGAAATTCATGGGAGAAATCTCTAACTCTTTTGCAATACATACTGGAGTTCGACAAGGGGATGGTTTATCACCACTCTTGTTCTACATCGTACTGGACAAAATCATCACAGAATGGGAAAAGCATGTGAAAGGTATCCAAATTGGAAAGGAGAAAGGGAAAAGAGTCACTGTGAAATGCTTGGCCTTTGCAGATGATCTGGCCATCTTAACAAACAACAAGGATGAAGCCATATTAGCGCTAGAGAAACTACATGAAATCTCCAGTAAAACGGGACTTGATATTTCCTATGAAAAAACCCAGTATATGGATACCAAATCAACAGGAAACATCACCTTGCGAACGCAATATGGAAAAATCTCGCAGGTCACTCACTTCAAATATTTAGGAGAAGCCTTCCAACCCATAGGATTGAACACAATTTCTAATGCAGGTAGAATAGTAAAATTTCAGAAGGCGTACAAGCTGACATGGAATCATTATAACAAAAGAGCAGTATCTCGCAATGCAAAACTGCGCCATTATAACACAGTTATCTTGCCTGAAGCCTTGTACGCGGCAGAAACCACCGTCATTAGAGGAATGACAAGAATTCATGATATTGAGAAACAGGAACGAAAAAATCTTAGGAAAATCCATGGCGCTGTTTTCCGTAATGGAATTTGGGTCAGGAGACCAACAAAGGAACTTTATGAAAATACAGACACCATTATAGATAAATTTAGGAAGAGACGTCTGCAGTTCATTGGACACATATATAGGATGGATGAGAACAGACTCACTAAGAAGATTTTCAATATCGTGAATGCAAGTAAATTAAAGACCAGTTGGATAAAAGAAGTACACGAAGACATGGAATTACTTAAAATCTCTGAAGACGACATTAAGGACAGAGAACAATTTAGAAATAAAATCAGAAACACGAAAATTGTACAAGTTTCAAGGAAAGACTCACTAATGAAGAGGTTTTGGGAAGAAAAGAAGAGAGGAAAAGGAAGTGAAGCTGTGATTGGCTCAAGTTCTCACGCTCTCCTGAAGGGGAATAATCGGAAATAATAATAATAATATAATACTTGGGTGGGCGCCAGTTCATAAAATGAAAGCTTGCCAACGATTGACATATAATGGTTGAGCAGATCTCTCTCTCTCTCTCTCTCTCTCTCCCTCAAGTCGTGGTGTGACAACCACCAACCAGGATGCATTCGATGAGTAGTAAGATCTTATATGCAGAAGTGCACAATGTACAAGGATACCAAAAGCAAATAAATAAAGAATGAATTTGATATGTTAAGTTAAATTGAATTTATAAAATATTCATAAATAATAATAGTACAATATCAACTCGTGCTAGATCATCTCCCCAAGGTTTTGTCTTTGTACTTCCATATGTTACCTATCTTGACCCCAATGTTTTTCTGAGAAGAGCTCATGAATACATTGAAGGCTACATCAATGATGTGAATATCGCGTAACACTGCCAAAGTAAATAGTGCATTCAGTAGACTACTGTTGCATAATATTCAATCACTTTTGACTTCAATCGTGAAGACACATGATACTTAGAATACCAAAACCAATGCGACGTAGAAAAGACGATAGAATCTCCCTAATCTCACATTTCCTTATCTGATAATCTTTCTCTTTTTCCTCCCTTTGTTATATCTCTCCTTCCCGAATAAAAAATATAGTAGGCTCTCTCTTCCTAGACGATCAAGTTTCTTAGTTCTCCAAATCACCACTACTTAAGTTCTAAAACCACAGCAGCCATCTTGCACGTCTTAGGGTGTGTTTCTATCTCCCAAAATTTAAAAAATGACCCCCGTGGCGGTAACGAACAGCTGATTCGTAACCGCAAGTTAAAACTCTGTGAGAGTGGAACGCGAATTATCCGCTGTTCACCGCTGGCTTGTTTACAATAAATTAACACCAACATGGTGGCGAGAGGAGGATGCTCTTGCTAGCAATTTAATTTATGTAGAAATCTATTCCAGTTCATGACAGTATGAAGTGCAATTCATTTATCGATGGGGAATTGTATGTGCGTTTATATTTAAATTGCAACGTGACACTGTTCATCAAAACTATGTGAAAATAAGAAGTACAAATCAAGGTGGCGCTGCACTTGACTCAATCTTTGTATAAAAAGTAGGATGTAGGTGAAATTTTCATGTTTTTTTAATATCCGGTAAACATTGTATGTAGTTTCAAGATTATAATCCCAAAGTTTCATTGCTGTACCTCAATTCTAAGGGTGTCAATAAAATTGAAACATTATGGCGCCACGCCCCCTATTTTGCTGTCTCGAGTACAGCTGGACAGGAATCCGTATCTACATCTGGCCACTCTGACCGTTATTGCGAGGAAATGTTTGATGTTATTGTTCAGAAGGCCGTGGACAAGATGTCGGATATTTCGGATCTTTGTTGTTGAGTAACCATGGATACCACGAGGTTAATAAATGTGAGTTACCTGTTATAAGCGTTTCTGTCGAATATTTTTTCCAGTTTTTGATTAGGTTCTATGCCGGCCCCGTGGTGTTGGGGTAGCGCGCCTGCCTCTCACCCGGAGGTCCAGGGTTCAATCCCCGGCTCCGTTACGATAATACGGTTGCCGGTTCCAATTTCTCCGGTCAGGTCCTGAGTTGTCTTGCTGATACCGTGTTCCCATATTGAACGTTGGTTCAGGCGTTTGACTGTTTTTGTCGACAGTGGTTATGTTAACTTGTCGATTTACCGGTCTGTTGTCATTACGTTGTTCACCACGAGGTCGTTGACTAAGAAACTGTTTGTTGGTCGAATCGAGTCTTCTCAAGATCTGATCGCATTTTACAAAAGACGTTGCGTCATAACAGATCAAGACTCGGTGAACATCTGCGGGATATTGCCCGATTATGGTTTGGATCAGATCAGTTTCCGCTAGTGGGGGTTGAAGGCATCTCAGCTTAGCTAACTGCGAGGAGAAGTAATTCGCATAGCGAGTTGGCTGAGTAGAGCTGTACCTCTTCGTGTACATTTCGGCTCTTATCCCCTGCTGAATATCTGGAGACCAATATGTGCGCAATAAAACTTCTCTGAAATCACGGAAACCAGTGACCGAGTACCTAAAAGCGCGGAACCAGGTACTGGCTTGGCCTTCCATCAAACGCTCTATTACGCGGAGTTCACGTTCCGGTGTTACCATCGTATCACGCAGATACGCTTCAACATTATTCAGGAATTCAACAGGTGTGACGCCTCCTCCACTTCCTGAGAATCGGGCAGGTTGTTCCTCCCTTGAACGTATTATCATCACGTTCTGATTCCCCGAACTACGTGTCGGTGTAAAGGACGGTGCTTGACTATTTAATAGGCTAGGTTGCTCCATGGCAGTTGGATAGCAATTCCCTGTCATAGTAGTGACATTCGGAGTAGTAGTCATAGTAGATAATACGGTTGTATTAATTGGCATCTGATAATTGTATTGTGGTGGATTTCCCGCGGTGGAAGTAGCATTTAGTGGTGACTGCCAATAATGTGACGTACTGGGTTGCCCTGAGGTTGTGGTAGGGTATGCCTCAGCAGTCATCATCATTTGTGGTCTCACTGTCGATGATGTTGTTGGAATAAACGGAGGTGTTGTATATGTCGTGGATTTCATATGCGCTTCCATCCGTTCTAATCGCTGATCGAGATCTTGAATGTCAGGCGAATTAGAAAGATTGCCTGGCGAACCTATTGTGTTTATTTGCAGCTCGATCCTCTCTATCTTCCCACGAAGACACTCGTCAACATCGTGGACGGTCTTCTTAATTTCGCCAATGTTAGTCGTGTGTTGGGCCTTGTCCTTCTATTTTCCTCCTTGACTGAACTTATTTCCCTCATCAACTCCTTCAAATTTTCATGAGTTTCCAATCTCAACCCTTCCATGTTAGCAGTAAGTTCCGCGATAGTACCATTACTGTCGACTAAATCTTCACGAAAACGTCCCATGTCGTTCACCATTGTTTTCATGTTATTGTGAACAGCAGTCGCTACGCCCCTCATAACCTTCATGCTATCGCTGACATGTTCGACTTGGCGTCTAATCCCTTCGGTCGCCGTTTGAGTTTCATCCATTCGTTCCTCAATAGCAGAAACTCGAATTCCTAACTGCTCCTTCACGGTCGCAATCGCAAGTTGGAGTTCACTCCTACCTTCGTCCATACGATCGCTTACCTCTTCGATTCTGACGTCTATCGCATCTAACCGTGTCTGCATCTCTAATCTACCTGCATCGATGGTACTGGTCAGGGTTTCAAAGCGTGTATCAACCTTCCCTAAAGCTGCGACAAGATTAGCATTTGCTTCTGCACGATTCGTTTCCAGATCGTTTCTGACTTGAGTTAGAGTACAATTTAAAGCAACAGTGTTTTCAACATTAGCATTAATTGATTCGTTCAGTGCTTCTACATGATCATCAATACTTTGATTTAATTCTGTCCTAACATTGTTTACACTTGTGTTTACATTGGTTATATCAGCCCTAACAGTGGTGATATCATCCCTGACAGTAGTCAGTGTTTCATTAATTGTAGCGACATTAGTAGTCATTCCACCTCTGACCTCAGTCAGTGTATTGTTAAGTGTGGCGACATTAGTGGTCATATCACCTCTAACAGTGGTTATGTCACCTCTGACCTCAGTCAGTGTGTTGTTAAGTGTAGTGACATTAGTGGCCATAGTGTTGTCAATGGTAGTGACATTAGCGTTTATGTTTTCATTAAGGTTGGCAGTATTAGTCGCCATAGCCTCATTTATGTTAGCTACATTATCAGTTATATTGCGCCTTACTCTACCTAAAGTTCCATTTACATTAGTCACATCTGCTCGAACTAAATCTAAATCACCTCTCAATGTAGCTGTATTTTCATTAAAATCAACTCGTAATATGGTAATATTTGCCTCCATATTGGAGTTAAGTTGAGCCAACATCTGGATCATCAAAGCTTGGAAACGCTCCTCCTCCATTACACAAATTCAATTCATGAGATGAGGAAGAAACACCTAACACCCAGCGAACACTACATTATGGATGAATGGCCATGGTGGAAAGCTTGGCCATCTCCAATAAACTCCCATGAATTCTGCTGGATTCGACGACAAAGAATGATTCGACATTTACATTTAACAACAAGCAAAGCAACACAAAACAAGTCACATTTACTACGGATGAAGTACTGACTACATAAAATACCTCGACTTAATTTTAACTTTATTAGACTTCACCCCACGGTCTGATATCTAAACAGAATGCCATGTGACCTTTTGTACGGCTGTACGACCTCTAAAGTTCGTCACAGTCCAGACAAATTTGTCAATAATCAAAATACATGATCCTCTCAAAAATGACATGTTGCTGCTGGCCTACATGTCCACATCGGCTTACCAGGTTGGGCGCCAAAAGAAATTGAGAGGTTATGTGCCCGTTGGACGAGGTTATCTGGTTACCACCAACCGTAACGTGGCCTCCCAGATGACCCCTACCTCGAGACACATTGCCGGAGAGGATCGGAATGCACTTCTTATGGGACTAGCCGACAAAAGACTCTTGCTTCCCTAAGGACCAGGTTCCCATCACAGTGATTGTCATAGACACCCAAAGAAAATGCACCCCCAAAAGGTCAAAACTACTAAATAAATACATCCAGACTTAAGACATACTCATGGTTTGTTTATTTGAAATGCCAAACCCCTGTCCTACGGTCGGAGGGTTTGGTAAAACGGCTATTCCGTAGCTAGTAAACAAAAAGAAAATAAAGAACTCCTAAAGTTAACGTAGAATCCCCTCGACAGGTCCTAAATACAGCAAACTAAAAATCAAAGCTGGGGAAATGGTACCGCAATAAAATAGATACACAAGAATAAATGATGCTTTTAGGAAGAAGGCATCATGTCATCAAACTTGTCAAACATGACAGAAAGGTTAAAGGACTGGTACCCTCCCATATTTACATTTACGCTCTAATTAATTCAAACTAAACCTGCTTTAAGCTGATCAACGGCGTTAGACGTCCGTGATAAACAAACAAAACAAAAACTAATGATTGTCAGTCATCATTACATTACAATGGTACAGTTATATACAACAACAAAGAGATTACACTACAAGAAAGAGTAGGGTAACAGTGGGATAACATGTCAATGAATAAATAAGTTGTACACACAAATAATCATCTTATTATTACTGCCTGCAATCAGATGAACAACTGTTTGTTGTCCACTGTCATCTATCAGTGTATTTAAACATGAGAATCCAACTGTGCAAGAACAGCATTCTCCTGATCGGGACACGGTCCACGAGTTCTGAACTTTGGGTTCGCGTGCGATCTCTGTAAAAAGTCTATCAGTGTTAGCTACTAGACTTACTAGTAAGAACAAACGAAAGCTCAATGCATTGGTCCGCTCGACTAAAGAAATAAGATCAAGATTTAACAACGATTAAAGATTAACGGTATTATTAGCATCGTAGGTTTAGGAATTAAATTGATGGTTCATGATTTAGTCCTAAGTTTAATGCCGTAGATTTATGAGTCCATTTATTATTAAGAGAGTTGACCGAATGCAAGGCTTCGCAGGAGTGTGCTACCAACACGTGGTACACCTCAACAAAGAATACGTGGCTCGCACGTTAACAATAACACAATCGGTACTCGTAAGAGACCATTACCTTTTATCCTCGGTCAAACTTGTTCTGTAACATAGATTTTCCGGCTTTCACTAATAAACATGGTAACCAACCCGACGTCGTGTATCAAAACACGGTAAATAATCATTCACTTACAAGTGAGAATAAACAATGGCCTGAACGGTCCAACCTATCAAATGGTTACTCAAATTAAATAGGAATCATGACAAAAACATATTGGGCTCGCTCACAAATACCTGCGAGTATATCAAATATTTAGCATTACTTATTAGTACTCCTGTACTCGAACAACTTTACAAAAATCTATACTTGATCAAGGTCAATAGCATGAGCATAAACAAACATGGCTCGTAATGGACATTCCTAGCAAGGTCTAGAAAGAATAATATAAAAATTAAGTCGTTAGTCAATTGTCTCACAAGAGAGATCGTAAATAACCTTGGGCAATGTAACAGGCGCGAACTGGACGAGCATCTGTCATCATGCTTCCAGCGCTCTGCAATACACGTTATGACGTGTCAATGAGTGCTCAAAGAAATGTATTTCACTGATATTTAAAACACATTAAATTCACTATAAACGTAGACTGAGTGATCCTAGCATTCACTCTATATGATTATACACATGTAAGAAACGTTATTATGTCGTTCAAGACGAATAAATTACAGTAAGAATTATATGTTCGGCTTCTAAAAACCAAATAAACGTAACGGAAAGATATCTCTCTCCTGTTGAAGGTCTTCGACAATGTGAAGCACCACTGAAGTTCACAGCAAAATATGTGCTGCGTACAAAACACGTTTAAATGAGAATAAATTCTTGCGTGGAAATAATTGAAATGATACGATTATCGTATAATAGGAATTATGAGTAAGTTCAAAACATTACTTGACTCATTTACAGCGATGTGAATTCATCTTAATTCTGGTGGCAAGCTGCTCACTCTTGAAGAAATGTACTTTACAATAATAATGTGGGCTGGATCCTTTCCATGCCTAAACGATACGCCATAGATGTTAAATAATAGACGTCACTGGCGTACAAAATAATAGAAAAAGGGGACTTCAGAAAACTTGACAAATAATCAGCTGGAGCTGAATTAAAAATATACCCCTGTCACAAATTGACTAAATTGATCTTCCGTCATGTGGAATTACCTTTCAAAACAATATTGCACCGCCGTGTGAACGCACACAATCAGGTGAATAACTCTCTGTCGAGTAACGAAATGCAAAGAAGCATTTAGAAGCGTGAAAATCACCATAAGATGGTGGTCAAAAAGAATGAAAATATCCCTACCTTGAAGACTGACAATAAGTTATGGATGCTACAAACTAATCCACCCATGACCATCCACCGTACAAAAATAGATTATAAGATCATGACTCACAGCTATTGCAGTTCATTATCCAGACACGAGGATTGAGGATTTTGCCTTTTGTCCTGGCAATCCACAGATATCTTCTCTGCTTGGCTATAAGCATTGTTATCCACTGGTGGTTCTCCATAGTCGTAGTGTGGCTTAGGTGTCAGGCATTCCTCCCATTTGGATATTTAAGCCATTGTCATCTTCTTCTTTAGTACAGTACAATTATGCCTCAGCGCATGGTTGAATGAAGGCATCTTGGTTTAATCGTAAAACTTGTAGAATCGTAGACACTGCTTCTAGCGTATTTTAAATTCACTGCTTTTACACTTTATGGACTATATTAAAAAAAGGCCTTGTCTGCTTAAATTACAGAAGCTAGATTTGACACAAAGCACGTGTCTATTCACTGAAGGTAACACTTCACATGTGGTAGATATTTTATCTAAGTGCATCAGCGTAATCTTAGTCGTTTTAAATTCGGCCTTTGCACGGCTCAATAATATTGCCCATAAACTGATGAATATTTTGACTAGAATTTCACTCGTGTATTGCTGGTACATAAATCACTTGTCACACTGGTCAGCCATTAAGCATGCTGCAACCATGTGGTCGATCACTTCACTTAGTGGAAATATCACAAAATTCAAGATATTCGACGGACTGTTTCGCGTCACAAGCACACTTCGTACTAAAATAAATATTTTGGTCGTGTTCACTTCTCAAATATTGATAACGACGATGCTAATATTGGGTCACCTTGGACCTTCACAAATGACGTCTGCTCGCCATGCGAGTACGGATTATAGTCATTCCTTCACGGAAGTAGGTGTGCTCAGTTCTCACACTTCCGAGTCATTTAGCGACTAAGTTCTTTCCTTCCGCGTGTCTGCGGTGGTATACTTTCGGTTGTAAACCATAAATAAATATTATAAGCCCATGAAAATTTGGCTAATTAAACTGCATTACTTCTTATTATAAATTCTAGATTGCACATCAAAGAAAACTTCTTTGATCATGTTGGGTAATTGTTCATAGCTTCTTAATAAAGTCAAAAGAACATCTGATGTAGTGGCATACATCTGGGATGCGTTCATAATTCTTGAACATTATAAATTCCATGGTTCTCGAGTACAAGCATGAGCTATTCGGGCTCAATACTAACAAATGGATTTCAACCAAATATCTTATGTGACTTTTGTACCATAACTCATATGAATATGCGTATTCTTAAGAGCCAGCAGGGCTGCCAACTGTAAATAAATGCCCTTTCTCTATCTTTTTACCCTAATGTCAATAAATCAGAATATATGCAAGCCAACAGCTCTACACTTTGCATACGTATAGTACCTAACATTATAAATTAATTTGGGGTAACTAATGTACGTCAGTGCAGCCAACATTATTTAATCCTTCTGATAAGTCCAATTTCTAAATGCATGCAACTTCTATAATAACAAATGGATTTCATCCAAAATTGGCACAATAATAGATCAGGACATTTTAGATTAATTCATAAATTCTAAATAAGTAGGCTCTTTAGTTCGTCACGGAACTACTTGTTAAATATTGATATGTAGTATCTCAGTACGGTAATTTCTTGGATTTGCTTGAGATAGATTTAGAGTAATATACTACCTTATTAACCTGCAGGCTGAGATTTCTTTTAAACATGCCCAGGTGCATAGCATAGGACCTACTGCAGGCTATGCCGATCCTAAATATAGGCCAATTATAATGCTCATGTCAGATGTCGTCCTAGAGTTTTTAACTATTGAGACTTGATTTGCACCCAAACACTTTCAGCTGAGTCTGGAAATGCTTCGTAAACTTGGTCGCGACTTCACATTTTCAGTTTTAGCCAATTTCATTTTATGAAAAGAATAGGCTTATGAGATCACCTTTTGTCCGTGTGTCTGTGTGTGTGTGTGTTTATTTGATGGTGCGTGTGTTTGTCCCACCGCCCATCCCTAATAAATTCTATATGTCTGGAGCGATTCAATGAAACTCGGTAAGATCATAACACCATTCTGGCCGACCCCGACCGTGAACTTCAAAATTTATTGTGTCTCACCAATCCAACATGGCGGCTGTGCGAAATATTCCACCAGCACTCAGTATCTCCGAAACTATTACCGATATCACCCTGAAATGTTGTACGGTGATAAAGAGAACTACTAGAAGTTCACCTGTGAGACTTTCAAGAACCTGGTAACTACAAAACCAACATGGCGGCCAAGCGAAATTGAGACATTTAAATATACATTTCTCGCGATTTAACCATCCAATCGTAATGAAACATGGTACTGAAAATGTTTATACACATTCTAATGCACTGGCGTCTAATTTAGTTCAATTGTTTACGTAACCTCAAAATGGCGCCTGTGCGAAATATTTCACTGGCATTCAATATCTCCGAAACCATTTATGATATCGCCCTGCAATTTTGTACGGTGATAAAGAGCACTGCTACAAGTTTATCTATGTAATTTTCAAAAACCTGTAAAGTACCAAACGAACATGGCGGCCAAGCGAAGTTGAATCATTTTAATAGACTTTTATCGTGATTTAACCATCTGAGCGCAGTGAATTGTGGTACAGTAAATGATTATACATATTGTAATGCACTGGCATCTAATTTAGTTCAATTGTTTACATAACTTCAAGATGGCGGCTGTGCCAAATTTTAAAATTATTTTTTTATTTCTTGTGTCGTAATCATGCGATCAAAGTGAAAGTTTGAATAATGAAGCTACCCAATAATTCTATGGCCTATACATATAACCAGTTCTTGATTTGTAAAAAAAAGAGGTTCCGGTACTGTAGGCTACCGGATGGTGGTGGGAGGGGGAGGGAGCTTTATGGAATATTGAAATATTGAGTTCTAAAAACGATATTTTTACGCTTTTCTAAAAACCTTAATTAGCGGACAAAATAGGAATCTAATTTGGATTGCAATTTTAAATTAAATTGAGACTGCTGTAGCAACATTTTTCTTACCCTAGCCGTAGGCCTATATTAAATTTTAATATAGGCCATATAGGCTACCATTCAAACAATGCTCATTGTTTCAATTTTTTTTTAAATAATTTAAAATATTAAATACATTCGGTTTGAAAATACACACTTACACATATTCACCAACAACCCATTATTTCTTGTTTTATAGTTTTGTCTTTACAGTTCTCTGAAATAATTATTTACTATAAAAGGTACATGTTTTACCTCACAGTTTATAAAATTGTCCAAAGTTTAGAAAAGTTTTCGTAGTTATGTGCCTCCTTTCTCTCTCACCTTGCTGTTAGTATCCAGAGCGGAGTGCCGTCCCCGAAGCTGCCAAGATGCCACGTACTTTGATGTACAGTCCAATCGAAGACCAAGTTGACCTTGACTTACAACTAACATTCCACAGTTCCAAAAAATATATTATATATTCGACGTTTCCCTCGATCATAGGTTTCGGTACGGCGTACCGGTGCGTACCTTCACAAAGTTAGCCCTGCATATAACGATCCAAAATGGCGAGCATTCGAAATATTTTGACGGTTCTAAATAACTACAAATCTTTTACAGCAATCAAACTGTTTTTTTTATGTTCATAGAGGCTATGAACGTAAGTTCACCTATATGAATTTCAGTAACCTGGTGAGCACAAATCCAACATGGCGGCGACGCGAAGTATAAATATTTAAATGGACGTTTCTCGTGATTTAACCATCCGGGTGCTGTGAATCTTTGCACGTTAAATGCTTATAAAAATGTTAATCCACTGGCATTTAATTTATTTCAATTGATTTCAAAACCACAAAATGGCAACTGTGCGAAATTTTAAAATCTCGTTTTTACTTCTTGTGTCCTAATCATGCGATTGAAGTCTGAATACCACACGTACACAATAATCTTTATGTAATAGTACATAAATAAAAATCCAACCTGGCGACCATCTGAAATATTTAGACGGTTCTCAATATCTACGAATCTATCACAACAATCAAACTGGAATTGTGTATGTTGATAGAGGCTATTAACATGAGTAGCATATATGAAAATAGCCTGTATAGTTCTTCACGGAACTACTTGTTCCTATACAACTTAACTTGATACCAACACCTTAAATCACAGTGTTTCAAGATATTGCTCTCATTAAACATCACCAACAAGTTTTTTTTTCCCTAGTGGTAGGCTGTGTTGGAGTCTACAGAAAATAAAGTTGAGAAATAAAAATACATCTTAGGTTTCCATTACACAGTTGCGTTTTATCCTACTGCATCTCCACTCAATATACCAATCCTACCATTGTTTCCTAATTCCTCATGCATAAATAAACATGACAGATTGCAGCATTAGCAATGATGACAATAACTTATGAATTGCTAAAATGTTTTTAAAAGATGCCCTCATTGACCGTCGTAGACAAGAAGATGCAACAGAAAAGCAGCCCGGTCCTTGATGCATTACTTTAATGTGGTACGCCGTTGCTATGGTAGCCTCTATGTGTGGGTTGTTGACTATATATCTTCTGTTTACTTGTTTTACCTCGCTTAATGTAACCTGTGAACGTGCTGAACGTAGTTTTCAGCGAAACGCCAGGACAACAAAATGTCCTTAGAACACGGCCTATAAGCCCGCGAAACAGACATTCCTATTTCAACGCCGGTCGTGAAAGTCTGAATTTTTACTTACATAGAAAGTGGCTTGATAAACTCGGTATCATCAATCCATTTACACATTCCCACAGAGCTCTAATCAGAAGCTCATTTTATGTGCAACAGGTATGTAGAATAAACCTCCCTCCCAATAACTTGTAGGCCTAACCTGAACATAATCCATGTTAAGAGCTGTGTTTTGGTTCACAGAAAAACCTACCATATAAAAACTTGCACATAGGCTACTAATCATGTTATGGTGCAAGAGATTTCTCAGTCACTCTTTGGTTGCTAATCCTTAACCTACAGCAATTTAAACATTCCTGGCTATCAACAACTGATTTAAATACTCCAGACAACTTTCTTAACTCCACTTTTACTGACAGCATTTATGTCCCTACTACTGTCTTTCATGCCATTGACCAGTTATTTTTTCGTGAGGAACTATCTTAGTCATTCTTCTCTATGTGAAATACAGTTGATGATAACTGTTTTTCATCTGCATGGTATGTGGCTGCCTGGAAGACTCAGGAGTTTTTTCTTGTGTCGCTTCTCTCGTTGCCTTCGACACTTCCTAATTATTAACTGAATGTTTCATCGAATTGTTGTATCCAAGTGACCAACTGGTAATATATTATGGCATGCTTTAATATTCCTATGATACGGTACACTTTTAGATTCCATACATTAATGAAATATACAACGTAGGCTGACATGTTGAACCAATCTCCCATTCCCTAACACTCCCAACTAAAGGGACATAAGCTACCTATTGGTTAGTCTCACATTGCTTCCATCTACATGTACTAGATCTAGTGACTGTTTCTCCAACTCCGTCAAGGAAACTAATTCTGAACTAAGCTCTGGAATGGGGTACACTGTCCCACGAGGACAATCAAGGACAACTTTAACCATTCAAGTGATTTTCTATTTAATTTTACCAACTAACCAGGTGCCTGGAAATGCTAGTGACGGAGGCAGCTAAGTAGGCTAGCCTACTGGTATTCACCATTCAGAGAACATTCTCAGCGACTTGTCTATGCATATGACACAACTTTCAGAAATTGATACCGAACACTAATGGTGGCCAGCACTCACAGCTTAGCATAGCACGGAGTGGATTCCAGCCTCAGATTAACCCACGATCTGTCAACAGGTTTTCATACAGATTGAGCACACACCCACGTACAGGGATCTTGATCATGATGTCCCAAGCCTCTAAATGAAACACTCCTCTTTAAGACTTTCTGGTCTTGCATCCATGGTCGATCAACATTCTCCTGATCTCAGTGTTCTCAAGTTTCTGATGGCTATGGACATGTTTTCATTCTGACAACTTCACATTTTAAAGGTTTGGGGTACCGGTACATGCCCTATTCTTAGTTAGTTTAGCATAAGATCAGTAAATCCCCTTAAGAAAAATAGGGAACATCCATGTATTATTTGACCATAGGAAAGGGAGAATTTAAAAAACTGAACCTCTAGGGACATTGATGCAGATGACTCCGAGCAAGTAGGCTAGAACAAAATGATGATTTTTCAGTGTTTGCCTTAAAACGGTTGATAACTTTCTACCGTTCAACATGAATTGATGCCCAATTAGGCCTATAATGGATGGGAAATAGTTATTTTATTTGCAGAGAATACAAGGATGACTTGTTGATGTATCATTCGCCAAGCGAACATAAGATCCATGTCCGTATCGTGTTGGAAGTCATATTTCAGTATTGCCTTAGAAAAGGAAATATTAAATGTCTTTAGTCGGTCAACACGATTGCACCTAATGGTAATGAGTATCATTCCCAAAACCATAAAAAATACTGTACATGCAGGCCTAACCTGTCAAATCAACCATACCTACAATACAACAAAAATGCTCTATGAAAAACTTAAAACCCCATAATGGTAGTCAAAAATAATCTCAGACCACCGGCACTAATTCGCGAAGGTGCAGAAAAATCTTAATAAAGTACAGATATTCGTAATAGTAGGCTACTGTTGTGATATACCGCTACTGAGTGATAGGCCCCCAAAATAGATCTATTTATCTTAATGTCTACGAGATAACGAGATTGCCAAAATACGACAATGTCACCCACAAATCTATAGAAGGCAACACTAAAAATGGCTTATACAATTTCTAATACACGAGTCATGTAATTTAGGTAGGTTATGTAAAATTGAGGTTAATGGCGGAATTGATTGTGGTTGTGTGGCGGGAAGGACCCAGTAATTGCTCAGCCAATCAGAGAAAAGTTTTGATTTGGAGACCATGCTCGGAAAATTTTAGAAAGTTTTGATTCACTGCTCTTCGTTAAGCCCCCACCCTAGGCCTTGGCTCTGACCAACATGGCGGCTTAACGAAGACGACGGGGGGCCATTTTAAAACATTTGGGAGATAGAAACACACCCTTAGTAAACCTTCTTTAGTTCTCCGATTCTCCACTACATCAGATCCCTCAGTCATAGCAGCCATCTTGCACGTCGTAGTAAAGTTCCTTTAGTTTTGCGTTTCACCGCAATAACAGCTTCAGCCGCCATCTTTGTACTCCATTATACAGTAAAGTCTGTTGCGCATCTATTATTATACCTTCTCAATAGTTTCTTTACACCATGCTAGCAAATCAGGGTGCAGATAATAAGATACCAATATAAGTACATCTTGAATTTTCTCATGAATGCTACAATTACGTCTCAATCAAACACATCATCGCAATTTCACCACTTAAATAATTCCAATACTGACTTCTGGACACGTTACAGTGGGTATATATTTTGTAGAAGGTGATAAATGGGATTTTGGATGGGAAGTCATATCTGGGAACACTGCTTTTTATTCCGTGCTATAGGACCAAATTAATGAAAAGCTAGGAGGCTTTTGTAACCAATATTTTTATAAGCCCCCCGTTAATTTAGGCTGTTGATATTATTAATTTATTTATATAAATTGTATATGATTATTTTATTATGTTGGCAATTATTCAAAAATATATTGCATTGCCCCGCCCGCAGTAGACACAGTGTCACTACCTATTATTATTAACACGGCGGGGGGTATAAGAATTAGCAGTAGTTTAGTTTAGAAAAGACAAGACATTACAAAGTGGAAGACAGACAGTAGGTGATATTAGACACACGTCTCACGATAGACGTCGGGGGCCTCTCTCTCACCCCGTCCCAGTACTTTTTTTTTAGCATAGTCTATGGCTTTTAGTGCCGGGAGTGTCCGAGGACATGTTCGGCTCGCCAGTTTTGTAGCTGCTTCGAGGCGGACACCCAATGGGTGAGCTACACGTACCGTCACGTGTGGAGTGTTATCTGGGGAGGAAAGTTTGAATGTAAGGACAAGGTGTTGGAAGGTAGCGGCTGTGGTCTATAGTTAGGGACCAAGCCCGGCATTTGCCTGGAAGGAAGATGGGAAACCAAAGAAGAACATCTCCAAGGTTGCCGGCGGGGAATTTCGAACCTCCTTGACTCCCGGATGTGAGCGACTGCCAGTAGTCATGCCGTCACGACCACGGCTAACTCACCCGGTCCCGGTACCTGTAATTTAAAAAGATGGAAATGCGCGTTAAGGCGTTCTACCTGGTCTTCAGAGTTCCGGGCTGCAAACCACACTCGTTCCCCCTGATGCTCGTAACTAAAGATGGAATAAAGACAAGGAGGATCCCACAGGTTTGCTACAGACAATGCTCAGTATCCTGCAAGAGACCTAATCAGCAAATGAGCACCCGTGTGTTAGTTTGAATAATAATAATAATAATTTAATCAAAAATCCTATCTAAATTTGCATTAATAAAGTTAATGATAAAGGATGCTTCGACTAAAATCAAAAGAACTACGAAATAGCCCTATCTAATCCTAACCTGACAATTACCTAAGCTCACTGAGGGACACCAAATGCAGAAGGGAAAATTAGAAAAAACATGCCAATTTACATGCCAAGCCATAGGGGCAAGGACATTTTAACAGCTCCAATTAGGATTAAATAAGTTAATTTAAGTTAAAGATCGATATTAAAAATATTATCTACGACTGGATATCAAAAACAAAAACGTGGTTCACAAAGAATTAGTTGCAAAGAAAATTTCAAAGAATATAATAAAGGAAACAATGACGGTTCACCGCTGGTTACACCAAATAATTTCCTACAGTTAATGGATTCACAATAAGGTATCACATTTACTTACATCGAAGATTTACAACTTCGATCAGCACCACAAAAACACATACGTCCGATGCCTATCTGGCCATGTTAAAGACAATTGCATCAGGACCACAATGTCCTAGGCAATAAAATAAAAAACTTTTACGAGCCTTACAGTAGTCGCATATGATGTGTAACATGTGACATGTTATCCTACTATGTGTGTCCTGGGTTCGCAAATCCCTTGTTAACAGTGAACTCTGTTGGTCATTGAAATAACTACCTGTAAACCTCCAGTACCAAATCCTGACAGTAATAAATCATAATTGTTATTTGCTTAGACGTTGTACCGTAATCGATTGATAACATATTGTGCATTTTGCAATGGAAAATTAAAACTGTAAAATGTAATATTATAGTGCAGAAGTGGCTTTAAAACACTGAGCCGTCTCGGTTGCCGACAAGATGGCAGCTGATCTCTTGTTCTGAACTATATTTCACTAATTTGAGTATGTTGCATGCAATATAGCCTACATATATAAAAATAATAGAAACTTTGTATGAAATGAACTTTGTTTGAAATATTCTCCAGTGAAGAAATCGTTTTGTCAATGTCATTATTGGTTAAAACGTTGTATCTTAATCGATTGATAACATTCATTTTGGGAGGACATAATTAAGTCTGTGGTTACAGCGTTGGTCTCTCAACCGGCCGGCAGGGGTTCTAATCCTAACAGAGTTGTGCGGTATTTTTTTGCTTGATTTTTTTATATTTATTGTTTTTTGAGTACTGAGGCGTTATAAAATTGAGCGTTATATTGTTCATATTGCAATGGAAAATATATATTTAATTAGAACAAAGTTCTCCAATTGATCTGCAATAGTGACATCTACCTACACACATCAAAAAAAGTTTTGCATCACCTCGGTTCCAAGAGTTCCGGAACCTTTAAATACAAAGGGAATAGAGATCAACACAAACAACATTTCAGCTCGTTTTATTGATCATGAGACCCACACATTGCATGTTGTACCATCATACAGCTAGACTTTCAGCATTTGTGGTCCAGATTGCAGTACACACCACTACCTCTAATACCCAGTAGCACGTCCTCTTGCATTGATGCATGCCTGTATTCGTCGTGGCATACTATCCACAAGTTCATCAAGACACTGTTGGTCCAAATTGTCCCACTCCTCAACGACAATTCGGCGTAAATCTCTCAGAGTGGTTGGTGGGTCAAGACGTCCATAAACAGCCCTTTTCAACATATCCCAGGCATGTTCGATAGGGTTCATGTCTGGCGAACATGCTGGCCACTGTAGTCGAGCGATGTCGTTATCTTGAAGGAACGCATTCACAAGATGTGCACGATGAGGTCGAGAATTGTCGTCCATGAAGACAAATGCCTCTCCAATATTCTGCCGATATGGTTGCACTATGGGTCGGAGGATGTCATTCAGGTATCGTAAAGCCGTTTCGGAGCCTTCCATGACCACCAGTGGCGTACGTCGGCCCCACATAATGCCACCCCAAAACATCAGGGAACCACCACCTTGCTGCACTCGCTGGACAGTGTGTCTAAGACGTTCAGCCTGACCAGGGTGCCTCCAAACACGTCTCCGACGATTGTCTGGTTGAAGCCATATGCGACACTCATCGGTGAAGAGAACGTGATGCCAATTCTGTGGGGTCCATTCAGCATGTTGTTGGGCCCATCTGTACCGCGCTGCATGGTGTCGGGGTTGCAAAGCTGGACCTCGCCATGGACGTCGGGAGTGAAGTTGCGCATCATGCAGCCTATTGCGCACAGTTTGAGTTGAAACACGACGTCCTGTGGCTGAACGAAACGCATTATTCAACATGGTGGCATTGCTGTCAGGGTTCCTCCGAGCGGCAATCCGTAAGTAGCGGTCATCCACTACAGTAGTAGCCCTTGGGCGGCCTGAGCGAGGCCTGTCATCGACAGTTCCTGTATCTCTGTACCTCCTCCATGTCCGAACAACATCGCTTTGGTTCACTCTGAGACGCCTGGAAACTTCCCTTGTTGAGAGCCCTTCTTGACACAAAGTAACAATGCGGACGCGATCGAACTGCGGTATTGACCTTCTAGGCATGGTAGAACTACAGACAACATGAGCAGCGTACCTTCGTCCTGGTGGAATGACTGGAACTGATCGGCTGTCGTACCCCCTCCGTCTAATAGGCCCTGCTCATGCATGGTTGTTTACATCTTTGAGCAGTTTTCGTGACATCTATGAACAGTCAAAGGGACTGTATCTTTGATACAATATACACAGTCAACGTCTATATGCCGGAGATCTGGGAACCGAGATGATGCAAAACTTTTTTTGATGTGTGTACAATAAGTTGAACTACGGTATGCAGGAGCACGGCCGACTGGATGCGAGCTGCGCTCTATACCGGCCAGTTAGTGAACCCATGCCAGCGATGTTATTGAGAATTGGTTCTTTTTGCCGATAGAGCGCACTGCCCAGTATAGGCACGATTAAAAATTAGGTGTGCAGAAGGTATATTAAATGTGTTTCTCCCAGTGATACGTTTAGACCAATTATTGTTAGTAGTCGGTGTTAATATACTTAATTCCTACGTTGTTTGGAGTGTTTGTTAATGCGATATAGATTCCACATAACCACATGGCCAACAGTACATCGAGTGCTTACAATAAATAAGAATACAGCAAATGTATGAAGATTTAATAAATCGTAATTGTTTTAAGCAAATATGATATAATGAATATTATCACACCACAGAACGACAACTTGAAGATGATTTCTTGTAGGGATATCTTAAATGAGGTCTCCAAACCTTGAACTAAACTGTATGTGATATACATTCCCCGTAGCCACATGGCCTACAGTACGTCGTTGTACCGATCTCCGTCACCACGCGCGTTCATTGTTTCCGTCTCATGCACTTCCTTCCCATCCATTTCCGTACCATCCACTTCCGTCCCTTTTCCAAAATCACTCCCACAAAAATGTCCAGCTACCGAGTGCCACAAAATATACCCAAATTTTATTTATTTACGTCTAAAGCATCAGACTATTTAACATACAAAAAATAAATAGGTATGTACATATATAGAATAATAATAACACAAATTATTTGAAATTGAGAGTAATACTACGTTAAGAAAATATTTTAAATGAAGTAGGAAATCAAAACAAAGATGACAGTCTAAGCAACTTTAGCGCAGTATTTGGCAATTTCTATGGCTTCAGATCTTGCGGTCATCAGATCACCGATGGTGCATCTTTCAGGACATAATCTGCACTGGCATAGGTGGTCCGTAGTTTGTTGAGCCCCGCATTCGCAGAGGGTTGATGATGTGAAATAACCCCATTTCCTCAAGTTGTCTTTTGACCTTGCAACCCCTGTTCTGAGCCTGTTCAGAGTTTTCCACACTGGCCTTTCTTCAGTGAAGCCAGCAGCTAGATGTTCCGATGGTGTCATCCAATGGTGTTCAGATCTCATCTTCCACGCAGATAACCGGGAATTTATCCGTTGGCCAATGTTAACTGTTGTCCTCATGAAACTTTCCCTGGACTTCAGTCTTGGAGGAGGAGGATGATGATGATTATGTAGGGGATGTTTATCGGAGGTAGATGCCTTATACCTTTCTCTCTGTGCAGCTACATCGCGCCTGATGTCTGGAGGGGCAATTCCAGCTAAGTAGTGGAGCTTATCCCACGGTGTAGGTTTCAGACATCCGGTGATGAGTCTGCAAGACTCATTCAGGGTGATAGCAACTTGTCACGAAAGAAGCCTCCCAGAAGAATGCACTAATGACATGCGTTTGGGCGTCCCCTGAGCAACGGTAAAAAAACATTGTAAAATTTACCGGTTGATTCTTTCAATACAAAAGCATCACCTGAAAATGAAAGTAGATCTTTCTGCTAAACTTCAGCCCTTGTCAGGGCCAAAGATGACAATAATTTCTGTCAACATACAAGGCTTATCTCCAACTAAAACAGATCTACTGAAGCAGCTATGCATCGATCACAAATGTGATGTCCTGTGTATTCAGGAAACTCACATAGACAGTTGTCAACCACGACCCAGGATCCCTGGTATGTCTCTTGTTGCTGAGAGGCCTCATGGACAGTATGGACAGTTTGTAAAACCTGATATTAAGATCATATCCACTGATGTTAGAGACAAAATATCCAGATACCGAGTGGAAAGATGTTACACATTAAAAAAAAATATCAATGGCACTTGAACAAATTAAGTTTGTGATGTCGCAGTGCGCTAAATGATGGTTCAAGAGAAGGAAATTCTAACTAATAAATTTAAAAAATCCACAGTGATTTTTTGAACCAGTAAAATCAAAAATAGTACGTAACAATACCAATAAAAATTGAGCAAATTATTGCATAGGTTTCTGGAAAGTTTGGGATCTTACGTCGTAAACGAAATAGTGAAAACTATATATCTAACGATAAATAAAATGAGAGACGTCCCCAGAATTACGTAAAATTTCAAATCACACATTACAATAGAAAATAAATAAAAATCCATGAATAGTCATCTATGCAGCTCCAAAATTATAAATGTTTAAGAACATACCTTAAAATCCTTTTTTCCGGGAGACACTCAATATTCAGAAACACACTATGAATAAATAATATTCAGAAACGTTAACTACCACCAACATGGCTGCTACTTTTCTTTCACCCGGAACCTTACGCTCTTTCACATTTCTTCATACTCCTGCCAATTCAGTAAGATGATCCAGAAACCAACTGTCGGATATTAGCTCAATCTAGCCTATTCTTCATCTAAAATAAATTCCTTTGAAATCCATGTTTCTCAGGCGAGGGGAAAATTCTCCATCACTTGGAGACGACACCAATCACTTCTCCTTTGTACCAAGTGCAGTCTCAGTCTTCTAACAAAATCTCAGTTCGACCAAACACCATGGTCTTTTTACACACGGCCCCAATCTTTTATCCATGCTCCAATTAGATTAAAGGGCGCGCGTTCTGACAATGTACATTCTGGCCTAGGGTATTCCACACGGCCCCACCAGTTTTGACCTGGCGGTTATTAAAGTAATAATTATTTTGTCATATTTGCAATGTGATCAGTTTCCACACACTCCTTTCATGCAAATATTTGAAGCTGGTCCAGTGACATGAAGCGTGCGTAGTGCCCCCTGACGGCAATGCCTTTAAACTCTCACACTGAAGAAAATACTTTTATTGAGAGATTGACGAGAATTGGAGTTGAGGCAGGATTTTCAAGCCTCAGTCTCCTCTGCTCAAGCGTGAACACCGTTCACGAATATGTCTGAACATAATTTGTACACCACTACTAGTCGTTAGAAACGTACAAAACAGTCCAAAGGTACAACGAAGAGAACGTCCACCAGTTAACTCCCAAGATGGTGATACACAAATCGTACAGGCTAGGAGGAGTACAGGGTCAGAGTACCAGATTGAAGATAATTGATCGCCTCACAGTCCCCTTAGTTAACAGTCAAGCTTGCTTTCATTCATCTTCCGTAACGACATTTTACTTCAGCACCTCTTGTGCTTTCATGTTTCTTGACACGTTAGGGTAAGTTTGATAAAGTCAATTCAGGTTTTAGGCAGAATAAATCGTTGTAAATGCGACGGCACTAGACATGATGCGAAATGTAGCTAATCATTTACATTTATTAAATTAATTGTTCATAAGTTTAGTGCTTTTCAGTCGGTCAACACGAATGTACCCAAAAGAGCTGGGTTATGCCCTAATCCTGAAATAAATTACATGAGATTAATAAATACACTAGGATGACCCGTTTCGATCGTCATCCTAGTGTATTTATTAATCTCATGTAATTTATTTCAGGATTAGGGCATAACCCAGCTCTTTTGGATACATTCGTGTTGATCGACTGAAAAGCACTAAACTCTTGTTTGCTAAGGCAACCCTGAAAAAATGGCTTCAAAACCCCACAATGTTAAGTGTTTATATAAATTTTCTTCAATTATTAATCGTTCACTACCTCGCATTTTGATAAACAAAGTTTAAACTCCCTAAAATGCCCTATCGCTAACCTAGATCCGATCTTATTGTTCATTACAGTTACATTGCTACGTTTTACCACAATTCATCAGATTCACAAATTTTACATTCTTGGTAGATCTTTCCAAAACACACGAGTCCAGCAAACACTAACATACTTATCAGAGCTTCGGTATAGGAACGACCACCCAAAATTTCAAGCGAAAAAGGTACAATTATGTAACCATGACTTAGGTCTCCCACCGAGTCTTACTTACATATTAGGATTACATTTTCGATACACATTTCAGGTTACATGTTCACATTAATAATTTACCCTCTACCAAGATATGTTAGCTTTTACAAGGTTCAACCATTTTACCATCACCCTCAAAGCAATTTTACAGATGTATCCCACTAGAGTGTTCAAATCAAATCCATTGCATTAAACAATCAGATGCCCATTGGCATCAAGGATAGTTGGGATACTCTACCTTTACACAATAAGCAATTTTGCAACATATTTTGGCATATTTCTTTTTTAGAAATTTCTCCAACATGTCTAATATGCGATAGATGTACCCTAGATATCTTTTTAGCCTTATGATTTCGAATCAGCGAAGTGACAGGTGTCAGGAATGCTTCCAAAAAAACATGGAACTTTGAAACGGGGAGTCAACTTACTGGACACTTTGTTACTTACGTCTTTCGGTTCAAAGTTTCTGACCAATTTTATCATATTAATTGATAACACTATATATCACCAACTTCCAAATTAGGCGGGTTCTGAGCCCTGTTGTAACGCTTTGCAAGTTGGTTATGTGAGATCTTAATGTACTCTCTAGGTTTATCGAATTTCTCCCTCATTTCCTCGGGCGTGAAATTGTCTGGCAGGAGGTCGTGCAGGTTCCCTAGATTTGACAAAGGAGAATTTGCCAAATACGGAAAGATCAACGAAAAGGGGTGGATTGTGTGCTCTCATGCACTGCAGTGTTGAAAGTTAAGGCAAGCCAATGCAAATTTGAATATCACTTGGAATTGTCTTCATGGTGGAAAGCGATCAGAGCAGAGCGGAGATTGCGATTAACTTTATCTGCGAGGGACGTAGTAATGAAATAGGCAGTCGTGGTTACGTGCGTTTTGCACAGTCGCACAAAACCTGACGGAATTGGTTGGACACAAAGCATTTAGAATTGTCAGACACAATAAACTGACAGGGCCCAAAGGATGAGAAAATACAAGCTAGGAATTTCAAGACAGTACTGGTCGTAGCCTGAGAAAGTGGAAAAAGGAAGCATTTGGAGCTTTAGGAATAATTTATGCTAGTCTGGTGGGGAATATCCAATTGAAACGGGAAACCCCGTCGGTGCAAACAAGCGCAAATTGATTTCGGGCGCATAACGAGGGAACGGGCCAATAAATACGATGAACAGCCTTTCCATGGGTCTTAATGCCGGTTTAGAAGACAACAAGCCGACCCTTGTTAAAATAGAGAGCTTGCTGATGTTGCACGAGGAGCAATTACTGATCATTTTCCTTATGTCCCATCCATGCTTCGCCAAATGAAAAATTGCCTGAATTTTGCACGGGTCTTAAATACACACAGGAGACCATAAATAGGGTATTTGTGATAGTAAAGGAACATCTCAGGAATAATAACAGAAGGCAATACAATTTTGGGGAGACCGTCATGACGAGAAGAGCAGCACAATACACCATTCCTTAATGTGTAGGGTTTAATAACTTCCCCAGAATTGATCCGGTCAATTAAGCGAGACAAGGTGGGATCTTCTTTCTGGTATATGGCCACATCCTTAAATAGCATTGGAGAATTGCTAAGATTAGCATTGACAGAATTACCAGTAGGGACAGCACTGACAGGTTCTGAATATACATTATCATCTTCCAAGGATTGTTCGTACATCCGACTTAATGAATCACCGATAGCATTTTCGTTTTCACGAATGTGACTGACCGTGACTGGAATTATAGGATCCTAGTTGCCCATCTAGCAATCCTACTAGTTCTACAGGGTTTGCCCCATACCCAGCTCGACGCCTGATTGTCAGTTTCGTGCAGAAAAGGAGTGTGCTCTATGTACATCCTAAATATCTCAAGGGCGAATAAAACTGCTAAGCCTTCCAACTCGTAAATTGAATACTTTCTTTCAGCGTCTGTCAATGTTTAGAAGCATAAGCTATTGGTTGCCTACTATGTTCGGACTCTTGCAGTAGGACACAACCAACACCACGACCAGACGCATCAGTTTGGAGGTAGAACTGCTTCCCGAAATCAGATATTGCTAAAACAGGGGCGTTAGAGAGCGAAAGCTTTAGATCTTCGAAGGCTGCTCGCTGAGAGGAACAGCAAGGTCTGCGAAGTTACAAATGAACTTGCGAAGGAAGTCTCCATCCCAAAGAAGCGGGCAACACCCTTGGCAACTTTAGGCGGCTTGAAATCTCTGCTAGCCTGAGTATGAGACTGGTCCACGCGATATCAGATTCCGAGATGATATGCCCCAAGAAGGAAATTTTGGGTTTCGCAAAAGAACCTTTGACAATTTAACGGTTAGCGCAGCGTTACTTCTTTCAAACGCATGATATGCTCATCAAATGACTCGGAATATATAACCACGTCATCCGGATAGTCGAACACGAATTAAAACTTAATTTCCGAAAAGACATTGACTAGGAGTCTGCTCAACACCGCAGCTCCGGTAGAAAGGCCGAACGGAACTCGGGCATACTCATAAAAATTCAAATAGGCGGAGAAAGCAGTAACATGTCTGGATTCCGGAGAGAGGGGAATCTGAAAATAGGCAGAAATTCCGTCTAGGATCGTGAAAACTTTAGCATTACGGAACAATGCAAAACAAGAATGCAGGTCAGGAAATGGGATGGACTGCAAGATAACATTTTGATTAAGTGCCCTGTAATCGACGACCTCCGTTAGATTTTGGCACTAGAAAAACAGGGGATGAGTAAGCCAAGATCGAGGGTCGGATGACACCTGATCAATAATTTTCCTTAGCTCGGCCATCATGGGGGGAGCAAGTCTATACGGGCTAGATTGTACAGGCACAGAATCAGTTGTATTCCATAAGATGAGCAACACCCAACTTGTCAGTTAAAAATTCACCATACTCATGACATAACTTCTTTATGGCATCCTTTTGAGGATCCGTTAAGTTTTCCAAATCAAGATTATCAACAGTTACTGGTCCACTTATTGTATTAACAGTAGGAGCAGACAAAATAGTGTTAAAAGGCAACTTAAATTCTGGACTGAATTTAAATCAAAAATTTCCAACACTAAAATCCAGGAGCAAACCAACATGGGACATGAAGTTGGCTCCAATGACGACAGGACAAGAAAGGTTAATAACAACGATAAATTTAAATATACACGAATAATTTAGGATGTGAATTTTGACCTGGTGCTACCTAATTGGATGAATTTGCCAAAATAAAGGATTAATCGTTAATCTCTAACTTTGGTAGGTTGCAAATTCTTTTCATAGTTGAAAACCTGTCCTCGTTTACAAAAGACGAAACACTACCAGAATCTAGCAAGGCGAAACGGGCTCGTCATTAATTAGTATTTCAATATTAGGGGAGATTCCCTTAGCCACAGGTGAAATCCCTAAATTATTATCCACTCAGAATCGATTACAATTAGAGGATGAGGGCACTAGCATCACTGACTTTAGTTTGGTTTAGTGGTACGATAACTTACCACGTTATTGGTTACAGACAGGTTAGGTTTACTAAGGTCTTTGGTAGGCCCTGTACATGATGACTTTGACTTCACAATTTTATTAAAATTTTCATTAGTAGGGAGACCAGAAACTTCACTCAAATCACCAAAATACTCATGCACAGAAGTACCTTTTGAAGTGACACCGGACTTGGTCTCCTTAGTGGCTGTCATTAGCGATACCCCACTTGATTGTTGGGACACTTTCGCCTAACATGCCAAACGCCACCACAGGTATGGCACTTAACGATTAGTCTGCGACAAAATATGATATTTGGAGAGGACGGGGCAAATCATTTTCCAGTGAAAACTTTGATCTCACCGCGTGCCAAAACATTGATCTCACCTCATTGCCGAGAGGAAATCCATTCCTACTACGTCGTATTTCTATTGCATCCTGCCGTTTTTAATTGGCATTTAGATCCTTTAAGTCAAGCATCTTCATTGATTATCCAAAAAATAGTGATGTAATATAATACCACGTTTATTATCTCCAGCTATTTACCTATTGATTCAAACAAGACTATGAATGCACAGACGACTGGTTACTTTATGCAACTTCAATAAACTTCGCAGAGCATATAGTGACTTTCCGGATACTATCTTCGCATATGTCATACCGTCAACAACCACATTAATTTGATCTGTACCTCAATTAATTCAACAACCTATTATATGGTGCACCATATCAGGTTAAGTGACCATTGATAGTTAAGTGCTACGCTTTATATTAATTTCGTTCATTTAATGCTTTATATTTTGCTGATGAAGGGGGCAAAAATTGTTCATTAGTCCCTGAAACATGTGCCGTTTCCAAGAACAACTTTCTTAATAATTTTTTCATTAAAGTATCGTATTGATTCAGCCGGAAATACATTCATTTTTAAAACTGTATACCACTTACGTAGTCGCTAAGCGATTCGTCAAACCTCTGAACGCGATACAGAAACCTTTGCTCCAGGTCACTGATGGCACGCGCAGGGATGAAAAAGAATATAACTTCCCTCATAAACATAGAAAGGGGCATGTGGCCTTGGGTGGCTTTGATCAACTTCTCATGAAGCATCCCAGAAAGCAATAGGGTACATAATCTGGAAAATCTGTTTCTCGGGTATTCCGAAAATCGTTTCACGATTACCTAACTCAACCACTTGCTTCAAAAATAGTACTACTTGAGTCACATCATCTAGATTAAAACTCCTCAGCCTCGACAAGCAGCTAGAAATTGGGTGGGGAATCGACACATAATGAGGGTACTGTTAGGCATACAAGTGACATTCTCAAAAACATAATCTGCACGAGAGGAACTATCTCGAACATGCTCTACTGGTGACAAAATATGACAAGTACAAATGGGAGATCTGGCGTGCAACTGATCGCCCACCTCTAGCACGTCGTTAGGCGACCTAACAATATCAGCGTTACCAACACCGGGGATAACTGACCCACAATTGCTAGGACCAGGTACCGGAGACGTAGATAAATTAATATTAGGCCTTTGTCCAATAACCTCAGACCTCAGGCCAGATCAGATTCACGTTAAATTCCTTGAGACACTCGAGTATCATCAATAACATTGAAAAGAAAATTACGAAAATCAAAGACACGATTATTGCCAGCCATCTTGACATACACAGAAAACACAGACGAAACTAAAATTTTGGGATCACGAAGACAGCATACAATAAATTACAATTTACAAACACAATAGTCTTCTTTCAAAATCCAATACAGCCTCATTACCTGAAAAACCCTTCTCCCTGTCACAATGCACAACGTTCAGTAGAACCCCACACCCCAATTCCGCATCACAGCTCCAGAAAAAGATGAAAAAACAACAAGAAATACACTACCACATAGAAAATTACAATTAGAAAAAAATTACACCAGTTAAGCTGCTCGAAGATGGATTCTGCCTTTGCACGTAGACTAGATGACTAGAAGAAATGCATCACGATATCCACATTCCCCATGCGAAACAATCAACGTGTAACACTTACCAACTGCTTCATCCGCTTGCCATATGGTAGTACAAAGCAAGGACCTTACTTGAGCAGGATATTCTTACAGCTTCAAACCTGCACTCAGGAAGCACTCATGAAACAGAAAAAGCACAAGAATGAGCAAATGTTTAACATTAGACAAAACTCACATGGAACATCTCACTGGTCATTTCCCCACAAAGCACCAGGACTACCTAAAGAAACCTGTGAGTAGGGGACGGTGTGATTGCATATTAGCGTCAATCGATCACTCTACTGCTCCCACTGACTCCGCGGGGGGATGAATTAGTTACCAGTAGTTTAGTTTAGAAAATACGAGACACGACAAGGTGGAAGACAGACAGTAGGCAACATTAGACACACGCCACACAATAGACGTCGGAGGCCTCTCTCCTCACCCCGTGCAGGTACCTGTATTTTAAAAAGATTGAAATTCGCCTTGAGCCTCTCTACCTGGTCTTCAGAGATCCGGGCTGCAAACCACACTCGTTCCCCCTGCTGCTGGTACCTAAAGATCGAATAAAGGCAATGAGGATCCCACAGGTTTGCTATAGACAGTCCCCAGTACCCTGCATGAGACCTAATCAGAAAATGAGCACACGTGTGTTAGTCTGAAAAATAGTAATAATTTAATCAATAAACATATCTAAATTTACATTAATAAAGTTAATGATAAAGGATGCATCTATTAAAATCAAAAGAACAACGAAATAGCCCTGTCTTATCCTAACCTGACAATTACCTAAGCTCACTGAGGGACACCAAATGCAGAAGGCAAAATTATAAATCACATGTCAACGTTCTTGCCAAGCCTTAGGGGAAAATAAATTTTTAACAGCTCCAATTAGGATTAATTGAAGTTAGTTTAAGATGAAGATCAATATTAAAATCTACGACTGGACATCAAAAACAAAAACGTGGTTTACATGGAATTAGTTGCGAAGACAATTTCAAAGAATGTATTAAAAGAAACAATAACAGTTCACCGCTGGTTACACCAAACAATTTCCTACAGTTAATGGATTCACAATAAGGTATCACTTTAACTTACATTGAAGATATACAACTTCGATCAGCACCACAAAGACACATACGTCCGATACCTATCTGGCCATGTTAAAGCAAGACCAACTACAATCCTCAGACCTTAATGTAGAAAAAATATGACGGCGATGGTTGCCCTACCAATAGCTAAGATCATGTCATCGGGGTTGTCACAGTTCATGTAAATTATTATTTTTACTCGCCTAAGAGCATAAAAGATATCATAAGACGAGACTAGGTTCCGAAGAAATATGAATCAATAATTTAGACTTACCTGAATTAATTTATCTACATAGTGCTGACCTCGAATTATAGGGTTCTTCGTCTTCACCCAAGGGGCAGCTACAATAGTCTCACTGTTTCTGTGGTTGAATAAGAAGCTTTTTGGCGAGTTATCACGATTTGTATTTAAGTTTAGTAATAAAGATTAATATTATTAGCATAAAATCAAACAGATTCTGAAGTAGGAGAGAAGAAAGTACCCGGTTACTGAAGTTCTGTCCCAGCACATGCAGAGTATTTGTGTATACAATCGGAATGAGAATAGTTGCCTGAAATAATCGAACCAACGCTGTAGAGATACAATTCAATTAAAACCTCTCGTAGAATTGTCTAAAATCTCGGCTAAAACATCACACCGAATTAGTTGATTGAAATGTGCAAAGAAGTCGTCGTGTGGATATCCGAACATAATTATGGGGATTACCACACACAAATGACACGATAATATGTTACCATCTAACCTATTAACCATTCGCTGTTACCGTTTGTAATAGTTGTACGCTGGAAATAGTAGATTTAGTAAAGTAATGTAGGTAGGAAAGCACCATCTCCCTCTTACGGAATTATCGCGGCACAGCATCTCGCAATATAAGTACATAATTGGCAAATTACTCACAACACTTTATTACACACATCATAATAAAAAATAACTTGCAAGCTGTAAGAATCACAAAAGTATGAATAATTACGGAACACAATGAGTTCACTGTTTGGCACAGGGGAAACATCTTCCTTAACCAATAAAACAGAAGTTCACTGTAATATTTGGCGTGTATACAAGGCAGTGTAGAACATCTTCTGCTAGACCGGTACAGATTTACGGAGGCACATGAAGCTGAGCGTTCATTATAACGTCAACGGATTGATCTTGCCGTAGATGCTCATTGCATTTTCCCTTTACGTACTTAAGTTCGACACTACCGGTACTGAAGTGTACTAAGCTATTATTATATTGTCACTAACTAGCAAATCATTGCGGTGTATATTCTTGAGACACTTCTATTAATGCTTTAGTCTTAGGTACTTCAACATCTGCAGTAAATGACACAATGCAATCGGTCGACTGAACAATCCTCACAGAAACGAACTAGTCCATAATAAGCGTATTATCACATATTTACACCTGATTGCAGTACATTAACGCGAACTGGGCTTTACAGACATACTGAAGACACTAAAAATTACTGATGAGCAATACCTTATCCCAACTTTCATCAAACGAAGCTAATCAAAAACTAATATTGTATCCCAGCAACGAATGTAAACAAACATTATCTCGGGCTTCCGCATACGCCATTTTCACACTTTCGATACCTGCATTAAGGTCTGAGTATTGTAGTTGGTCTTGGTTAAAGACAATTGCTTCAGGACCACAATGCCCTAGTCAATAACAAAATAAAATGGCACTTGAACAAAAGAAGTTTGTGATGTTGCGGTTCGCTAAATGATATTTCAAGGGAAGGCTATTCTAACTAATAAATTACGAAAACCCTCAGTGATATTTTGAACCAGTAAAATTAAAAATAGTACATAACAGTAGCCTACCATTAAAAACAGAGCAAAATATTACATAGGTTTGTGAAAAGCTTCGGATCCTACGTCGTAAACTGAATAGTGAAAACTATATAAGGCCTATACAACGAGCAATAAAATAAGAGACGACCCCGGAATTACATAAAATTTCAAATAACTAATATCAACAAATCACACATTAGAATCGAACATAAGTAAAAATCTATGACTAGTCGTCTATGCAGCTCCAAAATTATAAATGTTTAAGGACATACCTTAAAAATCCTTTTTTCCGGGAGACACTCAATATTCAGAAACACATAATCAATAAATAATATTCAGAAACATTAACTACCACCAACATGGCTGCTACTTTTCATTCACCCGGAACCTTACGCTCTTTCACATTTCTTCATATTCCTGCCAATTCAATAAGATGTTTCAGAAACCAACTATCGGATATTAGCTCAATCTAGCCTATTCTTCTTCTAAAATAAATTCCTTTGAAATCCATGTTTCTCAGGCGAGGGGAAAATTCTCCATCACTTGGAGACGACACCAATCACTTCTCCTTTGTACCATGTACAGTCTCAGTCTTCTAACAAAATCTTAGTTCGACCAAATACCATGGTCTTTTTACACACGGCCCAATCTTTTATCCATGCGCCAAATAGATTAAAGGGTGCGAGTTCTGACAATGTACATTCTGGCATATTCCACACGGCCCCACCAGTTTTGATTTTGCGTTAATAAAGGAATAATTATTTTGTCATATTTGTTATGTGATCAGTTATCTGAAACTCCTTTCGTGCAAATATTTGAAGCTAGTCCAGAGGCAAGAAGCGCGCATAGTGCTCCCTAGCGGCAATGCCTTATAACTCTCACAAGTAGTCGCAGAAGACAGCTGCTATCTGCGACCTAGTGGCAGAACCACTAAAGCAAGACCACACCCTTTAAACTGAAGAAAATACTTTTATTGAGAAATTGACGAGTATTAGAGTTGAGATGGGATTTTCTTGCTCAATTATTATTATTATTATTATTATTATTATTATTATTATTATTATTATTATTATATATCTAAGGTCATATTTTAATCCAGGGATAATGTTTAATTGTGTTTTGACGATATTGGAAGCTTAGTTAAGTTCTGTGCTGCATAGTATATCTTACATTCAATTGTGCAGAATTTAATTGATATAGTGTGTATTGAGCGTGGCAGGATATAACTTGAGCATGGGTGTTATTCTTGGGTGGGAAATTCAGAGCTAGTGCATGACGCATAGGCCTGTCCTGTGGCTCATCGCTCTATTGATATGTCAGCGCTGTATTGAACTGGGTACCGCCCAGCAAACGTGTCTTTCTGTGATTGGCGGACATCATTTTGGATCTCGAGTGAGGAAGACTGTGTGATTATCGCATGGAGTAGTGGGTACTCAGTGGAAGCGATCCGAGTCACGATTTGTTAGCTTCAGCGCAAGAACTGCGTTTTGTACTGTGGCGGAAAAAAATAGTTCCTCGGCTAAATGACTTTGTCAGACATAATGCAATAACTGTGTTTGAATTGTTTCCTATTCTTGGAAGTACTACGAGTGTGAATGACTGTCAGGCCGCAGTGCTGAATTATTGAGTATCTGAGTTATTCGTGTGAGTATGGCTGTTAGGCCGAAGTACTCAACTATTCAGAACTGTTATCTGTATTTTTGTGAAGTGCTACGCACGTATATGAGTTTGGCTGTTATGCCCAAACACTCATAACTGTGCTTTGTGTGAGATAATCTATGAAGAAAGACTGTGTCTCTACTTAGGTACTGTACCCGTATCCACGTGGTCTTACCTGTTGAAATCCGATGGAAGATCTGAATCGTAGAATCTGGAAGTACCGGGCTGAAATAACCCCCAAAATTCTACCAACTTGAATCAACCAGGGATAAGGATACCTCAATATAAAAGAAAGCGATAAGAAGATGCCAGTGGTTTAAGAAACGAAAATGAAAATCAGCTCAAAATGAACTCATAAGACTCTTAAAATTAAATTAATCTCGGGAATAAAGCTAAGCATTCACTAAGACAACCCACTGGTCCTCCTAGCACATCCTGGTTTTAATATAAATCACCAAGTCATCGGTAGAAAATTTAAAATTAAATCACCAGTTTATTGTCTGAATACTCTAGCTTTGTGGAACTCCATCCACTAAACAAAAATAGATTTGATTCACTGAAGCACATGGTAATTAAATATGTCAGTAGCCTCAAATTTGGCTAAGTTTTGCTGTTCGTAATTTCAGCATTAAATGTAGTTCAAATCGTGAGCGTTATCAACACTAACGATATTGTTATAAGTTATTTTACACACAAAAACCCTAATAAATTTATATCAACATAATTACAAATGTACAATTAATTCGTGGATCTAATTACTCCGTTGCTATTCATGATTCCATTGACAAGTATATTATTTAAGTTTTCTCATTGACTTAATCGGTCAGATTCGACAAACAATGAAGGTAATCGAATGTATTATCGCTCCAATAAATTATTTCAATCAGTTTAAATCATCACACATAAATGTTTAAATTATCTTCAATTAATATTTCTGTTATTATTACAATGTTATACAATTGTTTCAAGTCTTTCAAATCGTAGCTTTCCACTGAAACATATGTCACTATTAGCAATCCATTTTAGATAAAATGTTGCAATGCAAGAATAATGTTTTAAATGTTGGATTCATAAATCTACTATCTTTCTAGCAACTATATCCGTGACTGTAATTCACGTACAATAATACCTTATTAACTCAATAAGCAATAGCTCATCTGCTTATTTTATACTGAAAATTCGTAATAAATACGATAATACTCACACGTGAAATTCCTATAATTCACCTTAACCCTTAATTCACTACCTGAGTACCCGGGACTCACAGTCATTTTTTCTATCTTTGTGCACCTCGTGATTTTGCCGCGATTTATTTCCGCCACTGTATACCTTCCTTCAGTTGAGTGTTGAATGTGTAGCGGAAGAGACGTGTGCAAGCGGTGACTGGAAAGTGGGCAAAAGTGCTCGAATGCGTCCCGGGGACTCATGGTAGATATTTATGTTACAAATTCTATTCATGAGCTTGCGGTATATATGCTTATATTATATTTGAGTATGGATCATAATCATGCTGGATGTTCTTCAGTCAGTATCATTGATCCTGATGTAGAGTCTCTTGTAAATTCATGGCTCCAAGAAGAAGAAAACCAAAGTTAAAAAATGTTCGAAAAGATATGCAGATCCTGTGTAACAGAGACCCTTGCAGGATCTTCACTGTCATACAATACGTGTGATATTTGTTTTGGTGTTGATTACAACAGTAATTGTCGTTTTAAAATGATGCTGATGATATTTGTGAATTATATAGTTTCTGATATTTTTTACCATTTTGAAAAAATGAGATTGTTTGATGTTTATTGAGATCATTGTGAGAATTTCTCATTATTTGTAAATATTTCCAAATTACTGCATTAGAAATTAAGTGTATTAACATGAAATGTCCATATCAAGTCAAGTGCATTTTAAATTTTTCTTAATTTTGATATTAAATAGGTAAGTCCGAGGGACTCAGGGTAGGAATATACGTGACATGTTTCCTGGTAGTGAATTGAGGGTTAATTCAATACTGATCATCCATTGATGTCACATATCAGCTTCAAAATACTTCAATTCACGCAATTATTAATTACTCAACACATGCATTAGCTCTCAATAGCTATCAATAATTTCCAAGCTTGCCACGGTGGGTGAGTGGTTATAGTGTCGGACTACCAACCCCAAGATTGCAGGTTCGCCCCTGGCCATGGTAAGTGATTTTTGAAGGCGACAACAATCACGATACTCATGTCATACGTAGTTGGCAAGTTAAAGAACCCATTTGAATTCAGTAGGCCGTGTTCAATGGCAAAATTAATCTCGGGATTTTCCGCCAACACAAAGTTCCTCCATTCTCTAATTGAAAGCTCTGTAGTGTCAAGGAGTTTAGATATCTAACCTCCTTGACTTTCATAGCGTTCAAAGGAACGACGAAATTCGACATGCAAGCTACCCTCTGGGTGTCAATTAACAAAGCTTGCACCAGGCACCCGAGGCCATACGATATTATTATTATTATAATAATTTCCAAACATTTTCAAAATCCATAAGCTTTTATACAATTATCGTAAAATACCATGTTTAATAATAGACAAAAAGTTAAAGGGCCATGGACTACTTCTATCAAACTGTGTTAATAATGCTGTATTTACATGCACGAATAATAGTATTCGTAATTCATCAAACTGTCATTTTGTTTTATGACGAAAATATGTTATACATGCGTTTGCTTTTCTTTCAACAACACTTCATTTCATTATACTCTCATATTTCATAAATATATATTTCAAAAAATTAAAAATTTATCACTATAAAAGAAACAATTCAGTCTTCGCGTAAACAAAATTCGAAATTGGGTCCTCTTCTATGGAAGTTCTCATGAAAGTACACCATGGAAAAGAGCCTATCTTCAGAAGGTACAAATAATCCATTAGAATCATACGTGATCCAAATAGGAGTATTCCAAAAATAATAAAGAAAGTTGAAAACTGAACGAACTAGAAATGTGTCTACAATCAACAAGAAATTCAAAAATGTAGACTGCAAAAGCCTAATACAAAAACCGCAATTGTTCACACCAAAAACTACTATAGTTCCATGTCTATAATAAACCAGACGTAAAATAGTCTGTCATATCTATCAAATAATGTTTCATGGAATGTCTAAAATATTATTTCGTTGCTCATATTATCACAGAATTTATTCCGAAAAGTGTCCAAGTGTACGTGGTATATCATCTTCTTCCTAGCTAATATTCTTATACAATGTTACCGTAGTCTTGGCCCTACTTCTCCTTGTATCATGTATCTTCACAACTAATTATAATGCTCAATTTATCGCCAAAAGTAATTTAGAAAAAGGAAAGTAATGCTCTAAAAATAACATCACATTAAAATTAACTACTTAGTAAAATACATGCATGGACAGAAGTGACGAAAGTATCAGATCTAGCTCTAGAATGTATTTTCTATCTACTGTACAAAAATTGGTGAAAGAAGGGCATACTAAAATATGACTAATTCATACTGTCTACGAATATGAAAAGGTTTCCAGCTACCTTGTTCGTAGTCATCTCGATGAGTATGTAAACAATGTTGGAACACACATTCCTTGTAGGGACTTAACCCTTATCTATTGCGCTGGGTAGTTCACGTACCGCCTGGAACTGCATGATGTCGAACCCCGCTCCCATCCGGCTCGAAAACAGCTGTTCGCATCGCAATGTTCCTCACACAGACACGTCCTAGGTTTGCTGGATAGCGTAGATATAAATGCCACCTTTTTTCTTCCTTAGAAGTTCATATTCGTAGAAGTATAAATCACAGTGTCAGTAATACAAGAGTGCCTTCAATCTTATCTTGTATAGCTTTCTGCTAGCGAAATCCATAATTCAGCTTTGATCATTCTAAATTTTCAGTCCTGCTAGTCTGTTGCATTCCCGTTCTGCATTTAGCAATTCATTGCCATTTCTATAGTATATTGGTAAGTAATTCCACTCGTAGTATTCTCAATGTTCATGTTGCAATATGTATTGACCACTGTATATTTTCAAAGTCTCTTGTGATGGCAGTAAAATTATAACAAGTCTATGCGAAAAGCTAAGTTCACTTTCTTCACGATCATCGTACACAAAGTCAACACACTGGATTATCCATCCGTCCCATGTGTATATCTCGCCCGCGTCTCTCTATAACAAGCTAAGACGTACCGTCTCGTACCGGACTTTTCCACACTTCGCCATAGTTAAAGTCACTGGTAAAAGCTTACATTGGACATGCCAACGAGCACGGTCCACGACGGATTCTGAAGAAGAAGTAAGAGAGTGATGTCTCACTCCCGAGCGAGTTACAACCAATTGACTTGCCGGTCTACCCATAATACCTTGGGCTCAAACGATATGATAATCGAAGTCGACACAGTATGATTGCGATAACCATCTGATATCATATAATGTGTATTTATAATCCCAAAATTGTTCTCGAGTCGTTTCTACGTGTAATACAATGCAATTCCCAGTTATCGATCCCCTCTGTGATCTCAGTAGTGCTTTATAATAGCGAATATCGGTGTCATGTTTCCACGGCATCCATCTTGTCGATATAACTGTACCTTGGCTGGCCACATGGTCAAGAGATGTAATGCAGGTTGCTAGTACAACCCCTAAGCGCGCATCAACGAGTCATCGCTCTCGACTGCAGTTGAAATATTGCCATAAAAATACCAGTTGGGTTTATCTAACATATCCAGGTTCCTATCCAATGCAATATACTGGCTCATCCCTCTCCCAACTCAGCAAGTAAAAGTGTGTGAATACTTTTATTTTATCATTCTAGATATTCACTAAATGAAGAGTATTTTGTCTTTATTCAACTTTCTTATAATATTTCTATGTCAAATGGAGATGAATAGCATTTTAATTCTGGCGAGAATTCAAAATCGGAGTCTTTTTTTTTTTTTTTTTTTTTTTTTTGGAAACCCTTTCCTGGTTACCAGCTAGCTGGCTAGTCCCTGGTTCAAGTTCACTTTCTGTGTAACGTCTCCTATTATTCCTTTGGTCTCTCCTCTCTGTGTCTTTCTTAAACTGATCCCTTTCTTCTTGACTCTGGTAATTCTTGTCTCGTTAGTTTTTGTGTCTCGAGAATCCCTGCTGGTTTCTTTCTTGTCTCTGAAAGTAACCTTGCCTATCTCTGTTGTTATAGGATCTATTATCAGCGTTTTAGTTCAGATAACGATTATTCCTTGGCTGGTACTGTTCCCTATCCTGATTCCTGTTTCCGAATCTATCGTTCCTATCCCTATCCTGATATGGTCTATATCTCTCCTGATCTCTATTGGACTGATAAGACCTATCTTGTCCTTTGTTATATCGGGATTGATAATTCCGGTAAGGTTCTCTCGTGTTCCTTGAGTCGTACCTCTGGTCGTCGTACCTATTATTTCTCATAGGACCTACCTATTTCGACTCAGATTGTTTGGATGTTTCTGTCTGCTGGGTTCTATCCATCACCACAGCGTTCACTGTTTTAACTTCCGTTCTTCCGCTTTTTAAGATCGTGGGTGGAATAGATGTATGATCTAACCTACGGAGTAGAACATCCATAGTGGCTAGATCCGATTCCCAGACAAAATTATATTACGTCTAACCTCACCTGGTAATTGACGGGATATAGTTTCGAGTATTTCTCCCTGAGTTAACGGGGGTTGAAGGAAACGAAGGCGAGCTAACTGTGATGTGAAGAATTCTGAATAGCTAGTCGGACCAGTACAGCTATACTTTCTGGAGTATATTTCGGCTCTCACAGCGTATTGGATCTCGATAGACCAAAATCGTTTTATAAATGCTTCGGAGAGCTGTTCTAAATTGTCGAAGGTATAATGGAATGCCCTGAACCAATTCAGTGGTCCGTCTGCTAGGTGTCTCTCCACAACTCGTAGTTCTCTATCCCTAGCTACGTGATGTTCCGAAAAATAGTCTTGGAGATTTCTAATGAATTCTATCGGAATTAATCCCTCGGTGTTAGATTTTTATGTTCTCTTCATAATTCCTAACGATCATCACGTTAGATCTGTCGGTAGGTGTTGATGTTCTAAAATCCCTAGAACTAGATTCTGGAATATTCATGTTCGGAATTTCTGACCTATGTCGTAATTGTTCAGTTTCATCTGCACCATTAGACCGTGCTAGATAATTCCTGGCTAGAGACGTCGTGTCTTTCCTCTCCCTAATCTGGGAAACTGTCTCTTCCCTATTCGAATTTAAAGAACTCTTTAGTATTTCGAATTGCGTTTTAAATTCGTTTCTTATTTCGTCTACGTCTTCACGATCTTCTAAATTAAATTTATTCAACTCCTGTCTGATCTCGTTTAATTCTGATGTCTTTTTCTCACGTTCTGAATTTACATCTAACTAACTTGATCTATTTTCAATGTTACGTGTTTAATCTGAGATTCTAAGTCTTCCCTAAGATTATTAACATTATCTATTTGCATAGTCTGAGCTGAATTGATTCTTTTTTCAGTGTCTTCTCTAGCCTGGGTAATATCGTTTTTAAGCATTATTTCCACTTTGGAAATTTTAAACTCTAAATCGGATCTTAGATTATTGACAATATCAGCATTTATTTTAGTGATCTCCCCTCTTAGGATCGTTACCTGATCATTTACAATTGCTTTAAGATCGAATTCAATATCTTTCCTTAAGATTTTATTATGATCGTCTACCTTTTCCTTGAGTAGAGCCATGTCTCCTTCTAAGCGAGACGAAGTCCCTTGCGTCGAACTCGCTTCGTTTGAAAATTGCAATTGGAGTGCATCTAAACATTTTTTAATCTCTTTCTGGCTATTATCCAGTTCCAATTTAATATTTCTGGCATCCTCCTTAATGCCAGAAATATTAGATTGTATAATGGTTACAATATTCTCAGTGCTAGTAATTTTTTCCTGAGTTGCATCTATTTTAGCCTCCTGAGTTGTTGTAATGTCTATCTGGACTGCATCTAATTTAGCCTCAGTGCTAGTAATTTTCTCCTGAGTAGCTGTAATGTTAGTCCGAGCCGTGTCCACTTTAATTTCCAATGATGCCATATTAGAACGCACGTGACTTACTTGTACGTTCACGTTACTAATGTCCAGTTGGACAAGCCTGACATCTCCCTGAACACTATCTATGCTTGTCTCCATATGTTCGATTTTTTTCTTCATGTCCTTAGAACTTTCTGAGATTTTACGGTTACTGTCTTGAAGTCGTTTGAGAGATAAATGAAGTTGAGCCAAATCTCCCTTTAGATTCTCTCCTACAGACTCTTGGACTAGTTCCGTGTTTTTGTTAACTACTTAGTTGATGTTATCAAAACTAGTTTGGGCATTTGACCTGATTTCAGCCAAATCCTGTTGATGCTTGCTCATCTTTTCCTGCATGCTATTGAGCAAAGCCACAACGTCGTCCATCGTAGCTGTACTAGACATAATATACAATGTATAGAGAAACACAGGAATGCAACACATTTATAGCAGAATTGACATATTTAGAATGACCTTCTTCACCAATAAGAGCATTATAATCAGTTTGCCTTCTAATCTTATTAACTAATTTAAATCTACCAGAAAATGGGAGGTATATGAGTATGGTGATTCATATAAAAATGGTTTAAATTACAATCGCAAGTCTTAATCATTAAATTTATTATTAAACAGAATGAGTCTAGTATTACTGATGATCATCCAAATATCATCGCCGGTGACAAGTATAAAATGGCCGACAAGCATGGAGTGAAAAATGGCCCCATGTGATGCACCATATGAACAGGCTGATCTATAAAAGATTCCAAGAAATTTCTCTTATGATCATGTCGTAATCATGTACAATTACTTTTTAAAGGCACAAAACAAATATCAACTGAATTTAAATTAATGGCGATAATTCTATATGTATGCCAGGTAGATTGAGTAAACTCATATCCACGTTTCTAAGAAACGCGAATTCCCAATGAATTCGAATTCTAAGCTCGTAGCAGTGCAAAAGAAAAATTGCTAACGACTAGATTATCCGAAAATGTCAACTCGACAACCACCTGAAAATGGGTCTTCATACAAAGATGGCCTTCCACTGGAGTATTCGAGAATGCTAATTCGAATGCCGCAATTTCTAGGTCGCTATATAAAACTGGCTAACCAGCAGAGTACTCGAAGAAGCCCAGTTCACATGCCTCATGTATTGGGTCGCCATATGAAGGTGTACCCGTATCCACGTGGTCTTACCTGTTGAAATCCGATGGAAGATCTGGATCGTAGAATCTGGAAGTACCGGGCTGAAATAACCCCCAAAATTCTACCAACTTGAATCAACCAGGGATAAGGATACCTCAATATAAAAGAATGCGATAAGAAGATGCCAGTGGTTTAAGAAACAACAATGAAAATCACCTCAAAATGAACTCATAAGACTCTTAAAATTAAATTAATCTCGGGCATAAGGCTAAGCATTCACTAACACAACCCGCTGGTCCTCCTAGCACATCCTGGTTTTAATATAAATCACCAAGTCATCGGTAGAAAATTTAAAATTAAATCACCAGTTTATTGACTGAAAACTGTAGCTTTGTGGAACTCCATCCACCCCAGAAAATAGATTTGTTTCACTGAAGCACATGGTAATTAAATATGTCAGTAGCCTCAAATTTGGCTAAGTTATGCTGTTCGTAATTTCAGCATTAAATGTAGTTCAAATCGTGAATGTAGTCAAAACTAACAATATTGTTACAAGTTATTTTACACACAAAAACCCTAATAAATGTATATCAATATAATTACAAATGTACAATTAATTCGTGGATCTAATTACTCCGTTGCTATTCATGATTCCATTGACAAGTATATTATTTAAGTTTTCTCATTGACTTAGTCGGTCAGATTCGACAAACAATGAAGGTAATCGAATGTATTATCGCTCAATAAATTATTTCAATCAGTTTAAATCATCTCACATAAATGTTTAAATTATCTTCAATTAATCTCTCTCTTATTATTACAATGTTATACAATTATTTCAAGATTTTCAAATCGTAGCTTTCCACTGAAACATATGTCAATATTAGCAATCAATTTTGGATAAATTGTTACAATGCAAGAATAATGTTTTAAATGTTGGATTCATAAATCTACTATCTTTCTAGTAACTGTGTCCATGAATGTAATTCACGTTCAATAATACCTTATTAACTCAATCAGCAATAGCTCATCTGCTTATTTTATACTGAAAATTCGTAATAAATACGATAATACTTCACACGTGAAATTCCTATAATTCACCTTAATTCAATACTGATCATCCTTTGATGTCACATATCTGCTTCAAAATACTTCAATTCACGCAATTATTAATTACTTAACACGTGCATTAGCTCTCAATAGCTATCAATAATTTCCAAACATTTTCAAAATCCATAAGCTTTTATACAATTATCGTAAAATACCATGTTTAATAATAGACAAAGAGTAAAAGTGTCATAGACTACTTCTATCAAACTGTGTTAATGTACTTACATGCACGAATAATAGTATTCGTAATTCATCAAAGCTGTCATTTTGTTTTATGACGAAAATATTTTATGCATACGTTTGCTTTTCTTTCTACAACACTTCATTTCATTATACTCTCATATTTTATAAATATATATTTCAAAGAATTATAGAATTATCACTATGAAAGAAACAATTCAGTCTTCGCCTCAACAAAATTCGAAATTGGGTCCTCCTCTAAGGAAGTTCGCATGAAAGTACACCATGGAAAAGAGCATATCTTCAGAAGGTACAAATAATCCATTAGAATCATACGTTGATCCAAATTGGTGTATTCCAAAAAGAAAAAAGGAAGTTGAAAACTGAACGAACTAGAAAAGTGTCTACAATCAACAAGAAATTCAAAAATGTAGACTGCAAAGGCCTAATACAAAAACCGCAATTGTTCACACCAATAACTACTATAGTTCCATGTCTATAATAAACCAGACGTAAAATAGACTGTCATATCTATCAAATAATGTTTCATGGAATGTCTAAAATATTCTGTTTCGTTGCTCATATTATCACATAATTTATTCCGAAAATATGTTCAAGTGTAAGTGGTATATCATCTTCTTCCTAGCTAATATTCTTATACAATGTTACCGTAGTCTTGGCCCTATTTCTTCTTGTATTATGTATCTTCACAACTATTTATAAAGCTCAATTTATCGCCAAAAGTAATTTAGAAAAAGGAAAGTAATGCTCTCAAAATAACATCACATTAAAATTAACTACTGAGTAAAATACATGCTTGGACAGAAATGACTAAAGTATCAGATCCAGCCCTAGAATGCATTTTCTATCTACTGAATTTTGGTGAAAGAAGGACATTCTAAAATATGACTAATTCATACTATCTACGAATATGAAAAGGTTTCCAGCTACCTTGTCCGTAATCATCTCGATGAGAATGTAAAGAATATTGGAACACACATTCCTTGCAGGGACTGAACCCTTATCCATTGCGCTGGGTAGTTCACGTACCGCCTGGAACTGCATGATGTCGAACCCCGCTCCCGTCCGGCTCGAAAACAGCTGTTCGCAACGCAATGTTCCTCACAGAGACACGTCCTAGGTTTGCTCGATAGTGTAGATAAAAATGCCACCTTTCTTCTTCCTTGGAAGTTCATATTTGTAGAAGTATAAATCACAGCGTCAGTAATGCAAGAGTGCCTTCAATCTTTTCTTGTATAGCTTTCTGCTAGCGAAATCCATAATTCATCTTTGATCATTCTAAATGTTCAATCCTGCTAGTCTGTTGCATTCCCGTTCTGCATTTAGCAATTCATTGCCATTTCTATAGTATATTGGTAAGTAATTCCACTCATAGTATTCTCAATGTTCATGTTGCAATATGGATTGACCACTGTACATTTTCGAAGTCACTTGTGATGGCAGTAAAATTATAACAAGTCTATGTGAAAAGGTAATAGCCCAGGCATTTTAGGATTTAAGGTTGCAAAAAATCATGTAAAGCTAATTTTCTGAGAATTTGACAATTTGACCCTGGGGAACAACATACTAAAATTCTCCAAGCTTCCAATGCTGGCTTCCTTGTTTTCCAGGCCTAGAAACCTGGAACTCCAGGATATTCCTGGAGCGCCCGTAAAAAACGAATTGTTTATCCAAAATTGACAAGGTATGGTATCAAATGAAAGAGGAGAACATGCAGGTTCTAAAAACCGTAAGAAAAGCAACATTCGGTCACTTCCGGTCGATAAAAAACGCCCGAAATACAATTTTTAAAATTTTGTTTTCAATCAGCGCGGTTTTAAGTGACCAAAACATGGGGTTAAAGAAGAAGAGGCTAAACAGAACTAAAGAGCATGTTTTTAGCTTTCCAGAAGTGTCTTTTGTTTGTTCCTACGTCGAATAATGCACGACCTACAGCCAGAATAAGTTGAACGCCACGTTGAGTTGGTTACGCGACGCCCATGTAAAAATCAATAAACGATGCAATATTTGCTAAATGTATAACAAAGACCGACAAAAACAAACTCACATGTACAGTTGATAACATGCGTTTTAATGAACATTTGGTTTGTGGTTTTAACAGCGACAATTTATAAAAAACAAAACAAAAGGATTGTGAAATTTTAAAAATATTTGGTGCAATATTGTACATGTAGGGTCGACTAATGTCCTACGTCGGAGTCTATGGTTGGCACGGCCTCCTCTTGGAAAGTAAAAAGATTATTAATAGCTCTTTTTCGTGAAATCGTTCGAATGATTACAATGACAGAGTATAATATAAAGAAAAAAATTCCTGGGCTTATAGACACATAAAAGCACGTTGCAACATGAAATCTATAAACTAAATGTTACAGCAGCAGCTGATATATTTCGTTGCCGTGGTACTGCTTTCCGAGGTAAAGTAGGGGCTGGTGTAGACATCATAACACCACCCATGTTGTGAAACGTCCCGTGTCCGGTCTGCGTGCGCACATTAACGTCAGTGTTATCAAAGGAATATTGAACAAATTCTTTGTTAGGCTCTGCTTCGCCAAGCTGTTTTTCGCCTGTGTCATTTTCACTGGTCGTGAAAGCTATTACGTTACTCTCGTAACAAAGAACCTCGTTGTAGGACACGGAGAAACCCATGTTATGAAGAAGATCTACAAGCTGCCACGTCCCGTATTGTCGGTGGACATACTCGCCAACTGCCAACAAGAGAGGAGGTAAAACGGACTTCGGACGACAAGCTGAAATAATTGCCTGCCCAATGGCTTTTTTTCTTGGCGGATTTGCCGGTTGCGCCTTCTAACTTGGTCATGATGATCCGAACAAGAAACAGAGCTAGAGTATTCGGTAGAACGTCGGCATCTATCGACTGGTCTTCTGCGGACGGATATTCCTCCAGATATTCCTGCACGCGTCCGAATATCTTCTTTTGTAATTTGAGCGGCCTTTTCTATGATTCGCCGACGTTCATCGGCCTCGGACTTCCCACGTTCCTCGTACCATTTGTCGTGCAAGATGTTCTCTGCCGTTTCTTTCATATTTACAATGCAGTTTCGACCTGGCAGCTCGGTGGTGAAGATTCGCTGTCCATAGTGGCTAAGTAGTTTTTCTTTAAGTCACGTTTGCGCGAATGGGCCGCATTCCATTTCTTTACATACTTTCTCAAGGTAGTGATGAAGATCACCAAGCGCGAACTGGCAATCTTCATTGGTCTCCAAGAACGTACAGAGCTTTTCAAAGGTGTCGTGTTTTTCGGGATCCGCAGGACGGCCACGGCCAGTCTTGAAGCTGCTACCATCACCCTCCAAAACGCCTCCAGATACAAATCGGAGATGACATTCTCGATGATATTTGGCCTAGGCAGCAACAAGGTACATTATGCTGTATACACGAGCACATACAGTACGTCCCCATTCATTGCCACGTTCGATGCCTGTAATAACTGGAATCGTTCGGATCTCGTGGATATTACGTCTGTACTTAACTTCCTTTTCCGTCTCCTTCCGAGACGAGGCCTCTTTGCCACAGAACAGACAATCTTCTTTTATGTTGAAAGGGTCAACAGAAGAACGAAGAGCGTTTTAAGAGCGTTTCCTCATTGGATAATTCTCCTTCGGGCCTTTTATCTAGAGATGCCTTTATCGAACCAGGCCGCGAGTAAGCGATCCTAAAAATAAAATAAGTATAACTAGTTAAATATTTACCTGGTTCTACTACGGAAAGTGGGCCCTCAGTTAGATCTAAATAACCAACTTTGAAGAAGAGTTTTTAAGTTCAAAACAAACTCCTGGTCAGTTTTCCTAAATTAACTTCATTAAGCCCTACTTCGACTAAAAACGTTACTAACATGCACAAAAAGCTGTAAAAACTGTAAGAAGTAAGCTGTAAAAAAATCTTTGGACGGTATCCCAATTTCTAACGTAAGAAAAGCTAACGGATTTACTTTTTTCAAAAACCCTTACCATTGCTAAGATTTCGTTAAGGCGAACACGGTAGTATATGATAAAATTACAAACGCTCGAATTTAACGGATTTAGAGCCGATTTAAAAATTAAATTCACGTTTGCTTTGTCGCAAAAGCGAAGTTATCCCAGCAAGCATCGCTTACAGGTATCGGCCTGGCGGCCGCGGGTGCTAAGGCGCTCCCCTTTTGCTTACAAAGCTTGAGTGCGTCTTAGGTTCAAATCTCACTCCAACCCAGCATTTTTTTTCTCTCCTTAGCACTTTAAGCCGCTAGGCCGACGGCTGTGCACATAGCTTGCACATAGTGCACATAGCTTCCCTTGCGCGACAAAACAAATGTGAATTGTGCCATTTCAGTTGGCTCGAAATCCGTTAAATTTCAACATTTAAGACTTTATAAATGAGTGTAAAGATCGTATTAAACCCCAAATCCGCACATATACAACTGCCTCAATACCTTAAGCGACTGGCAATAAGTCCTAGGCTTATAGATATATAAAAGCATGTTGATGCATGCAATCTATAAACTAAATTCAACGGTAGTAATTTTTATTAGGTCGCCTCCGTAGCGTAGCGGTCAGCATGGTTAGCTGCCGCCCCAGAGGTCCTGGGTTCGATTCCCGGCTCTGCCACGAAATTTGAAAAGTGGTATGAGGACTGGAACCGGGTCTACTCAGCCTTGGGTGGTCCAAATGAGTAGAGGGGGTTCGATTCCCACCTCAGCCATCCTCGAAGTTGTTTTCCGTGGTTTCCCACTTCGTCTTCGGGCAAATGCCGCTATGGTACTGCACCCGTATCCACGTGGTCTTACCTGTTGAAATCCGATGGAACTGTTGGATCGTAGAATCTGGAAGCGCCCGGCTGAAATGCCCCTGAAATTCTACCAACTAGGATCAACCTGGGATAAGGATACCTCTCTTACAAAGAATGCGATAGGAAGATGCCAGTGGTCGATAAATTGAAAACGAAAAATAACTCAAAGTGAGCTAACGAGACCCTAAAAATGACTAAATTAATCTCGAGCGTGGCGCTAGGCATCCTAAAAACTGACCCACTGGTCCTCGTAGCGCATCCTATTTCTAGTATAAATGACCAAGATATCCGAAGTATTTAAAATTGACCAACAGTTTATTAATCTAAAGACTGTTGCATGATGGACTATCTCTCCACTAAACAAAATAATTCACCTCTACTGAAGCGTAGATATATCTCATAATAACATTAGCATCGAAACATATTCAAAAATGCTCTCAAAATACAGCATCGTAATCGCATGTAAAAACAGTTTCAAAAATATTTAAACATTATTATATACACTCGTTACATATTTAAATGATCCTCAAAGTTTATTATATTATTTACATTTATACATTATTGTACACGTTCAAATTCTTCATCAGTAATAAATTCGATTCCATCAATAAGCATTCTATAGTATTAGTTAAAGTCAAATTAGGCCATGTTCGACGAATGGTTAAGTCTATCGAACGCATTATCATAGCATAAAAAATGTTATCAACATTTTAAATCACATAGTTATTCATGTTATTATTATTATCTCTAAAGCTTTTAGTGGTTATTACTGCAGGATTATATCAATATTATTACTCGTCTTTCCAATTAACCTTTCTCCAAAAACAAATGTTATTAATTTGAACAATCCATTCTAGAACAATTATCACAATGCTGTTTCACTTAAACGTTGGATGTATTAACCAAATACTAGCCTCCTAGTATTAAAATTCGTGATTATACTGCACGTTCAAAATATACACATAATTGTATTCAGACATAGCTCAATAGCTAATTTATACTGGACAGAAAAATGACATAGATCATCCATTGATGTCTAATATCTCATTATTACAATCAAATTCGCAAATACACGTTGCTTCATTCATAGATAAGCTCTCCATAGCTTGTAAACATTTTCCAAACATGATTAAGTTCAAATAAGCTTTAACATAAAAGTCATGAAATATCGTGCATCAAATTAACATAAGTTAAAGTATCATGGACAATTTTTATCAGAACTAAGGCAAATGTAATATATTAAGCTGTTTAAATAACAGTGCTTGAGAATTTTTGACATTATCATTTCGCTTTGTAATAAAAAAAAAATATTTTATACAATCATTTTACAATAGTAATTTATTTCTCATTATAATCTCATGTTCATAACCATATTTTTCAAGAAATTGTGGATAGATCACTGTAAAAAGAACGATTCAGCTCCACTAGACAAAAACTCGACTGGAGATCCTCACCCAAAGAAACACGAAAGATTCTACACCATAGAAATGAGCCTGTCTTAAGAAGGTACACGAAAACTATTAGAATCCAACGCTTAACCAGGATGGAGTTCAACAAACGAATCATGAACAAAAAGAAACTGAACGATCTAATAGTGTCGAAGACCACTCAGAAAAGAAAAATCTCAAGAGCTGTAGATTACCAAAGTTAATCCAAAAATTGCAAATATCTGCTCTATAAATCATTATGTTTCCATATTTATACTGCACTTGATGAAAAATGGACCCGCACGTCTATTAGAGAAATTCGCATGAAATGCATAAGTGTTCAAATTCAAATTCGAAATTCGTAGAAATGTCTATTCAAATAATCTTCAAGTATACGTAGCGTATTGGTTATCTGCTTGCTAACTACTATTCTTATATAAAGTTATCGTAGTCTTCTCTCTACTCTTCATATTAATCTTCTCAATAAGTTATATAATTCCATTAAATGCTCAGATTTAGAAAGGAAAATAAGTGAATTAATGCATAAAAATAGCATTAAAATATTAATGTTAACTACAAAAATAAAATACACTACAAAACAGAAGCGATAGAGAATCGGGTCTAGCCTTGGAATGCATTTTCTAACTACTAAGAAAAATTGGTGAAAAGGAACACTCTAGAGTATGTCTAATTCATACTGTCTACTATGAAAATGGGTTGTCAGCTACCTTGTACGTTGCCATCTGGTTGAAATATGAGTATGCGAGAAACACACTGTCCTCGTTCTGGAACTGAATCCTCGTTCATCAGGTCGCGTAGTCCTCGATACGACTGGATCTTGTAGAGAACCGAACCCGAGTCCGAACGTTTGAAAAGGAGAAACAGCTGTTCGCGAAACAAGTTCATCGCTCTCACACGTTCCCAAGATATAGCTGGAGCTTATTCGTAGTATGCCATTGTATTTCATGCAGTTACAGTATGAATGTATAATAAACATCTCCAAGACGTCTTCCACCTCTTCTTAAAGAGTTTTCTGCTGTTATAATAATCCATGTTTGGTGCTGGTGATCATCCTAAGTAGTCAATTCCACTATTGCATCGCATTCCTGCTTTCCATTTTAGCCCATACGTGACATAGCCATGTCTTGGTGAAGTCTCCGTTCAATCAACTTCTGTTCTGAAGTCATAATGATAATATGCTTGTATACTGTAAACTGTACAGTTGTAGAATAAAGTCTTGTACTGGCATATAAAATATCACACAAGTCCTGGTCAATACAAAGTTCACTGCTCCTGATGATGAAGTTTACACAGTCTTCAGCTATAATAAGCTAAGACATAAAAATTTGCGGTACGAACTGTCTAACTTTAAGTAAATACACGTCCGCGTTGCTCGCGCACGATATGAATGTCGTACTCCCCGCGAAGTATATTGCAATCTCGTGTCTCTGCCTGGACAGATCTTTGCTTACTGCTCTGCGAAACCCATAGTGCTGTTCGTTCGGGAACGATATTGACTATCGATATCGACACTGGATCATGTTCGATAATATGCTGGAATTTTGTTATCTGCATTTATATATGTGTGAAATACACTCAAGTTTCCTCTTCTCTAAACATAATGCATTTGTCAATTACTATTCTGTTTCATGGCTACTACACACATCAAAAAAAGTTTTGCATCACCTCGGTTCCCAGATCTCCGGCATATAGACGTTGACTGTGTACTGTATGTTGTATCCAAGATACAGTCCCTTTGACTGTTCATAGATGTCACTAAAACTGCTCAAAGATGTAAACAACCATGCATGAGCAGGGCCTATTAGACGGAGGGGGTACGACAGCCGATCAGTTCCAGTCATTCCACCAGGACGAAGGTACGCTGCTCATGTTGTCTGTAGTTCTACCATGCCTAGAAGGTCAATACCGCAGTTCGATCGCGTCCGCATTGTTACTTTGTGTCAAGAAGGGCTCTCAACAAGGGAAGTTTCCAGGCGTCTCAGAGTGAACCAAAGCGATGTTGTTCGGACATGGAGGAGGTACAGAGATACAGGAACTGTCGATGACAGGCCTCGCTCAGGCCGCCCAAGGGCTACTACTGTAGTGGATGACCGCTACTTACGGATTGCCGCTCGGAGGAACCCTGACAGCAATGCCACCATGTTGAATAATGCGTTTCGTTCAGCCACAGGACGTCGTGTTTCAACTCAAACTGTGCGCAATAGGCTGCATGATGCGCAACTTCACTCCCGACGTCCATGACGAGGTCCAGCTTTGCAACCCCGACACCATGCAGCGCGGTACAGATGGGCCCAACAACATGCTGAATGGACCCCACGGAATTGGCATCACGTTCTCTTCACCGATGAGTGTCGCATATGCCTTCAACCAGACAATCGTCGGAGACGTGTTTGGAGGCACCCTGGTCAGGCTGAACGTCTTAGACACACTGTCCAGCGAGTGCAGCAAGGTGATGGTTCCCTGATGTTTTGGGGTGGCATTATGTGGGGCCGACGTACGCCACTGGTGGTCATGGAAGGCTCCGAAACGGCTTTACGATACCTGAATGACATCCTCCGACCCATAGTGCAACCATATCGGCAGAATATTGGAGAGGCATTTGTCTTCATGGACGACAATTCTCGACCTCATCGTGCACATCTTGTGAATGCGTTCCTTCAAGATAACGACATCGCTCGACTACAGTGGCCAGCATGTTCGCCAGACATGAACCCTATCGAGCATGCCTGGGATATGTTGAAAAGGGCTGTTTATGGACGTCTTGACCCACCAACCACTCTGAGAGATTTACGCCGAATTGTCGTTGAGGAGTGGGACAATTTGGACCAACAGTGTCTTGATGAACTTGTGGATAGTATGCCACGGCGAATACAGGCATGCATCAATGCAAGAGGACGTGCTACTGGGTATTAGAGGTAGTGGTGTGTACTGCAATCTGGACCACAAATGCTGAAAGTCTAGCTGTATGATGGTACAACATGCAATGTGTGGGTCTCATGAGCAATAAAACGAGCTGAAATGTTGTTTGTGTTGATCTCTATTCCCTTTGTATTTAACGGTTCCGGAACTCTTGGAACCGAGGTGATGCAAAACTTTTTTTGATGTGTGTATATCAAGTATATCATGTTGCATCAGATTGACGTTACTGCTGTCTCCATTTTGTAGAGCTCCCTTGTACTAAAACAAAGCACGTGCTCCAGGCTGTATGGCGTGCTGCCTATCTGCTCCTAACTTCGCCACGGAGTATCCATGCGCTGTGTGCCGTGCAAATAGCGCCTCAGGATGCACCTAAGTACACACCTGCCCAGCATAGATCCAACTCAATACAAAATACGGTCTCAGTACCTACTGTATGGCCACGGCCGCCTCCTTCCCTCTTCCTAGCCTATCCATCCCCATCTTCCATCCCTTCCCATCCCTCATGAGGTCCCTGTTCGCTTTGCAGGTGAGGCCGCCTGGGCGAAGTGCTGATCACAACTCCCCATTTGTATCCATCCCGACCAGATTTTCCAAGCTCCAGGACACTGCCCATAGATGCGGTAGTGGTGAACTCCCTCGCTGAGTCCGTGGGAACCACCAACCTAGAGGGTAAATTGACTAAATAAAAAAATAAAAAAAGGAATTTTTATTTGTGTTTTTAAGGTACGTCCGTTGTATTTTATAGTATATAGAATACAAAACACATCCTTACCTGCAACGAAGGTGAACTTTCAGAAATTCTGGTGAGGCAAAAGTATCCACCAAGCCATCATTTCGCTTCACGCTTGCGATTTTTAAACTTTCGAGGCCTTTCTTTTTCACTAAACTTACAACATCAGCATTTAAAGTTTCTTTACATAAAACGCAATTCCACATTTTCACACAACCTTCTTCACTATACTTTTATAGTAGGCCTATATCGCAACGTACCACCAATAAACGTTAAACTCAACAACAACACAATAGCAATATCAAGTCTTCCCTTGCACAGCGTAAGCCGCAGCCCTGGAGCAGCAACGAGCATTCGACCCAACAATGTACACGACGCGACGCGACGGCGCTACCAACTTAAGTTGGTGTTCAATTTATTCTGGCTGTATCTCGTACACTATTAGACGTACAAACAAACAAAAGACACTTCTGGAAATCTAAAAACATGCTCTTTCGTTCCATTTAGCTTATTTTCCTTTAACCCCATGTTTTGGTAACTTAAAAGTGCGTTGATTGAAAAAAATATTAAAATATTGAATTTTGCGCGTTTTTTATAGTTTTTATTCAACCGGAAGTGACCGAATGTTGTTTTTCTTGCGTTTTTTAGAACCTGCATGTTTTCCTCTTTCATTTGATACCATACTTTGTCAATTTTGGATAAACGATTCGGTTTTTGTGGGCGCTCCAGGAATATCTTTAAATTCCAGGTTTCCAGGCCTGGAAAACAAGGAAGCCGGCATCGGAAGCATGGAGAATTTTAGTATGTTGTTCCCCAGGGTCAAATTATCAAATTCTGAGAATATTAGCTTAACATGATATTTTTCTAGGTTTTGACGATTTTTAGACTAAAATGCCTGCCTGGGCTATAAGTTCACTTTCTTCACGATCATCGTACACCAAGTCAACACACTGGGTTATCCATCCGTCCCATGTGTATATCTCGCCCGTGTCTTGCTATAACAAACTGAGACGTACCGCCTCGTACCAGACTTTTCCACACTTCGCGATAGGTTAAAGTCACTCGTAAAAGCTTACTTTGGACATGCCAACGAGCACGTTCCACGACGGATTCTGAAGAAGAAGTAAGAAAGTGGTGTCTCACTCCCGAGCGAGATACAACCTACTGACTTGCCGGTCTACCCATAATACCTTGGGCTCAAACGATACGTTAATCGAAGTCGACACAGTATGATTGCGATAACCATCTGATATCATATAATGTGTATTTATAATCCCAAAATTGTTCTCCCCAGCTGTCGATCCCCTCTGTGATCTCAGTAGTGCTTTATAATAGCGAATATCGGTGTCATGTTTCCACGGCATCCATCTTGTCGATATAACTGTACCTTGGCTGGCCACATGGTCAAGAGATGTATACAGGTTGCTAGTACAACCCCAAAGCGCGCGTCAACGAGTCATCGCTCTCGACTGCAGTTGAAATATTGCCATAAAAATACCAGCTCTGTTTTTCTAATATGTCCTGGTTCCAATCCAATGCAAAATACTGGCTCAGTACTAACATCTACGATCATCATTTTCAAACTAATACACTATAGGCTATTAGTCCTCTGTATTGTGAGGCAACTATTCAGGATATATTTGAGTTAGCAGAATATCAATTTTAATTTCTTAAACATTTTTTAAATCTACTTTGGAAACGTGACTTAATGCCTTTCAGCTCCGTGATTAGTTTAGTACGACATATATCCATCCAGAATTAACAGTTACCGTGCCTTTTCCTGAATATTCCGTGTTAATACCTTTGCTTTGTATGTCGTTTACGATATATTCCGCAACGTAATTCCCCCTCTAGTTTACATAGAATTAAGGTAGGTGAAAGTAGTCGACATCCTTAACGAACGCACGTGGGACAGGAAATGACTATGTGAATGATTTCATTTATATTTTTCAAGTTTGGTTAGATAGATACTTGAGTTTTTACCATATCCTCTGGTATATGACGGGCTCGTATGATAAGAATCCAGCTGCGAATTCAAGGTATTTGGATGAATCTGACTGCGAGTACAGTGCTTTTTAAGACAGCGTTGAAGGAATTGAGAGCTAATCAAGCAACAATGAAACTGATGGAGATGAGAGCAGCAGTGTTGTAGATACAAGTGTAGTATTCCAAAGTATGCTTGCTTCCACGTTGTACATTCCGTGGTTTCACTGCACTGATGCAGATTTTGTACGGTTTTTCTCGTTCTATGTCTTTCTGAGCAATACAGGAATGTAAAAATAAGCGTGGCTTAATATGTTCTTTAAAAATAAGACCATTCATATAATAGTACATCACATTTCAGTTAAACTGAAAGGGTTAATATTTCACTCGATGTTTATTGTAAAATTAATTTGTAACATAAAAACCACGTAAATCCTGTACAAATGTAACTTACAATTCCATTGTAACATGAAATAATCTCGCAAATAGGCGAACATTAATTACGGAATACGGCGCAGAAAGTCAGCTGCGGAGATTGCACCTTGTATACTAACCATTTTAAATTTGGCAATTTTAGGTATATTTTTCTCGAGAACCGTTCAAGATAATATTATAAAATTAGAATGACTGATAGAAGAGTTTTTTTTATTCCTAAACCTATTTTATTAGGTACATAGCTTGTACAATGTACATATTTTTAGAGATTTTTTTGCAAGTTGTAAAATAAGTTCTATATACAGTATTTCAGATTTATAAATTTATAGTTTTTAAAATATTGAACTCAACATCTTCTAAAAATGTGTATGAGATATTCATCCCAGTCTCTGCAATATGCTAAAGATTTACTGTTCTGTGAGGGTTAGTTCCTGAGAAAAATGTACCTAAACATCAAAAAAATAAAATCTTAGAAAGCAGGTTTTAAAGTTTAACGTAGTTTAGTGCTCACCTTAGAACATCCATGCACCATATCCAGGGTCAATTTCATTTTCTAGATCCTCCATGATCTTCTTAGATTCCTTGAGTGCATTCTGGCCTTTTTAGCCATCATAGTGACTTAATAATCTTCTTTTTCCACACGGATAACATCCAATTCTGAACATGCTGATCCAAAAGCTAATTAACCTTTACCTATAGTACGCAATCCATACAGAAATATAACATTACTTTCATACACAATGTAAACCTTCCTACTGGTGAGAAATGGATGCTGCATTTTAGAAATAGTTTACTTGCAAGTCCATATCTAGCAGTGGTGTCTTCATAACAAAATAAACTGCCACTAACATGGCATTTTTACAAACTTCAAATGAAGATATGACAGAAGACAACAATTCAACATCCATGACAACATTTCCACTTGTCTGTTCTTCAATGTTAGCGTTATTTTATTACTTACAAAAGATCCTACACTTGAATCAGTGTTCAACTAGCTTGCCACGGTGGGTGAGTGGTTATCGTGTCGGATTACTAACCCCAAGGTTGCAGGTTCGCTCCTGGCCGTAGTAAGTGGTTTTTGAAAGGCGGCAAAAATTACGACACGCTTGTCATACGATGTTGGCATGTCAAAGAACCCATTTGAATTCAGTAGCCCATGTTCATAATGGCAAAATTAATCTCGGGATTTTCCGCCAACACAAAGTCCCCCATTTCTCTACTAGAAAGCGCTATAGTGTCAAGGAGCTTAGATCTCTAACCTCCTTGACTTTCATAGAGCTTCAAAGAACAACAAAATTTGACATCCAAGCTGTCCTCTGGGTGTCAAATAGCAAATCTTGAATTCGGCATCCTAGGCCATATGATATTATTATTATAGTGTTCAACTTTCTCCTGGAAGCACTGGCAATAATATTTTCATTGATAGAAATATCACTCAGTGAGGAAGTTGAAGCATATGTTGAACCAAATCTCAAAGAGCCCGAAGCACTTTCACTGACCAAATTTATATTATTTCCACCATTATCATCACTAAGTTCGTTTGCTTTAGGTTGTCTTACGGGCCCTCCTTTGCATTTCTGGAATACTTTCCCAATTCGAGGCATGATGACACAAAAACAAACTTTCCGATGTAAACATGTACTGTACAGAAAACTCGCCGGGAACACAAGAAACAATTGAAAGTTGCTCCGCAGCAATAGAGAACCCAACACTGAGCACGCAAAATTTCATATATCAACATATCGCTAAATAAATTGTTTGATGTCCATGAAGTTGACAGCACGCAAAAGGGGGGCGTGGCAAGCTGTGCAGACCTAGAAGTAAATTAATATTTAAAGGCTTCAATGGTTAAAATGCCATTAGAAAACATGTATCTAGTAAAGTTCACTCCAAGTAATGAGTATAAGCAAAACATATATTTTTTATATTTTGCCCACTTAAAGGTGGGCTTTTAATGCTTGTGGTTTCTGGCATAAAGAGAAGGCTGACTTAATTCTTTCTTATGGCATACTTCTAATACAAGGATCATACTTATGGCCAATACAGTACTTCAGAATACAAAATATTTAAAGAATTGCCATTTTTGACTTAATAATTTTCAGGTCCGGGCGATTTAATTGTTAGCTCCTAGAAGAATAATACATTACTGCAAAGAAATTAACCTTGTTGTAAGGATGGGTCAATAGAAGGACTTGTCAGAACATTTACGACTGGCTATTCTAGAAGTCAACCAGTGTGAAGATCCTAGTACCAATATTAATAATATGCAAATCATTGCAGGGTTCCTATGAACTGGCTATTCTAGAAGTCAACCAGTGTAAATACCCTAGTGCCCATGTTAATAAGATACAAATCATTTCAGGGTCCCTATGAACTGACTATTCTAGAAATCAAGCAGTGTGAAGACCCCAATGGAAATTACCTCAACTACACAACCAAACTGACAAAGAAGAGCAAGAGTTTGAAGGTGTGGTCCAGTGACTTCACTGTGACCTGCGATATTGACGAGAATGCAACGGTAAGTAATTTAGTTAGTTAGTTAGTTATTGTTGTATTGAGGGGCGGAACTACGAGATCATCGGCCCCTAATGGTAAGTTAAACCACAAAGAACGCACAACTCGTTCGGAATAGGGATTTCGTTCGGGTTCCAAGCGTAGCTGGCTGTAGAAGTTTGAATATCACATATGTTTACGTGCAAGACCTTTACATTAAGCATATCCTCCACTGGTACGCAGTGGCAGCCACAAGGGACTGCCGAATACCGTCAAAGATTTGTAAATATCGATTATTTTTCTTCAAATTAAGCTAAGGGCCCTTAATTTGATAACGGTATATTTATGTTCTTCGTAGCTCTTTCCTAAGTCTACTTTCGGTATTAGTAAACCCAGTACAGTAGAGTTTCGATATTTCAAGTCTCGATAGTTTAATTTTCCCATCAATTCAAGTTGAAAAATTTGAATGGACGACAAGATGTTCAGGAAAGAACATATACCCTATTGTGCCTGGAGACAGTTACATAGTTTATTAAATATAGTTCATTGTTTCTATTGACTGTGATATGCGAGGGTCCATGTGAGTGTGCCTGGTGAAAGTTACATTGCTTATTAGATATAGTTCATTGTTCCATTAGACTGTGATGTGCATGGGTCCATGTGAGTGTGCCTGGTGACAGAATGTTTTAGTGGTAGTATTTTGTTGTTGGTAGAACATTAGTATATATTTCGTTAGTAGAATTTTAGTATTTGGTTGTTAGTATTTTTGTAAGTAGAATTGCCCAATTACCTTACTCTGAAGGGGAGTAGCCGCTTTTCAGAATATATCAATTCTTTATTTGTCTTATAGACTGTAAATGTATTGATAACATTAGCCAACTAATGGCTTCACTGCGATCTGCTGCACGGCTGATAGCAACGGGAAACTACAGCCGTAATGTTATTCCCAAGGGTAACCACCTCTCTAAGCATAATTACATGTGATGATGGCCTCCTCTCTTGTAACATTCCAATCCGGAGGTGAACTAACAAGTCACCCGTTCGGATCTCCAGGTGGGGACTACTCGAGAGGGGGTTAATATCACAAAAGTGACAAAGAGGAAATCTTACGGATCGGAGCGTGAAATGTTAGAAGTCTGCTGGCAGTGGAAGTTTAGAAAACTTAGAAAGGGAAATAGATAGGTTGAGGATCGATTTGGTTGGGATTAGAGAAATGCGCTGGCAGGAAGAAGAGGATTTTTGGTCAGGATACTATAGGGCCATTAGCACTAAACCATACAACGGCTCTGCGTGGGTAGGTCTCATATTAAGTAGGAAACGTGGACAGTGGGTGGAATATTATGAGAAATATAGTGAACGAATTATGGTAGCCAAAATCAATACAAAAACTACATACACCACAGTGGTACAAGTCTAGCCTACCAGTCAAGCTGATGATGAAAATGTTGAAAAGGTCTACGAAGAAATAGATGAATTTGGGAGGTATGTCAAGGGTGATGAAAATGTTATAATAATGGGAGATTGGAATGCTGTGTTAGGAAAAGAAAGAGAAGGGAAGTTAGTAGGAGATTTTGGATTAAGGGAAAGGAATGATCGAGGAAGAAGATTGATGGAATTATGCACCGAGCATGAGTTAGTCTTAGCTAACACCATATTCAATAACCACAATAGAAGAATATACAAATGGATGAGACCAGGAGATACAGGGCGTTACCAAATCGACTTGATTTTGGTCAAGCAGAGATTTCGAAACCAGATTTCGGATTGTAAAACATCCGGTGCTAACATAAACTCTGACCACAATCTGGTAGTTATGAAATGCAAATTAGGTTGAAGAAACTGAAAAAGTCGAATGCCAAAACGGTAATAGACAGACTGAAAGGGAAGGATGTAAACGAAAAAATCAAGAAAAATATAAAGGAAGGACTAATGAAAACCCCTAAACAAACTTCAATTGCAGACGAATGGGCACTTTTGAAGAATGAAATTAAAAAATCCGCAGAAGGAAACATTGGTAGGAGAGAAAGAATAGGTAGAAGCCATGGATCACTCAGGATATACTAAAATTAATGGATGAAAGGCAGAAACACAAGAATGGAAGAGATGAAAAGGAGAAAGCAGAATACAGATGTCTGAGAAATGAGGTTAACAAGAAGGGCAAGGTAGCGAATGATGAATGATTGAAAGAGAAATGTGCATGTACAGAAAATTGACTGAAATTTGGAAAAGCAGACACAGCTTATCGAAGGATTGAGATTGGGGAAAAGAAGACCAAGTGCTGGAATATTAAAGACATAGACGGAAAGCCTCTAACAGTTAGGGAAGAAAAGGTTGAGAAATGGAAATCTTACATAGAGTATAAGGGAAAGGAGATTGAGAATCATGTAATGTTAGGGGAAGAGGAAATTGATGAGAATGCGAAAGGACATTTAATATTGAGATCAGAATTTGACAGAGCTTTGGAATATAAACCGCACTCGTTCCAGGTTCCGTATTGACCATGTTTACAAGATGTATAACACAATTTACACTTGCCAAATCAATACTTTACTTTACAAAAAATACTATAGGTACATGTTTCGGAAACTTTATATGTTTCCTTCTTCAGCCCATATGTTGGTGTACTGTATTTTTATTTTTGGTTAGGATTTCGATGTCATATGATGTTTCACACCAACATATGGGCTGAAGAAGGAAACATATCAAGTTTCCGAAACATGTACCTATAGTATTTTTAGTAAAGTAAAGTAAAGTATTGATTTGGCGAGTGTAAATTGTGTTATACATCTTGTAGAGCTTTGGAAGTCTTAATCAGGAACAAAGCACCAGGCATAGATGATATACCGATTGAGTTGCTACGCTGCATAAGTGATGAGGGTCTGATCACAGACATCTGTGTAGGATTTATGAGACAGATGAGGTACTGAGCCCGAATTTATTGAACATAGGACATTCTGCAGTCAAGCGTCGAAGCGGTGGTACGGTAGCAATGCAACATTCATATTAAATGGAATTAGAATGCACCCTACTCTGTATTTAACATGTAATGAATGCAGGTAAGAGGATATGGATTGGATATTAGCATTTATAAAGCAAGATTTAGAAAGAAATATGATGTTTTGTTATCTGTGATTTTTTTACATGGGAATAATGAAGCGAAAAAGGAATTGGAAAATTGTCATTTCGTTGAGTCGAGGGCAGGTTACGCCGGCTCGAACAAGTTTCTGACGCGTGTAAGAGAGAGACAGTCAGGGTCTTCCGACAAGCGAGGATATTGCAAGCGACCCTGCAGACGGTCAAGTAAGCTGCCGCACGCGCCAAATTTTTACGGAAAAGTCACGTGATCGCGGCTAAGCCAATCACAGAATTTACAGATATTTACCGCAGATATAATTATAATTATTTGTTGAAATAATTATAAACAATATGAGTAGAGGAATACGAAGCTATTAGGAAATAAATAACAATCGACTGAAGACTTATTTGAAATTAAGCGTTGGAAAAAGGATATATTGATAAGAAGTGGACGGAAGATGTTTTAGCGCGAAACGCCATTTTTTAAGCAGAGGAGGCAAGTCTTGATCGAGACAAGGATCATTCCACTCCGAGCGATTGAAGTGAATAGTCGCGTGAATTAAGGCTCCAGAAATTCCTAAAGAGATTTGGTCGACGAGGAAGGTGAAGATACCGGGAGGCAAGTGTCCACCTCCGGTCAAGTATCAGAAGGCAACCCCGTTGAAAGGATGCAGAGAAGATAAGCGTTTGTAAACTGAAAGAAGAGAAACATTATAGTATTCTACAAGTTACCTATGGAAAGAAGAAGGCTGACTACGAACATAATCTACGAATTCTCGATATACACACAACGTCTCAGGAGAAATAATTCTACAAAAGTACTTCAAAATATTAAGCAGTCATTAACGATGTGGACCAATATAAGTCAGACACTATATTATAATTCGAACTCTACTAATCGAGTTATGAATTAATTGTTAAACGCTATGGAGGGGAAATAGTCTACAATCAATGATGTGGAAATCAGGAGTGACTTAGCAAGACGAAAGAGATGAAGACGAACTACCGTATTACCAACTGTAGTTCGAAGGTGTCACTAAGTGCAACTACACTGATTGAAATTCCGATAACACCATGGAATTCTCAAAAGACTACTGTCATACAATTTGCATTCGACGAAGAACATCGAGATAGCAGCCTTGCGAAGAGGTACACAACAGAATCATCTGATTCAGAGAAGTACAAGAGATGCCAGGGCAGTTTCGAGGAACGACACCAGGGAGCAGGGTTCGTTCATCCCCAGTCGTTCGAGGCAGCGAGCAGACATGGAGAGCGCGCGCCAGACCAGCTGAAGGCCAGACTAGCAGCTGTGTCCCGTATGCAGGTATTTGAGGAACGCTGCCGAAGGAATCCCGTTCTCAGCTGTGCGCTGTTACAGCAGATTGACCAGAGGCGTGTTGGCAGTAAGGTATTTGAGAGTTTACGATTCTTTTAGTAGTGTGTTGCCATTGTTGTGTATATCTTGTTGACCAACATTTTTTACCAGGTTAATCTTCATTGTTTATTGTTGTTTAGACATGATAGATGACATTTGAGTAATTGTTAGATTTGTATAAAACTTTCACGTCTCCGTGGGTCGTATTGTCGTGTTGCTAAATTGATTAATTAATTCTTCGTCTGCTATTTTAATACGAACATGAAGTCCGATTAGCGTAAATGCGATTTATGGATCAGGGAATGCTACAATATAAAATATCTTATATATATGTTTTATAATAGACAAGTATAATAGACAAATACGAATGAGAATAATATATACTGTATAAGGCAGTTAAACAGTAAACAAATGTGTAGAGCGTAATTGTAATCGCATATTACTTGTATGAAACGCCAAGCAAGGCTGTATAATTTATTTGAAAGACTTTAAATACTTAAGACGTTATTTAACGCTAGTAATTGTCACGTGAAGTTATTTGATATTTTTAAGCAATGTAATAGTCATGTTTGATGTGCAAGGCTTTATAGCACATAAATAATGTATAATACATGAATGTATTGTCGAGTAATAAGAAATATTTAAGGAAAGCAAGTGTTAGCTTCTAATGAAACGAATGACTTAATAACGCTTTTATAAGCTGTAATAAAATAATGAATAACGAGGTGCAAGAATGTATAAGAATATTGGAGTATTTGTAAATTGAAAGTTATCTCATAGTGCTTGAGTAACGAATAGGTTTACTGAAGTTCTCGCATCACTGGCGGTGTGTTGGAGTGGTTGGGTATTTTATTATTGATAGAATTCCGAGCAGAGTAATGATAGTTGAACGTCGGTGGTATAGACGTATGCGCTGTTAGTAAGACGCAGAATTTTAAGGAACTTGTCCAATACTACGACAAATGCTATGACCACGAATATAAGCGATATAAAGAGTTTTCTATGTATTGTATATGTTGTCGTTGGAACAAAAGAGATTGCGATGTGTGCGATGTTGTGATGCACTATAAACCACAATTGAGAAGAGGTCGAATTAACCACGAAAGTATCTGTCATATTGCTCATCTGTTATTGTTTTTATCAATAATTATGACTTATCGAACAGGAATTACCGTCATTGGTCGTTACATATGTTCATACGAATGACATTTAGTATTACCGATAGAGTGACGAAATAGGTGGTGATTTTGTTCATGATCACTATGAAAATTTGATGAAATTAGGAGAGATCTATTGAGATCTATTAAGATCTACAGAGATCTATTAAGACATCATGCAGGTCGTGATGATGGAGTACAACTGTAAATAATTTAAATAACGAGTATTGAGTTAGATCTATTTATTATTCATTAGGATTGGATGTGATCTAACAAACATTGTATTACGTAGGGATATATTGATGTTAATAATGAGAGTCATTGGAGGGGAGGTGAACCCCATACTTTAGAAGGATGAATTAGTTAATCTACGTTCAGTTTTGTTAGACTTAATGTCTATGTTTAAAGGAGTACGGTAACTGTTTTAAGGGAGGACAGGTTGTCATAGAGTGATGAAATTCACGATGTTTAGTTATCAACAAACAGAGGTTGATTTTCAGAGTATTAAATATGTCACGAATTTGTGTTGTTAATTGTGAGAATGTTTCTTGATTGAATGAACGTTGACAGGCACTTTTTCGTCTGCCTACTCCTTTTTATAGAATCTCACGCTTCTTCTTTTAACAATTAAAGACAGTGGTGCTGCTAGGTAGATACAGGCGCCCGTTTATTATCTTTGTAACCGTTCACCCTCGAGATTCCGGGGGTATTGTCCTACCGCACTTTGTAGTAGGGGCTTGTTAAATTTTACCTAGTTAGCAGTGCGACCGTGTATTTAATATCTTGATGTATCGAGGAGTTCCTAGCTAACCATCTAGCAGGATGTTGTTAGTTTATCTAGCTGGGTATCAGCAGTCCTGGCGATCCTTCCCATTCCCGCATATTAGATGGTGGTTACATTAAAGATGTCAATCGCTTGTTATACCAGCCAATGACGTGTGGTGGTCATTGTAACGTAAAAATAAACTCAAGGAAAATGTAATCGTGATATTTAACTAAAATATGATTGTTAAGAGAAGGAACGATTAAGAGAATAGATCACATCCTGATAACGTAGTTAGGTTGGAGGAAATAGTTAGTGTAGATTATTTGTAGTGTTCCACTGGTCTATAAAATTTTAGGTTGGTCATCCTGGATATTCACAGCATTGGTTGTAAATGATTTCCCCAGCTTCCTCTAAGAGGATAAAGGCGATGTCGTCCAGTGATCTGGACACCACTAAGGCGATGTTGGCTGCTATTCAGAAAGGTCAAACTGAAGCAGCTGGTGACCTAGAGGCATTACATAAATTTGCCCATGATAATGGCAAAACTGTGGAAAAGGACCTAACGCAAACAGCTGTTACTTTAAAAGCAGAAATTAAGGCTGAGGTAGCAGTTGCCCACGCCCTCACTAAATCTAGTATCACCCTTGTACAGAAGGAATGTAAGAGGTCCCAAGAAGAGCCTAGGTTAGCTCAGGAGAAGGCCCAAGATGAAATTAGAAAGTCCCTAGAAGAAGCTAGAAGGTCCCAATAAGAAACTAGGTTAGCTCAGGAAAAAGCCCAAGAAGAAATTGGAAGGTGTATCACCCTTGTACAGAAGGAATGTAAGAGGTCCCAAGAAGAGTCTAGGTTAGCTCAGGAGAAGGCCCAAGATGAAATTAGAAAGTCCCTAGAAGAAGCTAGAAGGTCCCAATAAGAAACTAGGTTAGCTCAGGAAAAAGCCCAAGAAGAAATTGGAAGGTGTCTAGAAGAAACTAGAAAGTCCCAAGAAGAGGCTAGGTAAGCCCAAGAAAAAGACCTAGGTGAAGCTAGGAGGACCCAAGAAGAGGTGAAGTTAGCACAGGAGGAAAGCAGGCTAGCGCAGGATGAGAGTAAGAAAGCCCGGAAAGAAACAAAGGCAGCCCTAGAAAGAGCACAAGGTATCTCTAGACATGATAACGACAAGATAGATGAAGTAGTTCTTGATCTAGGTGCCCTTAGAGCAGATCTAAGAAAGTAGAAGAGGCCCAGATAGAAAGTAGTGAGAATATCATTAGGCTACAAGATAAACTACAGACAAGCATTGACACAGTAAAATCTGAAAACAAGCAGCACTTTGTACACTTTTTAGATCCCTATGAGGTCATGGGCGGAAAATTGAAGGAGTTCCAAGGTGTTGTAATTGATTTGCAGGGAAAGATTACCGATCAGAAAAGCTGATTGTGGAGGGGATTAGTGGTGATATAAGTGAATGTTTTGCAAAATCTGTTAATAACCTGAAAGATAATGTATCAAAAACTAACCGTGATTATATTCATGAATTGCATGCAAAAGTTATAAAATATATTGATCGTGTTGAATCTAATGTAAATGTAAGCGTAGCTGATCTTAGAGAGGAATTATGTAAATGCATGGACAAAATAGAACAGCCTAGCGCTGAAATAATTTCCGATAATGTAAATAAGACAGATTTAGGCAAATCGGAGCAATTTAACGCTAATGAAAGACAGGTCGATAATGTAAACTCAGAGTTAAGGGAAATAAGGTCAACTCAGCAGACAGATATTATGGCAAATAATGAAAAACTCAAAACCTTAACGATCAAAGTATAAGCGGCATTGAAGCTCCTACAACTGATATTAGGAGTGACATAAGAGATGATCTTAGAATGTTTTTCAAAAAAACGCGAAGAAAGGGAAGGCGAAGAACGTAACATTTACGTACCGTCGCGGGAAAGGATAGAAGACGATCGTGAAAGTATGGATAGCCATGGATACGATAGACCTAGAATGAATGAGGCCAGGAGTTGAGCGAATTCAGAGAGAGCAAGACGGCATGGGAAGAGGTTATGATCAGGGTTTTGAGATAGGAGCCCCGAACGTAGTAATCTAGCGTAACATTGAGGACAAACCGATGAAATTTTCAGGAAATGGAAATCTGACAGCCGCAGAGTTCTTACGTGAGATGCGTTGCTACCATGATGACATAGAGCGTTTGCGTTGGCATAGAGCGTTCAGATACATGTATCACAACTTTGAAGAGTTTGCGGACGCCCTTCAAAAGCGATTCTGTAGTGTAGAATTGCAGCAAGATGTCAGAGCAAAAGTATACTCGAAGAAGTATCCTTACTCGACACCTACTCGTTATGCGAACTCCTTTACTGAACAATTAGCCCGTCTCCAATATTTACAAACCCCATTGGCTGAGGGAGAGCTTATACAGGCGATAAAACGTTAGCTTCCAACAGAAGTACGCAGACATTTAATATCTGCCAATACAGGATCTCTGGAAACTATGGCGTAAGTGTTACGACGTCTTGACCACACAAGTATAACTCTAAATCCACAGAGTAACAGAGGAAGACAGGAACATCGCGAATTTCGTACAGTTCTTGTTGACCATACGCAACAAACGGAAAGAGAAACGGATGGAGTAGGTCCGGTAAGAACACCTTATTACGGAAGGAACAGATTCGAACCAAGTTATCGGAGACCTAGAGATGGGAGACCATACCAAAATCGCTATGGAAACAATGGTCAGCGAAGAAACGGTTATCACCATAATAACGAATATCGCTGGAGCAACTATAATAATGCTAATTGACACCGTGGACGGCGAGCGTGGATGGGCCAACTTACCTGTATTCAGAGGTCCGGGTCACCTCCGCAGCAAAATCACCTCCGGAAGCCAAGTCCCAACAGAAGAGCTCCAAAGGGGTGGAAGGAAGATGGAGAAGGGGACAACACACACAGGCTATTCCACAGACACCCCCCAAAAACCAACGGAACTGCCGTCGGTGAAATAATGCCACAACAAAAGATTAAAAATGGATAAATAAAAGGTTTAATATTAAAAATTTAAAGAACACCTCCACCAGAGAAAGAACATGCATCAGCCACCAATATTTTACAATGAATTAAAGAGACCGCCAAACATGCTTGTTTGCAAGGCCAAAGGAGAAGAAAAGACTTAAATTAAAATTAAAATGTAAAACAAAATATTAAACAGCCCAAAGGTTAAAATAAAAAAATTACATGCATAACACAATGAGAAAGGGCTTGATAATTTGCAAGGGAACGCAATAACGATCCGGCATGCGTAGATCCACGTTAAAATATAAGGGAGCACCTTTGTCAGAAACAGAAATAAAAATTAAATTAATCAAATTAAATAGTATCGGAAAACAATCCAATAATTTGCACGAAGGAGGTAAACACAGGAACAATTACGAAAAACACAAAGTTAAAACCGACAAGGACAAAAAAAAATATCTTAAGTTAACACACAACACGTTTGCTTTTTAGACCGGCGCCAATCGACTGACAACGAGACCATAATGCATCTCTTCAATACAAAGCCACAAAACGCAAGGAAACGGCATGCCAGATCGAAATTACGTCAAACAATTAATAAATTTAAATTTTAACATCAGCGTAAGGAAATGAACGACGGAAAATAATTATGTCTAAATACTATTACAACAGTGAAATGCACCGGATCATGAATAAATTAATTTGAATACTATATCAATCATAAGATTGGCAGAAGACAATAAGTAATAATTTAAACGTAAAATAAACTAGAAATGTGTCTCCATAAGGTACGAAGAAAGATAACGAAATTAAAATAAATCAGGAAACTTAATTAAAACAGCAATAAAATTAGGCCTATAAACAAATGAGGAACAGAATTAAAATATTACTACAAGATGATATCAGAGCTCCATAACAATAATATAAAAAATACTTATAACGTACCTTACATCCTTCTCAGTGGAGACACACTAATAATAAAATAATTAACACATAATTTTACGTTACTACAAGTGCTTCACAAAAATGGCTAACCCGGCACATGCGTTGTTTGGGTCACAATCACAGGTCATATTTCACACGTCCACTTCACGGCGAAACGATGAGAATTCACAGCCTGAAGAGAACAGGCAATTCCTTTTTCCTTGCCTAAATTTATATTTCGTAGAGAATGGGGGCTAAAAGCCCCCATTAGTGGAGACACCTTTCACGACCAGACGGCTAGATGTGTTTTCTTCACGATCGCTAATGGCCTACACAAAATGGCGGAGCAACGCTCGTCATTTGCCGAACTCTCTTCATGTAAATAATATTGTCCAATCACGGAGTGACACCTCAAAACAACAATGTCATAAATAAGTACATAATTTGGCGGTATCATGAATACACTAGCATTTGTTTGATGACGAAGAATGTAATTGTCTTTCAATTATGTCATGCATATAAGGAGTTTTATAAGGAGCAGCCCACACTACCTAGTGGGGAGACAGGAACTATTTGTAATCTTTCCAAAGTCCGACAGGCGCTACCATCTCGTGTTCAAAATGGGAAGCAAGTCACCAGGCGGTCGTTTCAAATGTCGAGAAGTTACAATCCAAGGGTATATACATGTTTGAATGCGTAGGGACGTGCCCTTGCACGTATCAGTCTCCCTCCCTTAAGCGTGAACACCGTTCACGAATATGCCAAGGCATAGACAGTACTCCTTAACTTGTCGATTCACCAGAGATGTTTCCCGAAGAAAATGTTCACCAGTTAACTCCAATTGATGGATGAAACCGCATCGTTTTGGTTAGGAAGAATGCAGGGTCAGATTATCAGTGAAGGGATAATTGATCACCTCGCAAACCACTTAGTTAACCGCTTCACTGTGTCCAAAATCTTCAGAAATGCAGAACACCAGCACCAGCAGTGCTTTCATAGTCCGAGACACGTTAGATACATTTTCAACAAGTCCAATGTAGGTCGTTTAAGACGAAGTAGGTGGAAGCAATGTGCCATATATCATTCGACGCGTGGGCAGCCATTTACAAAAATAGAAGTTAATCTAATTTCAAAAAAGGTTTACAGAATTTACAATTTCTTACTACATTTTACAAAGAGAAACAAAGTTGAATTTAAATTAAGAAAATTTTTGACCATGCCCTAGATCCGTGCTTACAAAATTTCATTAACAAGTTTACCTTTTTACAGATTCGAAGTACATTACAAGATTACATGAGTTAGACGACTATACATTTAGAAGGAACTACGGTAGAGGAATGACCACTAAAATTCCCAAGGGGAACAGGAATACAAGGTTACCATGAGTTAGGTCTCCCACCGAGCCCAACTTACATATTAGCATCTCCTATGAAACATCAAAATTAGGTACACTTTTACAATTTACCATTACAATGGGAACTTCCCAACATTTACATTTTGTATCCCATCAGAGTTTGCAAACCCAATTAAATTCAAAATTCCACAAGGAACAGATACCAGAAGGCTTCAATGAAGGTTAGGGATACTCTACATTATACAAAATTTGTTTTACAAAATTTACGGTAGCATTTCCTCATTAGACACCTCTCCACCTCGCTTAATGTGTGATAGATGCACTCTAGAAATTTTGTTGGCCTTAGGGTTTCGAACAAGAAGAGTAACAGGGGTCAAGAATGCCTCTACATAACATGGGCCTTTAAAACGAAGGGTTAACTTGCTTGAGACAAGATTACTGACGCCCTTGGGCTCGAAATTGCGGACGTACACAACATCACCAATTTCCAAATCAGCTGGCTTGTGACAGGCATTGTGTCGCCTGGCAAGTTGGTCATGGGATACCTTAATATTCTCTCTAGCCTTGTCGAATTTCGCCCTCATATCCTCGGGCGTGAAACTGTCAGGAAGGAGATCGTGCAGGTTCCACAGATTAGACAACGGAGAATTTGCCATAAAGGAAAACATTAGCGAAAAAGGGGTAGCTTTCGTGCTCTCATGCACGGCGGTGTTGAAAGCAAAATTGAGCCAATGCAAATTAGAATCCCACTTGGAATGGTCGTCGTGGTGGAAAGCAATCAGAGCAGAACGGAGATTACGATTGACTCGCTCAGCAAGAGACGGGTTAGGAAAATAGGGAGTGGTGGTTACATGCGAAATAGCATAATCAAACAAGAATTGACGGAACTGATGAGATACAAAGCACTTGGCATTATCTGACACCAGATACTGACACGGCCCAAAAGACGAGAAGATGGAATTAAGACACTTTATGACGGAACTGGTCGTAGCCTGTCTGGTGGGGAAAATCCAACTAAACCGGGTGAAACCGTCAGTGCAAACATGCGCAAATTGGTTTCCCCGACCAGAGCGAGGGAACGGACCAACATGGTCGATAAAAAGCCTCTCCATGGGTCTAGATGCCGGTTCAGATGACAACAGGCCAACCTTAGTAGAAACCGGAAGTTTGCTAATACTGCATGCAGCACAATTCCTAATGAGCCTCCTGATGTCGCCATCCATACCTTGCCAAATGAAAAACTGTCTGATTTTAGCTCGGGTCTTGAATACTCCTAGGTGGCCACCAATAGGAGATTCATGATAGTAACGAAAGATTTCCGGAATGAGGACCGACGGGAGCACAATTTTAGGTAGGCGGTCATGACGAGACGAACAACACAATACACCGTCCTTCAGAGAGTAGGGCTTGATCACTTCACCAGAATTGATTCGGTCAATAAGGCTAGATAAGGAGGGGTCTTCCTTCTGGAATCGTCTCACATCCTCAAAAAGCACAGGGGAATTGCTAAGAACGGCATTGACACAATTTACAGCAGATATAAGGTTTACGGGTTCACATTCCTGAACATCCTCTTCAGCTGTTTCCTCGTACATGCGGCTTAAAGAATCAGCTACCGCATTTTCGGACCCACGAATATGTTGGACAGTGAACTGGAACGACAGAATCCTAGTTGCCCACCTAGCAATTCTCCCAGTTTTGCGGGGTTTCCCTAAGACCCAGCTCAAGGCTTGGTTATCGGTCTCAAGGAGAAACTTGGTGTGCTCAAGATACATACGGAATTTTTCTAGAGCGAACAACACAGCTAAACCCTCAAGTTCGTAAATGGAATACTTCCTCTCTGCGTCCGTTAAGGTACGAGAAGCGTATGCAATGGGTTGCCTACCCAGATCAGATTCCTGCAGTAGAACACAACCAACACCACGACCAGACGCATCCGTCTGCACAATGAACTGCTTCCCAAAATCCGGAATGGCTAACACAGGGGCGTTAGAGAGCGCAAGCTTAAGATCTTCGAAGGCTGCTTGCTGAGAGGGACCCCACTCAAACTTCACAGCCTTTTTGCGTAATTGATTTAGAGGAGCAGCACGGTCGGCAAAGTTACTGATAAACATACCGAAGAAGTTGACCATACCAATGTAACGAGCAACACCCTTGGCGTTCTTGGGTGGTTTAAAATCTCTGATGGCCTGAGTACGAGACTGGTCCACTGAGATACCCGATTCAGAAACAATATGTCCCAAGAAGGAAATTTTGGGCTTGGCAAAGGCAACCTTGGACAATTTGACGGTAAGTCCAGCGTCACGCAACCGATCAAGAACAATTTTCAGATGATCAACGTGTTCCTCGAAGGACTCGGAATAGATCACCACATCGTCAAGGTAGTGGTACACAAACTTGAATTTAATTTCTGAAAATACCTTGTCCAGAAGTCTGCTCAACACAGCGGCTCCGGTGGATAGGCCAAACGGGACACGGGCATACTCAAACAGGTTCCAGTCAGTGGAAAAAGCAGTAACATGCCTGGATTCAGGAGAGAGGGGGATTTGGAAGTAGGAAGAATTTAAATCGAGGATCGTGAACACCTTCGCGTTGCGAAACCAACTAAAACATGTGTGAAGGTCCGGCAAAGGAATGGACTGCAAAACAACTTTTTGATTAAGAGCCCTATATTCGACCACCGGCCGAAAACCACCGTTAGGTTTTGGCACAAGAAATACAGGGGATGAGTAGGCAGAGATAGAGGGTTGGATTACACCTTCTTCTAACATCTTATCGATAATCTTACGAAGTTCAGCCATCTTGGGCGGGGCAAGGCGATACGGGCTGGAACGCACCGGCACAGAATCGGTTAGCTCAATCTTGTACTCCATCAAATGGGTTACACCCAGCTTGTCAGTAAATACATCGCCATACTCCTGACATAACCTCTTAATGGCATCCTTTTGAAGACTCGTTAAATTTTCCAGATCGAGATCCTCAATAGTCATAGGTTCACTAACAGAATTGACAGCATAAGAAGATAAAAGCGGGTTAAATGATAATTTACTCTGTGGATTAAACTTAAACCATAAGTTGCGAGCACCAAAATCAAGAAGCATACCAACGTGTGACATGAAATTAGCTCCAATGACCACAGCACAAGAAAGATTTCTTGCAACCAAAAATTTAAATTTCTAAGAAAAATTTAGAATATGAATTTTGACTGTCATACTACCCAAAATACTTAAGTTTGAACAATTTGCCGAAATAAAAGATTCATTGTTAGGCTCTAACTCAGGAAATTTGCAAACACTCTTCATAGATAAAAACCAGTCCTCGCTTATAAAGGATGCGACACTACCAGAATCAAGCAATGCAGAAACGGGCTCGTCATTGACACAAATTTCAATAAACGGGGATATTCCTTTAGCCACAGGAGAAATTCCAAAATCATTTCTCACTCTAACACGATTACAAGTAGGTGACGAGGACACCCGCACCATAGGTTTCACACAACGTTTAGAATTAGGCTGACTTGCCACGACATTGCTCACCGACAGGTTAGGGAGGCCAGCGACATAAGCAGAATTAGCACATGATGAATTAGTTTTCATAGAGTTATCAAGACTGTCATTGGTAGGGCGACCAGAAACTTCACAGAGTTTTCCCAAATTCTTACGGACAGAAATATCCTTGGAAGTAACACCCGAATTGGTCTCCTCAACGTTCCGTCATTGGCGATACACAGCCTGGTTACTCGGACACACCTTCTTGACATGTCCCACTCCACCGCACGAGTGGCACTTAATATTAGGTCGAGGATGAAACATAACCTTAGGTGGGGGACGAGACATCAAGGAAGGAGGGGGACAAGACATCAAGGAAGGAGGAGGAACATTAGCTACACGAAGGGAATCTGCATGCTTCACAGCCATAGCCTCTATAACGACCTGTTTCAGCTCGACGAATGACGAAGGCCTGGTACACATAGTCATGTATGACCTATATTGAGGCGAAAACCCATTCACAATTGATGACACCAACTGTCGCTCGGTTAAAGGGGATGCAAAAACCTGGGCATACACCTTAATGTCGCTGACATAGTCGCTAAGGGACTCGTCCAGCCTTTGGACACGATAAAGGAACTTATGCTCAAGAGCACTTAGGGCGCTCGCAGGGACAAGAAACCACAACACTTCCCTAATAAACATGGCTAAGGACATGCGGAGGTGGATAGCTTCAACAAGCTTATCGCGCAGCATACCGGATGCAACTGGATACAAAAGTTGGAAAATCTGAATTTCCGACATCCCAAAAATCTAGGCATGGTTACCCAACTCGACCACTTGCTTTAAAAATTGTACCACTTGGGTAACGTCATCAAGGTTGAAATGCTTTAACTTAGTTAAGAAACCAGAAATAGGATGAGGAATCGACCCATAATTAACGGTAGGCGAGAATGTAGCATTAGGAATAGAGACATTGTTACCAGGGTAACCCGCTCGCACACCCTCTACAGGCGACAAAACATTTATATTACTAGAGAAAGAACTGGGATGCAATGGGTCGGCAGGACCCAGGAAATCATTAGGTGACCTAACATGAGAATACTGACCACATGCAGGATTAAGTGGTATGGACGAGCCAGCGCTAGGCAACAGAGGGGCATGCAAACTACTACTGGTAATCGATCCCAAAACCTCAGACCTAGTAAACAGAGGTGATTCACGTTCAACCCCAGAAGAACTCTCCAAATTCACAAGGTTATCGCTTAAGTCAATTAAATTGAAAACACTATTGTTGTCGGCCATTTTGGAAAACACAGAATGCAGACAGCCAATATAGAAGGAAACAAAATTTCAGGACTTACAAGGACAGTTTACACTTTCACAACAGTACCACAACCAGCAATTACCATCACCAAAGATTAGGCTGGCACTCGAACACAGCCACCCTACTACACCAAATCATGCACCATGCTGTCCAGAACTGCACACGTCACCACCTGCTTGGCTCGAGAACAGGGAGCTAAGTTACAAAAATAGGCACAAAACATCAGGCTACCAGATTTCCGACGGGGCTCCAGGATGCCTTCACACGCAGCATATAGGCTATCAGAACATCAAGAAATCCCATTTCCCATGCCAAGAACACATGTCAGTCACTCACCGGGCTTCATCTTCATTGGGGATGCTGCACACCAACAGGGTAAAATACAGGAGTAAACGCCTCGTTTAGAACAGGTTACATACAGCATTCCACATGTACATTCAGAGGCAACCATGAAACAAAACAAACGACAAGGATTAGCAAAACATAACATTAAGTGCACTGGCCTGACAAAATCCCACCAACAACTGACCCATCAGCATTAGAGGGGTCCATAAAACAGCCCGTGGGTACTGGGGAGGGGATAGTTACGGAAGTGAACATGAGCAAGATCTGCTACCAGAATGAGACCGTGAAGAGACACCATCGCTTGGCCAGCAGCACGTCGGTAATTCGATAACCACGCTCTGCTACCAGAATGACACCGTGGACGGCGAGCGTGGATGGGCCAACTTACCTGTATTCAGAGGTCCGGGTCACCTCCGCAGCAAAATCACCTCCGGAAGCCAAGTCCCAACAGAAGAGCTCCAAAGGGGTGGAAGGAAGATGGAGAAGGGGACAACACACACAGGCTATTCCACAGACACCCCCCAAAAACCAACGGAACTGCCGTCGGTGAAATAATGCCACAACAAAAGATTAAAAATGGATAAATAAAAGGTTTAATATTAAAAATTTAAAGAACACCACCACCAGAGAAAGAACATGCATCAGCCACCAATATTTTACAATGAATTAAAGAGACCGCCAAACATGCTTGTTTGCAAGGCCAAAGGAGAAGAAAAGACTTAAATTAAAATTAAAATGTAAAACAAAATATTAAACAGCCCAAAGGTTAAAATAAAAAAATTACATGCATAACACAATGAGAAAGGGCTTGATAATTTGCAAGGGAACGCAATAACGATCCGGCATGCGTAGATCCACGTTAAAATATAAGGGAGCACCTTTGTCAGAAACAGAAATAAAAATTAAATTAATCAAATTAAATAGTATCGGAAAACAATCCAATAATTTGCATGAAGGAGGTAAACACAGGAACAATTACGAAAAACACAAAGTTAAAACCGACAAGGACAAAAAAAAAATATCTTAAGTTAACACACAACACGTTTGCTTTTTAGACCGGCGCCAATCGACTGACAACGAGACCATAATGCATCTCTTCAATACAAAGCCACAAAACGCAAGGAAACGGCATGCCAGATCGAAATTACGTCAAACAATTAATAAATTTAAATTTTAACATCAGCGTAAGGAAATGAACGACGGAAAATAATTATGTCTAAATACTATTACAACAGTGAAATGCACCGGATCATGAATAAATTAATTTGAATACTATATCAATCATAAGATTGGCAGAAGACAATAAGTAATAATTTAAACGTAAAATAAACTAGAAATGTGTCTCCATAAGGTACGAAGAAAGATAACGAAATTAAAATAAATCAGGAAACTTAATTAAAACAGCAATAAAATTAGGCCTATAAAACAAATGAGGAACAGAATTAAAATATTACTACAAGATGACATCGGAGCTCCATAACAATAATATAAAAAAAATTACTTATAACGTACCTTACATCCTTCTCAGTGGAGACACACTAATAATAAAATAATTAACACATAATTTTACGTTACTACAAGTGCTTCACAAAAATGGCTAACCCGGCACATGCGTTGTTTGGGTCACAATCACAGGTCATATTTCACACGTCCACTTCACGGCGAAACGATGAGAATTCACAGCCTGAAGAGAACAGGCAATTCCTTTTTCCTTGCCTAAATTTATATTTCGTAGAGAATGGGGGCTAAAAGCCCCCATTAGTGGAGACACCTTTCACGACCAGACGGCTAGATGTGTTTTCTTCACGATCGCTAATGGCCTACACAAAATGGCGGAGCAACGCTCGTCATTTGCCGAACTCTCTTCGTGTAAATAATATTGTCCAATCACGGAGTGACACCTCAAAACAACAATGTCATAAATAAGTACATAATTTGGCGGTATCATGAATACACTAGCATTTGTTTGATGACGAAGAATGTAATTGTCTTTCAATTATGTCATGCATATAAGGAGTTTTATAAGGAGCAGCCCACACTACCTAGTGGGGAGACAGGAACTATTTGTAATCTTTCCAAAGTCCGACAGGCGCTACCATCTCGTGTTCAAAATGGGAAGCAAGTCACCAGGCGGTCGTTTCAAATGTCGAGAAGTTACAATCCAAGGGTATATACATGTTTGAAAGCGTAGGGACGTGCCCTTGCACGTATCACTAATAATAGGCAAAATGCGGGAGTTTACAGAAGGTATACAAATTGGAACGACGACCAATTTGCGAGGAGACAACAACAGCAACAACAACAATCACAAAATAAAAATTGGCGAAACAATGATGACGTGAGAGATATTACGACGAGAGAGAAAGATAAAGTAGAGAATATGTGGGGAATCTCCGTCAGAAGTAAAATCATGATGCACAGAATTGAAATAATGGTGAGACGGAACCAAGACCCTCAACGAGCAGGCTAAACCAAAGTCAAGACTCGAACAGGGGACCAAAACAAACTTCGATTCCCAAGTAAGAGGAGAGGAGAGCACAATCACACTATGTCAGCACGAAATAAATATTAATGAATTATATCAGACAACAGATGACGACTTGTTGTATGAAAGAGAGGAGTCAGGGAAAGAAAGATTGGCTAGATTGCCAATAATATAGATTGAAACCCAAGGAGAGGTTCTTCGAACGTTGATGGACACTGGGGCGTCAGCTTCAATAATAATGGAAGAATGTTATAACCGACTTAAGGATGGGGAGTCGATTATTGCCATGCCCGTGTCAGCCATCAAAGTGAGAGGTGTTTTTTACTGATAAATCCATGACGTAGAGTGCAAGTTTGGTTGGAATTTAAGAAAAATAAATACAAGTGTGAGCAGAACTTCATTGTATTGGGGACTATTAATTTTTATGTGATTCTCGGCATTGACTTTATAACTAAGACTGGTGCAGTTATAGACCTCAAGAATGGTATAATAAAATTCAATGGAAAAGGCGCTGAGGAAGAATATTTGGAAGAACGAGAGAATGAATACATTATTGACAGTGAAGTTTCGGATGAAAATATAGAGAGGATGGTAATAGAAATTGAAACTGAGAAACCAAACCAGTATAGATTGAAGATAGAAGGAGCAGTGTATTATCTTGGAAAATTGGAAGGGTTAATCCGGAAGTTTGCTGATGTTTTCGACGAAAAACCCGTATTAATTAAGGGATTCAAATACCACATAAGATTGACGACAACTCACCATTTCAAAAGAAATTGTACCCAATTCCGGAGAAATACCAAGCAGAAATATCCGAGATAATTAAAGAAATGGAACGTAATGGCATAATTAAGAAGCAAGCAACATCTTATTTAAACCCAATAACTGCTGTTAAAAGGCAGATGGAAGTTTAAGGGTCTGTTTAGATGCTCGTTGGATTAACTCGCGACTCTTAAAAGAATTCGACCGACCGCCGAAGATACGAGAGTTGCTAAGAAAGTTGAAATGAAAGACTTGTCTTTCAGTCATTGATTTGACGACGGCATTTTATCAGATTGTATTGACAGAAGATAGCAAATGCTATACTGGCTTCCTGATCAATCAAACTAGTTATATTTTGGAACGCCTTCCATTTGGAATTTTGAAATCAGGACCGGCACTAATAAGAGCTTTGGACAGTAAACTTACAGAATAAGTCAAAGCTAACGTAATTTGCTACGCTGACGACCTGATTATATCATCAGAGACGCCGGAGCAACATTTGCTTCATCTGAAGAAATTGTTGGAAAACCTGAGGGAAGCCAATATTAAAGTGAACTACCACAAATGCCACTTCTTCCAGGAGAAGATTAATTTTCTAGGCCATTCTATTCACCGACACGGATATCATCCTAAAGAGGACAAGATCGAGGCGATCTTAAAGTTTCCAAGACAGACTAAGATTAAAGGAATCCGTGCATTCGTTGGTTTGTTGCAATTCTTTAGCTCACATTGTCCACGCTATTCTGAGTTGATGGCACCACTTCATAATCTGTTAAAGAAAAATAACCGATGGAAATGAGATGAGGCTACAGAAGAAGCCTTTGTTCAGGCAAAGCAGATGCTTAAGAACAATATAAAACTAGAGTTTCCGGAGTTTGGAAGGTCTTTCTTTATTGAGACAAATGCTTCAAGGGTAGGGATTAGTGCAGTCCTTTACCAGAAAGACCAGGAAGGGAATAACCACTATATTTCTTTTCATAGCAGAAAATTATGTCCGCACGAGCTAAATTATTTCAAGACGGAACTGGAGGCTCTCGCAGTAATAAACGCACTTCATCAGTGGAAGTCGATATTATTAGGACATCAAATCTTTATCCCAAGTGACCATAAGGCATTGGAATTCATGCTTAAGTCTGATCTATCGAGCGATAGAACGATGAGATGGACCATGTTTTAACAACAGTTTGATGCCACAATAGTACATCTTCCAGGAAAGGATAATCTTCTCTCAGACATCTTAAGTAGGAATCCCACAGCAGAAAGCAATGTAAGAATTAATGTAGTCAAGATGGATAATGAAGACCAGGATACACAGAAGGAAATAGAGAGAATAGCGTCGAGTCAGCGAAGACACACACCGCTACGGAATATGTACAGGTTGCTCACGAACAGACTGAAAGCTCATGACGAGAATTATCAGGAAATTAGGAAGAGATCTAGGCACTGCAAGATGGAACGAGAGATAATATGCAAGTACATAGACGATGGGGACACGAAGGTGAGGATTGTAGTCCCACCAAAGTTAGTCCTTCCTCTGGTGTGGCTCACTGATAAGAGTGTTGGACACGGTGGTGTTGACAAAACATATAGTATTCAGATCGTAGGCTTTCGCGGCCGGTGTCAAGTTTATCATCTTGGCTTACAGGATTGAGCCGCGTCGCATATCGGTTATTATTTCCCGACGTTTTTGCTGACATTGCTGCAGCCTTAATCATGGGTAGGTACGAGTTGGTGTCCGTACTCAAACTAACGTTTATTGCCAGTCAGATGTGCTTGCTTGCCCTGCATTTACGTCACGCTGCTCGCTGATTGGTCCCCGCCCCTGGCAGTCGCGCGCTTGTAGAACTTTCCAGATGTTGCTGAGTTTGAACCCATCTTCGCGATTGAAATTATTGGGATGCTGCACGACCTCTATTGCCTCTCTAATTAACCTGTTTTGGTATCTGGGAATTTTAGCAACAGTTTCGGCCTTATCAAATTCGATGGCGTGTCTCGTGACGTCAGCATGTCCAGCTATTGCAGATCTGTAGTTTATATGTTTCGTGTCCCGAATGTGCTATGAAATCCTAATGGAAACGCGTCTTTTTGTTTGCCCTATGTAAACCTGTCCACAGGAGCAAGGCACTTTGTAAACTCCTGCGTCCTGGTTTGGCAGATTTATCTCGTTTGATTTACGCACCACTTTCGTCAGCATGTTTATAGGATGCATCACAATAGTCATATCGTGTTTCTTGAGTAGCCTGGCGATTCTATCTGTCAATCCCTGTACTTAAGGCAGAGAGGCTTTATGTTGGGGCCTATCTTTGTTCTTTTTGCCAGTTTTTCGGCTTTGTTCTACCTTCCGTGTGGCCCTATTTATTTGTCCTTTGCTTTAGCCATTAGCTAGGAGCGTGTTCCAAACATGATTCTTTTCTTCATTCACGCTATCCTTAACGCAAATGCGGTTGGCTCTGGTGAGGAGTTTTCTAGCTACCATTTCTTTCTGCGATGGAGGATGACTTGAGTTAGCATGTAGGTACCGATCTGTGTGAGTAACTTTCCTATAGACCCTGTGTCCGAGTGTGTTATCTGTTCGTTTATAGAGCACAACGTCTAAGAAGGCCAGCTGATTATTTTCTTCTACTTTCATTGTGAAGTTGATGCTCGGATGTCTGGAGTACATGAAGTCTAGAAAGTCCTAAAGTGTGGTGCGTCCATGTTCCCATATCAAAAAGACGTCGTCTACGTATCTGAACCAACACATAGGCTTCAATGGGCTCTCCTTGATCGCTCCTTCTTCGAAGTTAGCCATAAACACGTTAGCCAGTAGTGGAGAGAGGGGGGAACCCATGGCTGCTCCCTCCGTTTGCTGAAACATCTGCCCATTGAATACGAAAACTGTGGAGTTAACGCAGTGTTCAGCTAACTCCACTAAGTCCGTTGGACCTCCTGCGGCTGTAAGTTTTCCCCTGATTAACTGTATGGCGTCAGGTACAGGCACCCTGGTAAATAGGGACTCCACATCGAAGCTTGCCAGTAGATCACCGTCACTCAGGCTTATACTCGCTATGATATCAGTAAAGTGCTGCGAGTTTTTCACGTGGGAGGCTGGCGGAGGGGATAATGGCTGCAGTATCTGGTTCAAATATTTAGCCAGAGCGTGAGTTGAAGACGCTATGGCGCTAACTAAAGGCCTCAGAGGCACATCGGATTTGTGTATTTTAGGTAGGCCGTAGAACGTGGGAGTTCTTGAGTAGCGAGTTACTAGGGATTTCTGCTTCTCTTCTGGAATAGATGAGTCCTTAATTAGCCGCGTCGTCGTTAGTTCTATCTTCCTTATGGGGTTCTTCGGAATCGCCTTATAAGCTGTGTCTGAAAGGAGGCTGTGAACTTTATCCACGTAGTCTTGGGTGTCGAATACAACCGTAGCATTCCCTTTGTCTGCTGGCAAAATCGTAATGCTGTCATTGCTTCGTAGCTCTTTAAGGGCCTGACGTTCTTCCCTGCTGATGTTGCTTGAAACGGGCCTGGCATGTTTGATGATCTGAGAGGCCTCTGCTCTAATTTCTTCTGCTTCTAAGGCTGGTAGATGACGGATAGAAGCTTCTACCCCGCAGATAAAATCTTCCGTAGGAGGGCGTCTTGGCGTGATTGCGTAGTTAAGTCCTTTGGCTAACAGGTCCTTACTTGGCTCATTCAATGGCAGGGATGACATGTTGATCACTATGCGCTTCCTCTCTAGTGCATACGTTGAAGGTGGTTTCTGCCTTTGTTGCAGCAAGTCAAATTTCTTTATATGTGTTGCTGTTGTTTTCTGTAATATGGAATCTGCTTGCCTTGCGGTTATGTTATCCAACGTCGTCCAATCATTAGGAGACAGCCGTAGCATTAGCTTGAAGTGTATGTCTCGCGTCACCATATCTAGTTCACGACGGCAGTTCCGGACTCGTTCACGTAATAGGGCACTTTCGGTTCGGAGTAAAATTCTCCTCGCTGCAGGCGAAGAAATATGATGTTTTACCTTGATAAACTTAGGTGAAATGTCGTAGTCTCTGCAGCGTTTCAAAAAGGCAAGTAAGCTCAACAAGCGCGACCGTTTCTGGCGTAGAACTTCCAATTTTCTGCCGTAGGAGTGAGTATCCTCCCCGTAGAGGCGTATATACTTAGATCGTAGGCTTTCGCGGCCGGTGTCAAGTTTATCATCTTGGCTTACAGGATTGAGCCTCGTCGTATATCGGTTATTATTTCCCGACGTTTCGGCTGACATTGCAGCAGCCTTAATCATGGGTAGGTACGAGTTGGTGTCCGTACTCAAACTAACGTTTATTGAGAGCCAGATGTGTTTGCTTGCCCTTCATTGACGTCACGCTGCTCGCTGATTAGTCCCCGCCCCTGGCAGTCGCGCGCTAGTAGAACTTTCCAGATGTTGCTGCGTTTGAACCCATCTTCGCGATTGAAATTATTGGGATGCTTCACGACCTCTATTGCCTCTCTATTTAACCTGTTTTGGTATCCGGGAATTTTAGCAACAGTTTCGGCCTTATCAAATTCGATGGCGTTTCTCGTGACGTCAGCATGTTCAGCTATTGCAGATCTGTAGTTTATATGTTTCGTGTCCCGAATGTGCTCTGAAATCCTATTGGAAACGCGTCTATTTGTTTGCCCTATGTGGAGAACTGAAGGACTGATGTTGCGAGTTCCCTGTATATAACCTCCTTGTTATATAAGATTTTTGGAGAGTAAAATAATAGAAGATTGTTAGACTGACATGTTGTCTTTGAATAGTCCACGTACTATATAAAAATAAAGTTTGTCTGTTTTTTCTGAATTTCCACGGACATTTGCGTTATTTGCGCGTTTCAGACTGTTTTATGACGGTTGCGAGCAAAACTAAATTTTGTGTCTGTCTGTCTGTCTGTTTGTTTGTTTGTTTGTCTGTCTGTCTGTCTGTCTGTGGACAACTATGTGTCCTTATAACTTGAGAACGGCTGGGTGGATCAACGTAAAATTTGATACAGATATCCATCAGAGGCACGACACTAATCATTGATGTAACTCTTCTCCTTATCTCTCATAAAAGGGGCCCAACCCCCTTAAAATACATGCTGAAATAGGCGTAGAAGGGTGAGACAAAGTTCATTTTCAGCCCCTCAATGTGACAAACGAAACTCGGGGGCCCCAATGGGACCCCGAAAATTACATTTTAAGGCCCTAAAACCAACAGTTTTTGAGATATTCCAAGAAAACTAATTTCACTTAATAAATGAATGAAAGAATGCATGCCGGTAACCATGGCAACTGAATCTCAGAGGTCCGTCTATTTCTGTAAGACGCAAGGCAATTCCATTTATTACATTACTGTGAAGGTTTGCAAACGGCTATAAGGTTATAACGGATCCAAATTAAGCTGAAATATTCATCAATACATACAATGCGCTTAGGGAGTCAAGGGGTAGTCTAGAATTTTTTCACGCGATTTACACGTGCGGATGTGGTACGGAAGGTCTATTATATCCCTTCTCTATTATATAAAAATGAATGTTTGTCTGATTTTTTTTTCTGAATTTCAACGGAAATTTGCGATATTTGCCCGTTTCAGACTGTTTTGTGACGGATGCACGCAAAAATAAAATGTTTGTCTGTTTGTCTGTGGACAATTTTTTGTGTCCTTATAACTTGAGAACGTCAGGATGGATTAACGTAAAATTTGATACAGATATCCATCAGAGGCACGACACTAATAATTGATGTAACTCTTCTCCGTGCCTCTCATAACAGGGGGCCTACCCCCTTAAAATACGTGCTGAAATAAGCGTAGAAGGGTGAGACAAAGTTCATTTTCAGTCCCTCAATGTGAGAAACGAAACTCGGGGGCCCTAAAAATGACCCCGAAAACCACATTTTAAGGCCCTAAAACGAACAGTTTTAGAGATATTCCCAGAAAAATAATTTCACTTAGTAAATTAATGAAAGAATGCTTGCCGGTAACAATGGCAACATAATCTCAGAGGTCCATCTATTTCTGTAAGACGCAATGCAAACCAACAGTTTCTTACATATTCCCAGAAAACTAATTTCATTTATTAAACTAATGAAGGAATGCAAGCCAGTAACCATGACAACAGTATCTCAAGAGGTGACATCCAACTTTCCATCTATTTCTGGAAGAAGTAATGCCACTCCATTTATTACATTTCTGTGAAAGTTTGCAAATGGCTATAAGGTTATCACGGAACCAACTAAAACTGTAAAATTCATCAATGCGCTTAAGAGGTTTCAATGAGTACCCTATATTTTATTCACACGACTTACACGTGCTATATGTCGTACAGAAGGTCTATTATATCTCCAAACATCAACATTATTTTCAAAAATTCCTGAGTTGAAATAGTAGACTAATTTTTGCTGATTTTAGGAATTTGGGCCATTGTAGGCTAGAAACTTAATTTTCATGCACCGCAAGCCTTTATAATTTACTAGCAGAAGTACCCGTTCTTCGAACGGTGTTCGTTGTTAACACCAGACATTATCAATTGAGCTACTGATGCAATGGTTAGCGGTTTGTCATTCCTTCAATTTTATCAGAACGAAGTTAGTTTACTGGGAATATCACACACACTGTTAATTTAAGGCCCTTAAAATGTAGTTTTCGGAGACCCTTTATAGATTCCCGAATTGTGTACTCATATTGAGAAGCGCAACATATGCTTTGGTCGTCCTTCTAGGATAATTTTTATATTTCGCCTATTTTAGCATGTATTGAGAAGTTTTTCTCAATATTCACCCTTCTACTGTATGAAAAGTACGGTGAAGAGTTTTATAATTGATTGGTGTATTGACTCTCATGGTTACCATACCTAATTTTACGATGCACCAAGGATCCGAACACGAGGTATAGGCGTACATAAAGATACACAGAAAGACAGACAGACAGACAATTCTATTGTCTACAACATATTACCCAGATATCCAAATATGGGTATATCTACCACACAGTATCAAATAAAATCATCCTTACGATGAACCCGTATGTCGACAAAAAAAAAATAGTTAAATTGTGCTCTCAGACTAAATTCACCTAACGTGTACTTCTTGACGTGAAATACAATTGAAAGCCTTGTAGACGAAACGCAATACACGTCACATAAAAACTGACCCTCTACGTTGTGCTAGGTGCCCATACACAGGAAGACCCCTTTCATAAATTATAAAGGCTTGTGGTGCATGAAAATTCAGGTTCTTTAGCCTCAAATTGCCCAAATTCCTAAAAGCCGCAAAAAATGCTGGTTCAATTCAGGAATTTTTGAAAATAATGTTGCTGTTTGGAGATATATTAGACCTTCTGTACTATATGTCGAACGTGAAAATTGCATGAAAAAATTCTAGGTTACCCCTTCACCCCCTTAATTGCATTGATTAATTATACGGTCTACGTTAGTTCCGTGATAACCTTATAGCCATTTGCAAACTTTCACAGAAATGTAATAAATGGAGTGACATTGCTTCTTACAGAAATAGAAGGAAAGTTGTATGCCACCCCTTGAGATAATGTTCTCATGGTTATCGATTTGCATTCCTTCATTAGTTTGTTAAATTAAATTAGTTTTCTGGGAATATATCAGAAACTGTTGGTTTAGAGCCTTATAATGTAGTTTTCGAGGACCCTTTAGGGCCCCTGAGTTTTGTTGCTGGCACCGAGGGGATTTGTCTCGTCGTTGTACGCCATAATATAATACTAATAATAATCTCTCTATATATAAGAATGAATGTTTGTCTGTTTTTTCTGAATTTCTACGGAAATTTGCGTTATTTATGCGTTGTAGACTGTTTTATGACGGATGCGCGCGAAAATAAATTTTTTGTCTGTCTGTCTGTCTGTCTGTCTGTTTGTTTGTCTGTCTGTGGACAATTTTTTGTGTCCTTATAACTCGAGAACGCGGCTTCGGTGGCGTAGTTGGTAGCATGCTGAGCTTCTATGCCCAAGATAGCGGGTTCAAACCCGGCCGAAGCCGTCGGATTTTTTAAGAGCGTTAAAATCCCTCAGTATGCCTTCCTTCGGAGGGGAAGTAAAGCCGGCGGTCCCATGTCATAGATTTATGGCATGTTAAAGATCTTTCCACTAATTACACCTGTGTGAAACTAAATTGGATAGGTTAAGGATGTAAACAACGCTCTTAGGTTGCTACGTTCGTTGCCAAGAGCCGACTGCGGTGGCGTCTAGTAGCTAGTTCTGAACTAGGCCTAGTAGTCGTTGACGGTGGCGTTTGGCGGCAAAAGTAGGAACTATTTGAAAATTCAAAGTTGCAGTCTCTACTTGAATTAAAAAACAGATACACACACTAATACAGTCAACACAATTAACACCGGTTATCAGACAGATTCTACACACACCCAAAGTACACGGGGCTACATGACCGCGTTGTCGCAGCCCCTAAACTAAGGAACCAACCAACCAACCATAACTCGAGAACGGCTGAGTGGATCAACGTGAAATCTGGTAAAGATATCCTTCAGAGGCACAACACCAATCATTGATGTAACTCTTCTCTGTACCTCTCATAAAAGGGGGCCTACCCCCTTAAAATACTTGCTGAAATAGACGTGGAAGGGCGAGACAAAACTCATTTTCAGCCCCTCAATGTGAGAAACGAAACTCGGGACCACATTTTAAGGCCCTAAAACCAACAGTTTTTGAGATATTCCCAGAAAATTAATTTCATTTAATACAATAATGAAAGGAAGCTAGCCGGTAACCATGACAACAGAAATTCACAGGTCCATCTATTGCTGTAATATAAGACGCAATACAATTCCATTTATTCCATTACTGAGATAGTTTGAAAACGGCTAGAAGGTTATAACGGAACCAAACTAAGCTGTAAAATTCATCAATACATATAATGCGCTTAAGGGGGTCAAGGGGTACTCTAGAATTTTTTCACGCGATTTACACTTGCTGGTGTGCTACGGAAGGTCTATTATATCCCCATCCCTATATTGTTTTTTTTTTATCGTTTCGGTCGTCTATGGACCACGTTATTTCAACTGCCTTTTCCCTCGTTCTTTCACATTGGCCCAGTATTCGCGCATTCTTCTTCGGTGAGCTTCCCTTCGTTCTTCGGTCCACTTCTTGCCAGTTTTCAATATAGGTTTTGGCTGAAAACTCCGTATCTCCCCAAGTTTCTTCTTCAAAGAGTCACGTTCCAAGATGTCCTCATGTGATATCCCCAGTTCTTGTAGGTCTTTTTCCACCTCTGTAAACCAGATCCCTTTGGATTTCTGTCCCACAAAGTAGGCACAGATTCGATTGGACAATCTTCCGGAGTTCATTCGTGTTAAATGGCCATAAAAGGAGAGTCTTCTTTTGCGAATGGTGTCCGTTATTTTCTCCACATGTAGATAGAGTTCATCGTTGTGTCGTCTTCTATACTCTCCTCGTTCCTTGACCGGGCCCAAGATCTTCCTCAGAATCTTCCTCTCTTTGGCTTCGAGTTGTTCTGCCAGGCCTTTCTTATTCATCGCCAAGCATTCTGATGCATATAACGCCTCCGGGCGAATAACGGTAACGAAGTGCCTCAGTTTGGCCTTGAAGGAGATTGATCGTGATTTGTAAATGTCTTTGGTTAAATGGTAAGCCATTTCCATTTTGTTAATCCGTGCCACGAAGGCTTCCTTTTCACGAATGTTGGACTCAATCCATTCACCCAGGTATTTGAATTTCTCTACCTGTTTTATTTGTCCTCCATTCACTGTAAGTTCTCTGGGTTCCGACTTGATGTTCGTTATAAACTGCGTTTTCTGAAACGAAATCTGAAGACCTGCCTTTGCTGCTTGCACCTGTAATTGATTGATTTGTTGTGTGGCTGTGTCAAGAGAATTAGAGAAAATTGCAACATCATCTGCGAAAGCTAAACAGTCGATTGTCAGGTTTTTGTTCTTACAACCTAGTCTGACCCCATTCTCTATACCATCCTTACACAATTCTTTACGCCATTCTCGAATAACTTTCTCAAGAACACAGTTGAATAAAAGAGGCGAGAGCCCATCTCCCTGTCTCACCCCTGTCCGTATTGCGAAGGATTCAGAAATCTCTCCCCTGAATTTCACTTTGGAAGCCGTATCCAATAGGGATTGGTGAATGATTGCTCTTGTCTTATTATCTAAACCAAATTCTCTTAAAACCTGGATCAGGGTACTTCGATCCAGCGAGTCGTAAGCCTTCTTGAAATCAACAAAAGTCAAAACAAATTTCTTACTTCTCAGATTCATGTACGATAGAATTGATTTTAGATTCATGATTTGCTCAACACAAGAGCGCCCCTTTCGAAATCCACCTTGGTATTCGCCCAGGTGTTGATCGAGCTGTGCTTCCACTCTCGTTTGAAGCGCTTTCGCGAGAATCTTGTATGTTATCGAGAGGAGTGATATTGTTATATTATAATTATAGTTATTATTATTATTACACTACGGAAAGGAAGACCCCCAGAGGACTGTAAAAAGGGAATAATTGTTGAGATCTTCAAGAAAGGTAGTAGAACAGAATGCAGAAACTATCGGGGAATAAAACTGATGAGTCATTGTGCAAAGATGTTTGAGAATGTTTAGGAAAGGAGAATTAGGACAAGGATAGAAGGAGGGATGAGGGAGGAACAACATGGCTTCAGAGCAGGAAGGTCCAAAGTGGATTTGATTTTTGCTGTAAGGCAGTTACAAGAACAGCACTGTGATTATGGAACAGAGCTACTGATGGCCTTCCTGGACATTGAGAAAGCATACGACAGTGTATGCAGAAACAAAGTATGGAAGTCCCTGGAGGATAGAGGAGTAGAAAAATGGACTATAAGGAGGATAAAGGAGATGTACAAGGGAAGCGTGAGCTGTGTGAAAGTGGGAGGAGAGAGATCGGACTGGGTGGAACAGAGAAACGGCCTGAAACAAGGAAGTGCACTGGCACCGTCACTTTTCATTGTGGTGATGGATGACATAATGACCCGAGTGGCACAAGTAATTAGGGAAGGAAAGATGAAAGCAATGGTGTTTGCAGATGATTTGGGGAAACAAGGAGGAGGTACAGGAACAGTTGGACGTGTGGGAAGGAATAATACAAGGATATGGGATGAAATTTAGCATAAATAAGAGTGAGATGGTGATCACAACAAGGAAGAAGGAAAGAACCACAACGGGAATAACAATTGGTGGGGAACTGCTGAAGAAAGTGGAGAGTTTCAAGTATCTGGGAAGCCTGATACAAGATAATGGAAGAAACTATAGAGAAAAAATGAGCGGGGGAGACAGGCAGAGGCATTCCGGAGGAGTGTGAGAAGCATGTTATGGAGCAAGGATGTCCCTTAGAACAGAAAAAAAGATCATATATCGGACGTACTATTCCCCTATTCTGGCGTATGCCTCGGAGACCTCGGCTATGAAAGGAAGGGAGAAGAGCAAAATACAGGCCAGTGAGATGAGGTTCTTGAGAAGCAGTATTGGAGCTACAAAGAAGGACAGAATAAGAAATGAGAGGACCAGAGAATTATTAAAGGAGGAACCATTACGGGGTGGTATAGAGAAATCTAGACTTAGATGGCATGGACATGTAAAACGAATGGAGGATAAGAGGCTACCCAGGAGGATACACGAGACGAAGTGGGAACGAAAGAGACCGAGAGGAAGACCGAGAGACAGGTGGCTGAAAGGGATGGAAGAAAGCGTGAAGAAGAGAGGAGAAGACTGGACAGGGGTGGAAGCTGAGAGATGGTGGGAATACAGAAGACGTTGGAGTGGCCTGTGTTCCAAACAGACCCGGCCAACGGCTGGAAACTGTGCAAGAGAGGATGATGATGATGATAATACGGCCTACAACGACGAGACAAAAATAATTTTCAACCCCTTGGTGTCAGAAAAAAAACCTCGCGGCCCCTAAACAGTCGTAAAGGGTCCCCGAAAACTACATTTTAATGCTCTAAAACCAAGAGTTTCTGACATATTTCCAGAAAACTAATTTCATTTAATAAACTAATGTAGGAAAGCAAGCCAGTAACCATGACAACAGTGTCTCAAAAAGGTACATCCAACTTTCCATCTATTTCTGCAAGAAGTAATGCCACTCCATTTATTAAATTTCTGTGAAAGTTTGCAAATGGCTATAAGGTTATCACGGAACCAACAAAAACTATAAAATTCATCAATGCGCTTAAGGGGGTCAAGAGGTACCCTCATTTTTTCACAAGACTTAAACGTGCCATGTGTCGTACAGAAGGTCTATTATATCTTCAAACAGCAACATTATTTTCAAAAATTCCTGAATTGAAATTGTTTATTTTTTATTTTATTTTTTTGCTTTTAGGAATTTTGGCCATTGGAGGCTAAAAAACCTGAATTTTCATGCACCACAAGCCTTTATAATTTATTAAAGGGGTCTTCCTCTGCATGCGCACTTGACACAACAGTGAGGGTCAGTTTTTATGTGACGTGAATTGTATTTCGTCTACGAGGTTTTCAATTTTATTTTCACGTCAGGAAGTACACGTTAGGTAAATTAGTTTCAGAGCATATTTCAACTAATCATTTATCTTTGTCGACGAAAAGGTTCCAAGCCCCTAACCATTGCAACAGTAGCTCAATTGATTACGCCTGGTTATTAATACCGACGACCGTTCGACGAATGGGTACTTCTGCTAGTAATAATATAATATATGGAGAAATTATAACACCTAATTTTTTTTATTTTTTATTCATCCAATGGCCATGTACTTTTCTGTTCAGGACGGGTCAGGGAAGGGATATTATCAGAGAAAGGAGCATTCACATCACGCATGAGCAAAATGGAAATGGCCTACCATTTAACTAAGGACATCTATAAGAAAAGGTCAATATCCTTCAACGCAAAACTAAAACATTCCTGCAGTGTCATCCGTCCGAAGGTCTTGCATGCTTCTGAATGCCTCATGATGAACAAAAAAGGCTTGGTCGAGAAACTGGAGGCCAAAGAAAGGAAAATTTTGAGAAAGATATTGGGTTTCATCAAAGACAATGGGGAATACAGAAGACGGCATAATCATGACCTATATACTCATGTGGAGAAGATAAGCAACGTCATCCGGAAGAGAAGGTTACCATTTTTTGGGCATGTGAAACGAATGAGCCCAGCGAGACTGACCTACCGCAACATAACTTACTTTCAGGAGAGGCAAACAAAATGGACCTGGTTCATTGAACTGGTTAAGATCTGAAAGAAGTGGGGATTACACCAACAGACATTCAGGAGCGCGCCCCACTCAAAAGGAAACTTCAAGTTTGTAAAGGTTTCCAAGAAAAACCGAAGCTGAAAACGGGAAAGATTTTGACCCAGGAACGGAAGGATGTCCACCGAGAACGAATGCGGTCGTACAGGGCAAACATCAAAGCCGGTAGGAGACGGTTGGAATGACGCGGTCCATAGATGGCCTATACGAAATGAATGAATGAATAATATGGGGATAGGAATATAATAGAACTGCCGTGAAAAAATTCAAGAGTACCCCTTGATCCCCTTAAGCGCATTATACGTATTGATGAATTTTACGGCTTAATTTGGTTCCGTGATAACCTTCTAGCCGTTCGCAAACTTTCACACTAATGTAATTAATGGAATTGCATTGCGTCTTACAGCAATAGATGGACCTCTGAGAATCCGTTGGCATGGTTACTGGCGTGCATTCGTTCATTAGTTTATTAAATTAAATTAGTTTTCTGCGAATATCTCAAAAACGGTTGGTCTTCGGTCCTTAAAATGTGGTTTTCGGGGACCCGAGTTTTGTCTCTCACATTGAGGGGCTGAAAATGAGTTTTGTCTCGTCCTTCTACGCCTATTTCAGCATGTATTTTAAGGGGGTAGGCCCCCTTTTATGAGAGGTACGGAGAAGAGTTACATCAATGATTAGTGTCGTGCTTCTGATGGATATCGGTACCAAATTTTACGTTGATACACCCAGCCGTTCTCGAGTTATAAAGGAACAAATTTGTCCACAGACAAACAAACAAACAAACAAACAAACAAACAAACAGACAGACATAAAAAAAAATATTTTCACGCGCATCCTTCATAAAACAGTCTGAAACGCGTAAATTTCCGTAGAAATTCAGAGAAAAACACACAAATTTTCATTTTTTAACTGCACCGCTCGGTGTTGACCGTGTTTTATTGCACAGATTTTGGTTTTACTCGCTAACGATTGGAGATATACGAAAAGTGATAAGCACCTTTCCGCTAGAAAATTAAATGTTAAAGCTCATGTATACCATCAAAGGTTTGCTATTTCTTAGCGATCTCTTTTTATTTGAAAAGGAAATATGAAATTTTGAAACCAAAGGGTGTAGTGACGTCACAAATGTCGGTTTTACTCGCGAACTGTTGGAGATACACGAAAAGTGATAAGGAACTTTCGGCTAGGAAATTAAATTTCAAAGCTCGTATGTGCCATCAAAAGTTTGCTATATCCTACCGTTCTCTTTTTATTTGATATGGAAATATGAAATTTTGAAACCAAAGGGTCTAGTTACGTCACTAAAATGGTCGCCATTTTTTAATAGTGCAAAATTTCGAAATCAAAATTATCCTATATGTAAACCTGGTAAATCAGCTACATCCATGCAAAATTTCATTTAAATCGGACCAGTGGTTCTTGCGTTATTGAGTAACACACAGACAGACAGACAGACAGAAAGACAGACACACACCATCTCATTTTTAGCCTATTTTCAATTTTGAAAAAATAGGCTTATGAGATCACCTTTTGTCCGTGTGTGTGTGCGTGTGTGTGTGAGGTGTGTGTCCCCCCCCCCCCCTAATAAAATCTAAACGGCTGGAGCGATTTCAGTGAATCTCGGTAAGTTCATAGCACTATTCCCGGCGACCTCGACCGTGCCCTTCAAATCTTGTTACGTCTCACCAATCCAACATGGCGTCTGTGCGAAATATTTCACTAGCATTCAATATCTCCGAAACTATTACCGATATCGCCCTGAAATTGTGTACGGTGATAAAGGGCACTACTAGAAGTTCACCTATGAGACTTTCAAAAACCTGGTGACTACAAAACCAACATGGCGGCAAAGCGAAATTGAGACTTTTAATTAGACTCTTCTCGCGATTTAAATATCCACACGTAATGAAACATGGTACAGCAAATATTTATACACATTGCAATGCACTGGAGTCTAATTTAGTTCAATTGTTTACATAACCTCAAAATGGCGGCTGTGCGAAATATTTCACTGACATTCTATATCTCCGAAACTATTACAGATATCACCCTGCAATTTTGTACGGTGATAAAGGATACTGATACAAGTTTACCTATGTATATTTCATAAACCTGTCAAGTACAAAACGAACATGGCGACCAAGCGAATTTGAAATATTTTAATAGACTTTTCTCGTGAGTTAACTCTCTGAGCGCTGTGAAATGTGGTACAGTAAATGATTTTGCAGATTGTAATGCACTGCCACCTAATTTAATTCAATTTTTTACATAACCTCAAGATGGTGGCTGTGCGAAATATTAAAATTAAGTTTTTATTTCTTGTGTCGTAATCATGCGATCGAAGTGAAAGTTTGAATACTGAACCTCGGCAATAATTGTCCTTGAATGGTACATAACTCTATGGCCTATACATATAACAATCCTAATTGGCGAGCTTCCGAAATATTTAGACGGTTCTCAATATCTATGAATCTTTTACAGCAACCAAACTGAATTTTTTATGTTCATAGAGACTATGAACATATGTTCACCTATAGGACTTTCAGTAACCTGGTGAGCACAAATCCAACTTGGCGGCGACGCGAAGTATAAATATTTAAATGGACGTTTCTCGCGAATTAACTATCCGAGTGCCATGAAACGTTGCACGTTAAATGCTTATACAAATGTTGATCCACTGGCATCTAATTTATTACGATTGTTTGCATAATCACAAGATGGCTCCTGTGCGTAATTTAAAATCTCGTTTTGACTTCTTGTGTTCTAATCATGCGATTGAAGTTTGAATACCACACGTACACAATAATCTTAATATAATAGTACAAAAATAAAAATCCAACCTGGCGACCATCTGAAATATTTAGACGGTTCTCAATATCTACGAATCTGTTACAGCAATTAAACTGAAATTTTGTATGCTGATAGAGGCAATTAACATGAGCAGGATATATGAAAATAGGCTGTATAGTTCTTCACGGAACTACTTTTTATATATTAGTATGATAAAAGGGGTCTTCCTGTTGATGGGCACTTGACACACCGGTTAGGGTCAGTTTGTATGTGACGTGTATTGCGATTCGTCTACGAGGTTTTCAATTTTATTTTCACGTCAGGAAGAACACGTTAAGTAAATTTAGTTTGAGAGCACATTTTAACTAATCATTTTTCTTTGTCAACAAACAGGTCCCAAGCCCCTAACCATTGCAACTGTAGCTCAATTGATAACGTCTGGTTATTAATACCGAAGACCGTTCGAAGAATGGGTACTTCTGCTAGTATATACAGGATGTATCTTAATTATACCGACAAAAAAATCAGGGACGCTCTGCGTGTTATGTAAAAGACGATACCCCAATCAGATTGGCGGAGAAAATTTTTCCCTTCGAGAAAATTAGGTTACTTTGTTACTTCCGGGCGCGCGATTCAAATCGACGAACTCGCCGTATTTGCTGAGCGAGAGTGCAAGCCGCTGGCCACTGCTGTGCTTCAGACCAAGAAAGGGAATGTGATAGGAGACAGAGATATGCTGGCGGGAATGCGCAAGTTTCCTCGTTCGCCTCGCGCAGAATTTTCCTTGTCCCTTTCAGGCAATATTCAAATTTGTTTACTAAGCAGCCGTAATCGCACACACAGTTCAAGGACACACAGTATTAATGACACACTTTCCAGTCATGAAATATACCCGATAGTTTCTTTTCTCGTCTGTTCGTCTCAATAACTGACATAAGCTAAGATGCCGATGTACGATCGAGCATTCGTTTACTCACAACATGGAAATAGCAGCCATTTCTTCGTTCGTGTACGGAAATGGAGCCATTCTCACCAATTTATGCCGCAAAGGTAAGTAGCCAAAGTGTTTAGAACAAACTGCACACTGCTCACAGGGGCCGAGTAGCGAGTGCGTCAGTCGCAGCAGCATATCCCTGTCTCCATCTATCATCCCTTTCCTGGCCTGAAGCACAGCAGTAGCCAGCGGCTTGCACTCTCGCTCAGCAAATACGGCGAGCTCCTCGATTTGAATCGCGCGCCCGGAAGTAACAAAGTAACCTCATTTTCTCGAAGGGAAACATTTTCTCCGCCAATCCGATTGCGGCATCGTCTTTTACATAACACGCAGAGCGTCCCTGATTTTTTGGTCGGTATAATTAAGATACACCCTCTATATAAGACGTAACGTAAGACGTAACATTTTGGTGCCGAAAACCCAACCGATCTGTTCCAGGTTCGCTAAATGCAATTGCAATTTAACAAGGTCTTAAAACATTTCGGAAGAAAGTACGTAAGTAATGTTTCATGACGTAATGGACAATGCCACTAGTTCACATAACCCAACGGCTTTAGGACAGATCACGACTCACGATAAGTACTACAGTTTTTCATTCTGTGATATGACTAACTAATTCAGTAGCATCCTATAAGCGAATATACATTACTATTGATTTGTTGAGGTTATTTATTCTGCTGCATAACTAAACCCACGAACGATTGTCTCACAAGTGGTGCCATCTACAGACCATTCACGTAACTCTCTGCTAAACTTTGCATTGCAAAGACATTAATCCCGTTCCCCAAAAAGATAGTTCACTCATCCCTTCATAATGACTGAAAGGGAACAACCTAACGTTCTGAAAAGGAAACGCACGACTCAACGCACGGCCGACTGAATGCGCTCATACCGGCCTAGACAATGAGCCCTCTTTCATGAAATCTTGTTAGTTACTCAACTGCTCACACAGCGCTGTTTACCAAGCATTGCACGACAATGACTTATCTCTACTTAGTGTAAAACGAAGTCCCCGATTCTTGGATATCACGGGTAATCTCGAGAACCACTGGATGGATTTTGATGCGGCTTTCACCATTCTGTACAGATAATATCGAGGAAGATTTCTGTAGAAAATAATTTATTTATGATCAAAGGGAGCCAAGCAGTAACGATTTTAGTTTTCAGTGAATAGGTCGAAGAAAGAACTTTACGTCCGTGCGCTTTTTAAGCTTACGCTGGACAAACCGTTAAAAATATCAATATACTATGAGTGTAAGAATTGTTCAGCATGAAAAATTGTACAAAAAAGTCCCCGTGAGCATATCTCTATCTTCGATACATCGCCCACTATAAGTGTTTTTAGTTTGGACGGGAGGGGGATTTGGCTTGCACCTCGCCATTCTTAAATTACGTCTGACAGGAATTCCTTGCACATTCATAACTGTTCTCGGGCGAAGCCGGGGCGGGTTGCTAGTGACACTATTATATTATCATTATAATTCCCACAATATCAAAATGCAAATTATATCACAAAATGAAATAGCGTGCTAATAAATCTAAGAGAAATTAGACATACCTTGCACCTCGTTACAGTTGAATTCGATCAGAATCACTCGGTTTTCATTAAAGTTTATGCATTTTTCTGCTGAACGGTTTGGAAGTTCGGCAACAGGAAACTAGGACTGTTATTTACTTAAAATATACATTTTTGTATTTTTGTACTATTTGTGTTCATGATTTCATTACATTGTCAAAGTTACCGACAGTAGTGGCTACGCTGGCTAAAGCGCAGCGTTAGGCCATGGGGCCAAGTCTCTGCTGACTCGGTAGACGCGTGGGTTCGAGCCCCACCGTCGGCCGTCCTTGAAATTATTTTCTGTGGTTTCCCATTTTTCAACACCAGGCAAATGTTGGGACGGTACCTTCTAACAGGCCATGGCCGCTTCCTTCCACATCCTTGCCCAGTTTCATTCATCTTCATCCATTCCATCTCTCATCCTGACGCGCAGGTCGCCCACGGGCGTCGACTAGAAAGACCTGCACTCGGCCTCTCAGGAGGCCACACGAAAAAAATTGTCAGAATTAATGCTTTAATTAGTAGGGTATACTATTCAGTGTACCTATTATAAATAAAAACCGTGAGGTTTCTCACCTCCCCATATTACGAAACCCGGTTGCCTAATACGGGGAAAGTGCACTTTTAAAGTTAACAATAATATCAGAGGGTATTACAACATCAAACGTGCCCATATTTGTAATATACATAGTATATCGCCTGAGGTTTACATTGGTGAGAAAACCAAAATTATTCCGTTCCTTCTTATGTCTAATGTGAGCCTTATAAAAAAAACTCCCCATATTTGGCGATTTTCCTCTACCCATTTTTAGAAGATACCTTATGCACTGGACAGTTGAATCCGTGATTAATTGTATAGGTAGCTTCGTAAGTCTCAGAACTCAGGAATTCCTTTCTAGCAGCGTTACTAGCAGCTTTCAAAGTTTCAAGGTAAGAAAGAAAATATTCCTCTAGCCAGTTTAGGCGACTGACATTTAATGAGAAAAAATGCCCTTTATCTGGATTTCTAGACTGAATATGATGATATGTGATGCTTACGTCATGCATAGCGAACCATTTATTAACGTTTTTCAAAAAAAAATGGTTGCTTCTGCGTTCATGAATGTGTACGCTTCCGGGTACATGCCTATATTTTCTTTCAGTGTACTAATGGCACCAATAACTTCTGACGAGAACACTTCCTTGGCACGCCGAACATTCATTTTTTTTTCAAATTTAGTGGGTTCGATGTGTTTTTAGTGAGGTGTCTGACCGGTTTGACGATCTCACCCTTTTGCATTGTGTATAGTAATGACAAGTATTTCCCTGAAATTATTCCAGTACCATCAGTCATCTCTCGTTACAGAAACTGCGTTCTAATGGTTGTTTTTTTTAGAATGTGACAATGATCAAAACTAGGGAATACATTCCTAGACTCGTCGTATGGGTGATTGACCATTGGTTGCAAATTCCCTCCCCCTAAATGCCTCATCATTGTAGTGTTAGTTTTGTGATTATCAGAGACAGTTATTATAATTATGAAACCGCATTGTTCAACCTCGAAAATAACTTCCAGCAGGTGTTTATGTAAGTCCCGTCCTGACAGCTGCTTCGTGAAAAAGAAGGCACACGGTATCTGATAATTTGTCGAAAGATCTCTTAGCACAAAACACAACACACGATTGGCTGCTACTTGTTCCCGGCTGTAATTTTCATCCTCTCTTTCCTTTTGATGAGACGGTGCTGGAGTTGTATCCTTTGGACCCGAAGAAGGTACAAGGTATGTCTAATTTCTCTTAGATTTATTAGCACGCTATTTTATTTTGTGATATAATTTTAATTTTGATAATGCGGAAATTATAATGATAATAATTATATAGTGTCACTAGCAACCCGCCCCGGCTTCGCCCGGGAACAGTTATGAATGTGCAAGGAATTCCTGTCAGACGTAATTTAAGAATGGCGAGGTGCAAGCCAAATCCCCCTCCCGTCCAAACTAAAAACACTTATAGTGGGCGATGTATCGAAGATAGAGATATGCTCTCGCGGACTTTTTTGTAGAATTTCTCACGCTGAACAATTCTTACACTCATAATATAATGATATTTTAACGGTTTGCCCGGCGTAAGCTTAAAAAGCGCACGGACGCCAGGCTATTTTTTCGACCTTTTCACTGAAATCGTTACTGCTTGGCTCCCTTTGGTCATAAATAAATTATTTTCTACACAAATCTTCCTCGAGATCACCTTTACAGAATGGTGAAAGCAGCATCAAAATCCATTCAGTGGTTCATGAGATTACACATTTAATATACGTACTTTACAACTGATTCCTTATCGCGCCTATAATAGGAGGGGAGTGCGCTCTACCGGCAACAAGTAGAAACTTTCCAATTACATGTTATACATGGGTTCTGACTGGGAATGTCAAGGCCGGTATAGAGCGCAGCTCGTATTCAGTCGGCCGTGCTCAACGCTCCAATGTCACACGCTTTGTTAATTTTAAAAAACAAAATGATAGTGCAACAGATCATGATGAAGTAGAACACATCCTAAAAAGACTCCAGATAATTTTAGAATCATTTCTCCCTACTGACGATCTGATACATAGCCTGCTAGATGACACAGAATACGCCGTAGATGTCCGGTCTTGTAAAGAATACACTGACAGTGCAACACGCGCCATCCACAAAGCACAAACAATACTCGCAATGAAACGAGAAGAAACCAATATACCTACGGTCACTCTTAGCCCAAACCAACAGATTCAGCCCACACGTATCCCAGACGTCAAACTACTGACAATACGTATAGAACCATTTTCAGGAGACATAGAATCCTGGTCTCGATTCTGGGAACAATTTCAAGCATCAGTTGATAATAATACCACCATTCCATACATTAGCATGCTCTTACTCTTACGAGGGTTTTTACAAGGGGAACCAAAACAACTTATTGACGGCATAGCAATTACCGCAGATACGTACGCCCAGACAAAGGCATTACTTACAGAACGCTACGGCGACAAGGATAAAATAATCCAGGCCCACCTTAACTACCTGGCGAATTTACAGCCCTCCATCTCAGAGGGCCCTGACGATTTAAACACAATGTACTTGGAGTGCCATCGAAGAGTACAAGCAATCGAGACACTCGGGGAAGATATTAATGTACACGGACGCGTGATAGCCCCAAAAGTTCTGCGAGCATTTCCAGCAGACATATGCACACGTTGGCTGATCCACGCAAAACGTAACAAAATCTCCGAAGGCAATATGATGTCTTTGATAGAATTCCTCCGTGAAGAGGAGGAAGGAGCACTTAACACTCAGAAAATCAGGGGAGATGCCAGTATCGCTATTACGCCACATTCCACGCCAACAGCAGCTTCTTTACAAGTTAGTACTAAGCCACGAAGGATTAATAGAGGGAATAAGACAGCGATCACGCCATTCTGTGTCTTCTGTAAAAAACAAAGGTCATTGGGCACAAGAGTGCACAAAAGTAGTCGCACTTCAGGCCAGGATAGAGAAGGTAAAACACTCTCAAAGATGATTCCTTTGCCTAAACAAAGGTCACACTATTAAGAACTGCTATAAGAAGGTCAAAGTATCCCGCGCTACATGTAAGGGACAACATCACATTTCTATCTCTAAAGAAAAAGTGGGAGTAATTGTAGGGAAAATACATGTTAGTATGCCGAAGATCGACGTAGGAACACGAGGGTTCACCCATCATCAAACTGCCCGCACTATCATTATCGGTCCCACTGGTGAGAGTAAACTGACGCGTTGCATACTAGATGCCTGTAGCCAATCAAGCTTTGTTAGCGCAGATCTTGCGAAACAGCTTAAGCTGAAGTAATCGGACAAAGAGATCTAGTTGTTTCAGGATTCGAATCGCCACACTCCAGATCCAGTACTCGTAGACTAATTCAGTTTACAATTAGTACTGGAACAATCACTATCAATATCAGCCATAGAAAGTACCAACAAGTACTTGCCACATCCCACACCAACATCCGACGTTCAATCGTTGTTGCGATTGCGAAAACTCAAGGTAGCAGATCATGCCGACGACTGACGTGATCTACCGATAGATATATTGATAGGTGGTGATTAATATTGGAAAATAGTTGAAGATGGTCCACAGATTCGACTCTCAGACACGCAGGTGCTTATCCCTTCAAAGTTGGGTTGGATACTCACAGGAAACAAATCTGGCATATCAGTCAATCATGTTTCTGTAAATCACATCCACGAATTTGAGGAATTGTCGCCTTTGAACGATGAAATGCGACGATTTTGGGACTTAGAGACGCTTGGCATTCGAGAGCATCAGGAACGAACTTTAACTGTCAAGGACACTGCAATAATGAAGGAATTTCACGACTCATTCCGAATGGAAAATGGTAGAAGAGTGGTGTGTCTACCCAGAAGAGAGAGTGTTGTCATACTTTCAAATCGTATCAACGCAGAAAAACGCTTCAGTTCCTTACATAATGAATTTGAGATAAATCATGAATTTCGCGATATGTACCATTCCGAAATGATGAATTATTAAGAATGGACACGTCGAAACAATACCTTTTGAGGAATCAACTAATATCGTATTTTATCTGCCTCATCACGCCATCAAGAAAGAGAGAAATGGCACAGAGAAATGGAGGATCGTCTTTGACGCATCATCCCACGAGAGAAACGCACCGTCCATCAATGATATTCCAGAAACAGACCCTAATCTGTTACCTGAAATACTGTCCACATTGATCCGCTTCCGGACTTACCGCAAAGCCACAGTAGGAGCTGGAACTCAAACTTTCCTTCAATTATGCCTGGATACTGCAGACCGAGATTTAACAAGATACTTCTGGTTCAATGTCGAGAAGGACGAACTTGGAAAATGGCAAGCAAGAGATGATATAGCCGTCTATAGATTCACTTGTCTACCATTCGGCCTTGCAAGCGGTCCCTTTCTTCTGTCTGTAACTCTCCGTGAACTAGCAACGAGATTCGAGGATCAGTTCCCGTCAGCAGCAGCACTTATGGATCAAAGCACTTTCATGGATGACTTTGTTGCGAGAGCTGAAGATGACAAAAGAGTTATCACCTTATATTACGAGGTGACAGGTCTACTACGACAGATACGGATGCCGATGGCAAAATGGGCAACAAATTCTGTACCATTGGAAGGTATATGGAGAGCCGAAGGACGTGAAACGAAACGGAAAACCGGAGTACTAGGTGTACGATGGGACACAGAATCAGAGTCACTACTCTTCGACCATACAGACATCACTGACAACCCTTCGCAGGGTCCAGGATCAAAACGAAAACTATTGAAAACGACTGCAAAGTTCTACGACCCTCTTGGATTACTTTCACCGGTGTCCACAGTCGGAAAAGTTCTCTTCCAAGACACCTGGTGTAGGGGCGTAGAATGGAACGAAATACTTCCACATGACATTGCATTGCAATGGCAACTGTGGATAACCAGCCTTACGGATCTGGCAAGTGTGGTCATTCCAAGATGGATTGGTTTATCAAGGTCAACATCGGAGACTTCACATGTCCACGTGTTCTGTGACGCGTCGGAGCGGGCTTACGGAGCTGCGCTGTATGTTCGAACGTCTACCGACGTAAGCACTTATATACACCTGGTCTGCACTAAAAATAGACTGTCTCCAGTCAAGAAGGTTACACTCCCACGACTAGAATTACTGGCCATCGTAGTGGGTTGCCGTCTTCTGAGGTATTTCTGCCAAGCAACAGACTTTAATGTCACCACATCTACTCTGTGGACTGACCCCATGGTCGCTCTAGGTTGGATTAAAAGCGATGCAAACCGTTGGAAGACATTCATCTCCAACCGAGTGACGGAAATTCAAGGCATCCTGAATCCAGATCAGTGCCGGTTCTGCCCGAGCCAGGATAATCCAGCCGATCTCTTGTCACGAGGAATATCCTCGAAATCACTACAGTCTTCCTCACTTTGGTGGCACGGGCCTGTATGGCTAGCCGATCATCCTAACTCTTGGCCCCACAGCAGTGTGCCTAACTCCTCACTTCCAGAGATTCGCAAGACGCATCAACAAACACTTAATGTCGTTACAACGGAACCTCTCATCATTGCTTCCAGATTCAGCAATTATTGGAAAATACTGCGCATCATGGGTTGGATTTTGCGCTTCTTGAACAACATCAGACAGTCGGAAACAAAAAATTATGGGAATCTCACTGCACGTGATTTTGAGGCTTCCCGATTGTGCTGGATACGCACAGTCCAACGTGAGTGCCTTTCCGAAGAGTACGACGCTCTGACAAAAGATAGAAACTTGTCTGGGAAGTCCAGGATTGCCCGCTACAACCCCTTCTTACAGGACGGCCTCATTCGCCTTGGAGGGCGCCTACACCATGCAGACCTGCCAATTCAGCAGAAACATCCTCTAGTACTCGATGGTGCACACCACTTCACTAAGTTGTTGATCCGCCAGACTCACATAAGGCTACACCACCTTGGAGTACAAATAGTTCTCTCGGTATTACGCGAAGAATTTTGGATCCTCAATGCACGCCAGTCTGTCAAGAAGGTCATCCACACGTGCTTACCGTATATGATCGCCAACAAGGTAACGACATCGAAGCCCCGTTGCCTCCAGAACGTGTGCGACATACTACGCCATTTGCAGTTACTGGTGTGGATTTTGCAGGGCCACTACTCGTTAAGGTGGGGAATCTCCTAAAAAATCTTATATTGTGCTTTTCACATGTGCGACTACAAGGGCCCTTCACCTTGAGCTGGCTTTAGGCATGACTACGGAGACGTTTCTGATGGCTCTCAGACAATTTGCGGGACGAAGAGGACTTCCAAACACTATTTACTCAGACAACGCTAGAACGTTCCAGGCAGCACACAAAGAAATGACACAACTCAGCCAAGTACTCACTGACCCACGAACGAGCCAGCACTTCGCCCACAACGGAGTCCAGTGGAAATTTATAGCCCCACGGGCGGCTTGGTGGGGAGACTGGTGGGAGAGAATGGTGGGTACGACGAAAAGGTAATGGGAAAGGCTCTGATTAGTGAGGACGCACTCCGAACCCTGTTGGTGGAGGTAGAAGCCGGCATTAACTCCCGACCCATAATGCAAGATGGCTCGGAGACACTGACTGCAAGTCATTTCCTGACTGGTGCTCGGCTGACTACCCTGCCCAACGTCTCCGAACCCTCGACCCAAGTAGACCTGAGGAAGGAGAGGAGAATTAGAAAGAAAATGCAGGAGGACTTCCTCAAGAGATGGAGGAATGAGTATCTTGACGATCTGTGAAGCTATCATGAAGTACGCCGCCCAAATGTACAGACGATGGGGTGCAGAGTAGGAGACATAGTACTCCTGCAGGACGACCTGCGACCTAAACATATGTGGGAGAAGGCACGAATAACTGAAAGGCGACCAGGCAGGGACAGAAGGTGCGAACAATCATCCTTCAGATAGCCAATGAGACCAAGAAAAGTCGGCCCGTACAGCTGATCTTCCCTCCCGATTAGACCAGGGTGGTGAGGATGTGGAGAACTGAAGGCCTGATGTAGCGAGTTCCCTGTATATAACCTCCTTGTTTTCCTGTATATAACCTCATTGTTATATAAGAGTTTTGGAGAGTAAAATAATAGAAGATAATAGAAGATTGTCCACGTACTATATATATATATATATATATATATATAAGACGTAACGTAAGACGTAACACACTATGTAAACCTGTCCACAGGAGCAAGGAACTTTGTAAACTCCTGCGTCCTGGTTTGGCAGCGTAATCTCGTTTGATTTACGCACCACTAGCGTCAGCTTGTTTATAGAATGCATCACAGTAGTCACATCGTGTTTCATGAGTAGCCTGGCAATTCTATCTGACAACCCCTGTACGTACGGCAGAAAGGCTTTATGGTGGGGCCAATCTTTGTTCTTTTTGCCAGTTCTTCGGCTTTGTTCTACCTTCCGTGTGGCCCTATTTATTTGTCCTTTGCTGTAGCCATTAGCTAGAAGCGTGTTCCACACATGTTTCTTTTCTTCATACACGCTATCCTTATCGCAAATGCGGTTGGCTCTGGTGAGGAGTGTTCTAGCTACCATTTCTTTCTGCGATGGAGGATGACTTGAGTTAGCATGTAGGTACCGATCTGTGTGAGTATCTTTCCTATAGATCCTGTGTCCGAGTGTGTTATCTGTTCGTTTATAGAGCAGAACGTCTAAGAAAGCCAGATGATTATTTTCTTCTACTTCCATTGTGAAGTTGATGCTCGGATGTCTGGAGTACATGAAGTCCAGAAAGTCCTGAAGTGTGGTGCGTCCATGTTCCCATATCAAAAGACGTCGTATACGTATCTGAACCAACACTTAGGATTCAATGGGCTCTCCTTGATCGCTTCTTCTTCGAAGTTAGCCATAAACACGTTAGCCAGTAGTGGAGAGAGGGGGGAACCCATGGCTGCTCCCTCCGTTTGCTGAAACATCTGCCCATTGAATACGAAAACTGTGGAGTTAACGCAGTGTTCAGCAAACTCCACTAAGTCCGTTGGACCTCCTTCGGCTGAAAGTTTTTCCCTGATTAACTGCATGGCGTCAGGTACTGGCACCCTGGTAAATAGGGATTCCACATCGAAGCTTGCCAGTAGATCATAGTCACTCAGGCTTATACTCGCTAATATATCAGTAATGTGCTGCGAGTTTTTCATATGGGAGGCTGGTGGAGGGAATAATGGCTGCAGTATCTGGTTCAAATATTTAGCCAGAGCGTGAGTTGGAGACGCTATGGTGCTAAATATAGGCCTCAGAGGCACATCGGGCTTGTGTATTTTACGTAGGCCGTAGAACGTGGGAGTTCTTGAGAAGCGAGGAACTAGGGATTTCTGCTTCTCTTCTGGAATAGATAACTCCTTAATTAGCCGCGTCGTCGTTAGTTCTATCTTCCTTATGGGGTTCTTCGGGATCGCCTTATAAGCTGTGTCTGAAAGGAGGCTGTGAACTTTATCCACGTAGTCTTGGGAGTCGAATACAACCGTAGCATTCCATTTGTCTGCTGGCAAAATCGTAATGCTGTCATTGCTTCGTAGCTCTTTAATGGCCTGACGTTCTTCCCTGCTGATGTTGCTTGAAACGGGCCTGGCATGTTTGTTGATCTGAGGGGCCTCTGCTCTAATTTCTTCTGCTTCTAAGGCTGGTAGATGACGGATAGAAGCTTCTACCCAGCAGATAAGAGCTTCCATAGGAGGGCGTCTTGGCGTGATTGCGTAGTTAAGTCCTTTTGGGTAACAGGTTTTTACTTGGCTCATTCAATGGCAGGGATGACATGTTGATCACTATGCGCTTCCTCTCTAGTGCATACGTTGAAGGTGGTTTCTGCCTTTGTTGCAGCATGTCAAATTTCTTTATATGTGTAGCTGTTGTTTTCTGTAATATGGAATCTGCTTGCCTTGCGGTTATGTTATCCAACATCGTCCAATCATTAGGAGACAGCCGTTGCATTAGCTTGAAGTGTATGTCTCGCGTCACCATATCTAGTTCACGACGGCAGTTCCGGACTCGTTCACGTGATAGGGCACTTTCAGTTCTGAGTAAAATTCTCCTCGCTGCAGGCGGAGAAATATGATGTTTTACCTTGATAAACTTAGGTGAAATGTCGTAGTCTCTGCAGCGTTTCAAAAAGGCAAGTGAGCTCAGCAAGCGCGACCGTTTCTGGCGTAGAACGTCCAATTTCCTGCTGTAGGAGTGAGTTTCCTCCCCGTAGAGTCGTGTATATTCAGATCGTAGGCTTTCGCGGCCGGTGTCAAGTTTATCATCTTGGCCTACAGGATTGAGTCGCGTCGCATATCGGTTATTATTTCCCGACGTTTCGGCTGACATTGCAGCAGCCATAATCATGGGTAGGTACGAGTTGGTGTCCGTACTCAAACTAACGTTTATTACCAGCCAGATGTGCTTGCTTGCCCTGCATTGACGTCACGCTGCTCGCTGATTGGTCCCCGCCCCTGGCAGTCGCGCGCTAGTAGAACTTTCCAGACGTTGCTGAGTTTGAACCCTTCTTCGCGATTGAAATTATTGGGATGCTTCACGACCTCTATTGCCTCTCTAATTAACCTGTTTTGGTATCCGGGAATTTTAGCAACAGTTTCGGCCTTATCAAATTCGATGGCGTGTCTCGTGACGTCAGCATGTTCAGCTATTGCAGATCTGAGGTTTAACTGTTTCGTGTCCCGAATGTGCTCTGAAATCCTAATGGAAACGCGTCTTTTTGTTTGCCCTATGTAAACCTGTCCACAGGAGCAAGGCACTTTGTAAATTCCTGCGTCCTCGTTTGGCAGATTTATCTCTTTTGATTTACGCACCACTTGCGTCAGCTTGTTTATAGGATGAATCACAGTGGTCACATCGTGTTTCTTGGGTAGCCAGGCGATTTTATCTGTCAACCCCTGTACGTACGGCAGAAAGGCTTTATGGTAGGGCTTCTCTTTGTTCTTTTTGCCAGTTCTTCGGCTTTGTTCTACCTTCCGTGTGGCCCTATTTATTTGTCCTTTGTGTAGCCATTAGCTAGGAGCGTGTTCCAAACCTGATTCTTTTCTTCATTCACGCTATCCTTATCTCAAATGCGGTTGGCTCAGGTGAGGAGTGTTATAGGTACCATTTCTTTCTGCGATGGAGGATGACTTGAGTTAGCATGTAGGTACCGATCTGTGTGAGTAACTTTTCTATCGATCCTGTGTCCGAGTGTGTTATCTGTTCGTGAATAGAGCACAACGTCTAAGAAGGCCAGCTGATTATTTTCTTCTACTTCCATTGTGAAGTTGATGCTCGGATTTCTGGAGTACATGAAGTCTAGAAAGTCCTAAAGTGTGGTGCGTCCATGTTCCCATATCAAAAAGACGTCGTCTACGTATCTGAACCAACACATAGGCTTCAATGGGCTCTCCTTGATCGCTTCTTCTTCGACGTTAGCCAATGAAACAAATATGCTTCTGAATTGCTAAAGGAAAAACTAACTAAAAGCCATAATTCCAACGAAACCCCTCGAATTATTCAGCCAAGATATATTTGATCCAGCATCCGAGAGCAAGCGAGGGAACCAATATTTGCTTGTAACGATGGATGTTTTTTTCCAAAATTGTGATGCATAATCCGATGCAAAAGGCTACTTCTAAAACTGTATTGTACCACCTTGAAAGAAGCATTATTCATAAGCTAGGAAAGCCGGAGTGCCTTCTTACTGATCATGGAGCCCAATATACTTCCGTGGAATTTCATGATGCAGTGGAAAGGCTTGGAATTACTCATATATACAGCTCATTCCGAAGTCCACGGACGAATCCGACAGAGCGTCTTATGTCTGAGACGGCAAAATATGTAAGGATGTATAGCTCCGACAGTCATTCGAGCTGGGTGAAGGTTGTCCCTCTTATTGAGTATTGTATGAATAATACTCGACACGAGAATACGAACGAGATCCCAATCATGCTACATTACGGAGAGAAACAAATTAGACCTTGAGATAATATGTTTAATATTCCACAAGATATTGATCCACCGATGGAGGTAAGGATTTAGTCAGCAAGGAACCACCTGAACAGACAAGCAGAGAAAAGGCTTAAAGAGGAAAAGGAAAAAGATATAGCTTACCACTTAGGCAAGGAGAGCTGGTTTTGATACGGTCAAATGTCTTTACAAAATTTTTCAATTTGTACAAATGCCTCTTTAAGGTAGACAGTGCCTTTGGAAATAATTGTTACCGGATTATTAGATTGGAAAACAATTACCTAGTGGGTAATTTCAACCACTCAAAGTTGAAAAGATTCTACCCAAAGATGCAGTAGTAAGTCAATAAATTCAGTTCAGATGATAAGAAAAGCATCTAGTTAAAGAAAGTATTGTTGAACACTTTCATTTAAAGGGTCTGCGAGGAGCTGAGCCCGAATTTATTGAACCCAGGACATGCTGCAGTCAAGCGTCGAACCTGTGTTACGGTGGCAATGCAACATTCATATTGAATGGAATTAGAATGCACCCTACTCTGTAATTAACAGTCAGAGTCTTCCGAGGAGCGAGGATTTTCCACGCGACCCTACAGAACGTCAAGTCAAAAGTAGGCTGCTGCACGTGCCAAATTTTTAAGGAAAAGTCACGTGATCACCGCTAAGCCAATCACAGAATTAACAGATATTTACCGCAGATATAATTATGATTATTTGTTGAAATAATTATAAACAATATGAGTACAGGAATACGAAGGTATTAGGAAATAAATGATAAAGGACTGAAGGTTAATTTGAAATTAAGCGTTGGAAAAGGGATATTTTGTTAAGAAGTGGATTGAAGATGTTTTAGCGCGAAGACGCCATTTTTAAGCAGAGCAGGCCAGTCTTGATACGAGACAAGGATCAGTCCGCTCCTAGCGATTGAAGTGAATAGTCGCGTGAATTAAGGCTCCAGAAATTACTAAAGAAATTGGGTTGGCGAGGAAGGTGAAGATACCGGGAGGCAAGTGTCTACCACCGGTCAAGTATCAGAAGGCAACCCCGTTGAAAGGATGCAGAGCAGATAAGCGTTTGTAAACTGGAAGAAGAGAAACATTATAGTTTTCTACAAGTTACTTACGGAAAGAAGAAGGCTGACTACGAACATTATCTACGATTTCTCGATATACACACAACGTCTCAGGAGAAATAATTCTACAAAAATACTTCAAAATATTAAGCAACCATTAACGATGTCGTCCAATATAAGTCAGACACTATATTATAATTCGAACTCTACTGATCGTGTTATGAATTAATTGTTAAACGCTAAGGAGGGGAAATAGTCTACAATCAATGATGTGGAAATCAGGAGTGAATTAGCAAGACGAAAGAGATGAAGACGAACTGCAATATTACCAACTGTAGTTCGAATATGTCACTAAGTGCAACTACACTAATTTAAATTGCGATAACACCATGGAATTCTCAAAAGACTACTGTCATAGAATTTGCATTCGACGAATAACATCGAGATAGCAGCCGTACGAAGAGGTACACACCAGAATCATCTGATTCAGAAGAGTACGAGAGATGCCAGGTCAGTTTCGAGGAACGAGACCAGGGAGCAGGGTTCGTTCATCCCCAGTCGTTCGAGGCAGCGAGCAGACATGGAGAGCGCGCGTCAGGCCAGCTGAAGGCCAGACTAGCAGCTGGGTCCCGTATGCAGTTATTTGAGGAACGCATTTAAAATGCAGAAGGAAACTAGAAATGTGAAGAAGGAATATTTTTATTAATTCGATGGCATATGCAGAAGAATCTGGTTTAATTTTGTTACGTGGTTAATCTAAGAAAAGTAATTGATGTATGAGAAAGGATATCGCTAGTGAATCGCTACAATAATGTGTAATGCAGGAATACGTAAATAAGGAATGCGTTGCAGGTATTGGAACACGATGTGGTAATGATATAAGCACGATGGTGATGTATAAGAATATCGGAATATTTGTAAATTGAATGTTATCTCATAATTCTTGAGTAACGAGTAGGTATACTGAAGTTCTCGCATCACTGGCGGTGTGTAGGACTGGTTGGTTATTTTTTTTATTGATGGAATTCCGTGCAGAGTAATGATAGTTGGACGTCGATGGTATAGACTTATGCGCTATTAGTAAGACGCAGATTTTTAAGGAACTTGTCCAATGCAACGGCAAATATTATGTCAACGAATATAAGTGATATAGGGAGTTTTCAATGTATTGTAAACGTTGTCGTTTAAACAATAGAGATTCCGATGTGTGCGATGTTGTGATGCACTATAAACCACAATTGAGAAGAGGTTGAATTAACCACGAAGGTATCTGTCATATTGCTCATCTGTTATCGTTTTTATCAATGATTATGACTTATCGAACAGGAATTACCTTCATTGGTCTTTACATATGTTCATTTGAATGACATTTATTATTACCGATAGAGTGACGACATAGGTGGTGATTTTGTTCAGGTTCACTATGAACATTTAATGAAATAAGGAGAGATCTATTGAGATCTATTAAGATCTACAGAGATCTATTAAGACATCATGCAGGTCGTGATGATGGTGTACAACTATAAATAAATTAAATAACGAGTATTGAGTTAGATCTATTTATTATTCATTAGGATTGGATGTGATCTAACAAACATTGTATTACTTAGAGATATATTGATGTTAATAATGAGAGTAATTGGAGGGGAAGCGAACCCCAGACTTTTGAAGAATGACTGAGTTAATCTACGTACAGTTTTGTTAGACTTAATGTCTATGTTTAAAGGAGTAACTGTTTTAAGAGAGGACAGGTTGTCATAGAGTGACGAAATTCACGATGTTTAGTTATCAGCAAACAGAGGTTGATTTTCAGAGTGTTAAATATGTCACGAATTTGCGTTGTTAATTGTGAGAATGTTTCTTGATTGAATAAATGTTGACAGAAACTTTTTCGTCTGCCTGTTCCTTTTTATAGAATCTCCCGCTTCTTCCTTTAACAATTAAAGACGGTGGTACTGCTAGGTAGATACAGGCTCCCGTTTACTATTTATGTAACCGTTCACCCTCGAGATTCCGGGGACTTGACCTACCGCACTTTGTAGTAGGAGTTTGTTACATTGTACCTAGTTAGCAGTGCGACCGTGTATATAATATCTTGATGTATCGAGGAGTTCCTAGCTAACCATCTAGCACGATGTTGTTGGTTTATCTAGCTGGGTATCAGCAGTCCTGGCGATCTTCCCCATTCCCGGATATTAGATGGTGGTTACGTGAATTTCGGGTACAGTACCCTATGATTTCAAGAAGAATGTCATCATCCCTATACTGAAGAAAGTAGGAGCTGACAGAAGTGAAGATTACCGTACAATCGGCTTGATTACTGAAGCTTCAAAGATCATTTCTAAAATAATTTTTCAAGATGATGGAAAACAAACAGAAATGGAGTTGGGTGAAGACCAGTTTGGTTTCAGGAGATATGTAGGAACAAGGGAAGGTGTACTAAGTCTTAGGCTGATTTTGAAAGGTAGCATAAGGAAATATAAGAGAACATTCATGGCATTTGTAGACTTAGAAAAGGCTTTTGATAACGTTCATTGAGATAAATTGTTGGGCATTTTGAAAACAATTGAAGTAATGTACAGGGATAGGAGGGTGATCTAAAATCTATACATAAACCAGACAGCAGTCATTCGAGCTGAAGGACATGAGAGAGTAGCTGGTGTTCAGAAAGTTGTAAAGCAAGGCTGCAACTTATCACCCACACTTTTTAATCTTTACATTGAACAAGCAATGAAGGAAATTGGACAAACATTTTAAGTGGGAAACAATTTCAACTCTGAGATATGCTGATGACATCGTAATCCTGGCCGACACGCCAGAGAATTTGAATGAGTTTATGAATGGAATGGACTACTTCTTGAGGAAAGAATTCATGATAAAAAAATTAATAAATGCAAAATAAATAAATAAATATATTGTGACTCTTTGATGGATGTCCTACGTCCACATAAGCGCACATTTAAAAACAGCAGAGCATAAGGCTCAAAAACAACTCGGGGTAAATATGAAAAAACAACCAACGTTGTAATTTAATACAAAAGGATTGGCTGTTATCCAGATGCACACTACAGCAAGGATGGAAAGGAGTTACGTTTCAAGAAATCATGAATAACCCCAGTTTTCTGTAAGATAAATTGCATCAGGTCAATTTCTTAATTCAACCATCCTAAACTAATACAGTCTTTCTTTCCCCTGAAATAAAATACATCCTGTCGCTCCCCCTGGGACCCTGCTCTAATTAGGGCCTATTCAATTAACGGCAGTTATTAAAATTTTAAAATAATTAAATCAATAAATTATTCAAGTATTCCTCCAATATTAGTGAATTTATAGTTTATCACTGTAGCATGCGTTATCGTAAACACATTCATGATGTGCAGACAATTAATAGTCCAGTCTGACATCATTTACAAAATTATTTACAAGTCAAAATTTCATCAAGAATTATTTTTATGTTCATTATCAAATTTGTAACATACCAGGAATAACAATTCCGAAATATCTATTCTTGTTATTTAACAAGCCATCAAATCTATTAGGCTTAAGAACAATCTTATTCTTCCATTATTTGATTATAAATCAGCTATCTCAAATCGTAAATTTCCCCACATGGAATGTATGAATCAATTTAATATAATTTCTCATAAAGAAATACATTTATTCTCTTGTAAAACTTGGGTTCAACTCGCTTTTATGATGTAATTATCGGTTATAACGACTAACAAATTCATCTCAATCGAGGTCAGCATTCCCTGAATGCCCCATATCACTAAGCATTAAATAGGCTTCACCTCATTTATCTCATCATAATACGGAGAGCTTCAAAAGTATTAATCGTTCGGCAATATTAAAAAAATAGTATAATATTTGTAAAGTTTAGAGCAAAATGAAAATAGTATATGGCATTCTACTGATGACATTATCTGGTCGAAGGTGTGAGGTTGCTACACTGGATAAACCCTTCTTTTTGAGTAACGTAACACGATGATTCATCCTCCAAAATCATTAACATATTTCACATACAACACCATATAATCATAATTACTGTTTCCATATTTCTAAATTCCATTGAGCCCCATTGCTATAATTAATGGATTAGAATAAATACTGTGGGCTAAGTTCAAGCATGCCTTCCCAATTCAACTCAACAACCACGCCAGATAAATCATGTAGTTGTTATTAAGAAATGATTTCCTCACATAATCATATTGCCTTCAAATTGTCATCTTACAAACGTTCCCCTATTTGATACAACTGCTCTACACCGCAACTTTCCTTTCCAAAAGTAATATTATTATCATCTCCTTGGAGAAATCCACATTGCATTAATTATCAGACCTCGTTACCTCTGTCTATAATCTGATCCAAAATTCGATTATGTGAACACCACAGAATGGTTCACTATCACCCATAAATTTATTATAATTATTATTATTAAATATTTCAACAAATCAAATATAAGTAACTTCCAAGTTTACGATCCAATCAGATCTTCAAAATCATTATAATCATCCATCATGATTTAATCAACTCTCATCAAAAGTATTACCATTATCAATTACTTTTATTATTAGAGAAATCCTAAACCGCATGAAATCTTCAAAATCATGATAATCAACCATCATCATTTAATCAAGTCTCATCAAAATTATTACCATTATCAATTACTATTATTATTATTATTATTATTATTATTATTAGATAAATCCTAAATCGCATGAAATATCGAACTCATTAGATGACGATTGAGTATCTAATCTCCTATAATATTACTAAGATCAAATCACATAGATCAATAATTAACATAATTATCTATGCAAGTAACTATCCAACAACTATAGCCCTCAATCGAAATATGCGACAACGAAAAATTATGTACAGGACTGTACACCAAGAAAAACAATGAAATTACTAGCTAACTATAGAAGCATGGATGCCTTGAATGTATGTCATCATCCAAACGATAAACCGTACCGTGGATATGCTAGTCTTCCTGTCACGAAATAAAGCCTAGAAATCCATAAGAAGGATCCAGATATTATGCTCTTGCATAATTCAAAAATAAATGCTGGTATCAAACGATGACTCCTAAAATGGTTGAATGAAATAGTCTACAGTCTGCAAATCACGTGTACTAACTACTAAGTATTAAAGGTGATGTTCACTTCCCTTGACATTGCTCTGCAAAGATGAATCCCACGGCTGTGGCACGTCACGTCCTCGCCATGCCGTCGGCTCGAACATGTGCATGCGGTAAGCACACATGTCTCCTCAGTTCATGGTCACGATCCAAAGTTCCAGACATCTTCTTCCATCGCACCACCAATACGATTTAAAACTCCATAATGACGTTTCGGTTCATGGCAGTATTATTCAAAAGTTCAACACGACGATTCACTACCATGATTTCTTGAGCGTAATCCATTAACACTATGGCTTGTGCCATGAAAATCACGTAATCTTAACTGTTGTAGTTGTCTATTGTCACCTGGTAATTTACCGTTCCGAAATCAGTCAGTGTTACAAGTATGACTGTACACGACAATTTTGCTCACATTCTACTGATATTATCGCAGTACAGTTACGAACCTTGCTTGCCATATTTTCCATTTAGAGCTAAATTAAATCCTCTGGTTGAGGATACGATCCGTGTAGTAATCAGATCAAGCTCATAGGCTAGCTATTTGTGAGATTGTATATTAGTCCAGCGCCGTCTTGAACACACAAAAATGGCCCCACCTACAAAAATGCTATCAGTGGACAACACCGAAACAGAGTTTCCTTGTAGGCTCTTTCTTGGCATGAGGTCTGGTACTCGTAATTCAGTTTGGAATGAGCGTTTGAATTCATGCTCGACCACACATGAAGACGAATTCGGTACTATACTGGCTCTCTTCAACAGGTGTGCCAAGCGCGGTCTCCTCTCCAACTATCCCATGCGAATCACAGCTCGCGCATATGACGTAACGTCTCGCTCTACAGGGCTACACACAAACGTCTCCTGGCACTCTCTTCAAAACATCCTCAGGATATAACAGAGAAAAAACTCTCATATCCTCGCTATTAGCTCCCTCAAAATGGGCACATCCACCCCACAAAAAGTCAAAAGTCAACGAAAAAGTCAATCCCTGGCACTATACAGCCCATGACGGGCTAAGGCTGACCAAGCGACCGCTGCCCAGCCATTTGGCCTGCAGATATTGGGGTGCCGCAGGATCAGCGCGTCGGGTCCCCTCGGCCGTTAATCTTGGTAATTTAGATCGGGGCGCTGTCTCACTGTCAGACAGCTACTCAATAGTCCTCACGAGGCTGAGTGCAACGCGTTCCAACCCTCAGTTTTAAATCCCTGACGGAGCCGGTGATCGAACCCGGGGCCTCGGCGTGAGAGACAGGCGCTTCCCCCAACACCACGGGGCCGGCCATCCACCCCACATATGCTCAAAATAAAATTCTCCTGTTTCATTTTCCATCTACAGTGGTTTTTCGACTTTCTTCTTATCTGGTTCTTGAAATATATTCCTTGAGATTCGCAGCACTAAACGTTCCCACGATGTTACCAGATGTCATGTCCTCAATTTGATAACTACCATTATCTAAACTCTGCGCTACTCTGTATGGTCCTTTGTATAAGGTGGAAAAATTTGAACACACGTTGTTGCTGCCATTAGATGGTGTAGGCGTCCTAATCAACACAAGAGTTCCTTCTCTTAAAGGCTCTCTATATCTCCTTCCTCTAACTCTTCTGTTGCGTTTTTCTGCCTGTCTCCGCAATCTTCCTAAAGCTTCTACTTCACGTCCTCTCTGATTTGGCTCTATTCCTGGTGGAATATATACGATCATGTCCCACGGTCGTATGGGTTTTTCTCCATGATGCAGTACTGATTGAATTTGCCCCGTGCGTTCATGCACTGTAGAATTGATAGATTTCATCGCAATGGGAATCACATCCATCCATCGCCAATGTTCATTCGCACAATAGAGACGTCAGAACATAGCAAACTCAAACATCAGTCTCTCTGCCGGGTTACTATCTGGATGTCTTATAGAACATAACACCTGCTAGATATCCAATTCCCTCATGGCATTTCTGAACTCCCATGATGTAAATTGTGAACCATGGTCCGATAATAAAAATTCTGGCCTTCCAGCTTCCGGAATAACGCATTCGCTGATCCTCTTAATTATATATCTGGAATTTGCTTTCTGAATAAGATGGATCATTGTATATTTACTTTAGATGTCAACCGTCACCAAAACATATCGGTTGCTCCTTTTTGACTTAGGTAGCGGTCCGTAAATATCTGTGGCATATAATTCACAAGGCTTTGATGGGATAATTGGCCTCGGTACTTCTCTCAACAAATGCGAATTGTGTGTGCTGGCTGACACAAATCACAAGTCCTGATGACATCTCTGATAGTATTTCTCATATGTTCCTAAGTAAACTCTACTGTAATCAGACACACCGTTTTATCCACTCCTGCGTGTCCGAAACTTCTATGTGCTAACCAAATGATGGCTTCCTGTAACCTAGGAGGTACGATGATTCGTAGTTTACTATGATCAGGATCGATAAATTTATATACAATGCGGTTCAATAACACATAATCTCGCGTCATCATTTCCATAACTGGATATTCAACATATGTCGGATCCATGTCTCTATGAAGAAATCTATAAATGTTTCTTAACAATCCTCTATCGCATTAAGGCTTGTGGTATCCTCTCAAGTCTTCTCAAAGTATCCTCATCATCTTGCATGAGCGTTACTGGTAAAAACCGAAGTGTAGGCTCCACGACTCAGCTTAACAAATCAGGCCCCAAATTAGCTTTTCCCGGTCTATGTTCAATGGTCACGTTGAACTGTTGCACGAATAGTGACCATCTCGTGATCCTGTCACTGTCAAAATTTGTTTTTTAGGTATACACTCCAGAGCGTGATGATCCGCTCAGACAATCATTGAACGTGCAATAAGTAACTTCTTCCAGGATGCTAATGCAAAAATGATCGCCAACGCTTTAAGCTCAGTTGTATAATAATTGCATTCTAATGGTTTCAACTTCCTACTGATGAAAGATAAATAGTGTCTTGTGCGATCCTCATCTTCTTGAAGTAAGATGGCTCAGTAGTATAGCTAGAGCAGTCCTGGAACAATTTCAAGGTCATCCATGGTTTCTCGTGGTCACGTGATCCCAGGTGTCCCTGGGGGCTTGGGGAGGGTGGGGGAGGGGGAGGGGCTGGAGTGGAGACTAGGGGGAGGAAAGGGTGGGGCCGGGGGACAGGGGTGGTGGGGTCTGGCCTCGGAGCAGGCCCATGCTAGGGCCTGGTTTGGGAGCAGGACACCAGGTGTTGGCCGACCTGTGCCGGCCGGCCATCTGGCAGAGCTGGCTAGTGTGTAATTGGTTTATAGTGTGGCGGAGGCCATGGGAGTGGGGGAGCCGGTTCGGCTGGCCGGCGAAGGAAGCCGAGCGTTGCCGAGTTGAACTTTAAGTATGGTTACACGGCCGGCCTCTCTCTGTCATGTTATCCAACGTCTCAAGGTGTAGATATCGATCACTAATGACCTAATGATGATAAGTAGAAGAATAATAAGAAGAAGAAGGAATAGGCCATTGTGCAACGACAGGGCCGGTCTCTCCCTGTCATGTTATCTACGGTCTCAGGGTTTGGCGGCCATCTTGTCCTCTGGCCTCTGGCTTAGTAATTAATAAGAATAAGAATAAGAATAAGAATAAGAATAAGAATAAGAATAAGAATAAGAATAAGAATAAGAATAAGAATAAGAATAAGAATAAGAATAAGAATAAGAATAAGAATAAGAATAAGAATAAGAATAAGAATAAGAATAAGAATAAGAATAAGAATAAGAATAAGAATAAGAATAAGAATAAGAATAAGAATAAGAATAAGAATAAGAATAAGAATAATAAATAGGCATTGAGCAACGTTACACGGCCAGTCTCTCCCTGTCATGTTATCCACGGTCTCAGGGTTTGGCGGCCATCTTGTCCCTTAGGCTCTGGTGCAGGAGGTAATAATAATAATAATAATAATAATAATATTAATAATAACAATAATAATCAATAGGCCATTGAGCAACGACACGACCGATCTCTCCCTGTGACGTCATCCACGGTCTCCGGGTGTGGTGGCCATCTTCTCCCTTAGCCTCTGGCTCAGTAGTTAATAATAATAATAAATATTCCATGGTTATACGGCCGGCCTCTCTCTGTCATGTTATCGACGGTCTCAGGGTGTGGCGGCCACCTTGCCCTTGGCTCAGTAATAATAGTAATAATAATAATAATATTAATAATAAATAGACCATTGAGCAACTACACGGCCGACCTCTCCATGTGATGTCATTCACGGTCTTAGGTTGTGGTGGCCATCTTACCTCTGGCTCAATAGTCAATGAGCAGGGAGAAGCCTAACACACTAACCTGTGTTGTTATCGTGGCTGTACACACATGTGGCCCGACGCTAGCTGATATCTTGCAAACCCATGGTTGGATTGGGGCATGTAGCATGTTATAGGACTCGGGGTGACGCCCTCTTTTCTAGGGAAAACTTATTTCCAACCCCAAAAATAAGGAACCAAAACTAATAGGTCATCGGTTTTAACTTCTATTAACCTATGAGGTGTCCTACAACTCGGGCTGATGCTCTCCCCTTTTCCATAGCTTAGTTAATGTACCAAAGAACTCAAAACTAATAGGTCATTGGATATTTAAAATTTTGTTAACTTAAACACTTAAAATGTTAAATTTACCTAAGATCTTTTGTTTTTGATGAAAAATAGTGGGGGGTGAAAACTATCCCAAAATTGAAAAACTGATACCTTGGAAACTATGAACCCTAAAATTATGTGTTGTTGCTCTAAAAATAGGTAATCAAATACTCTTTTACCTTAATCGATGATTTCACCCCTAAAACAGTACATAAAGTTTTTACCGGGGAAAAAGGTGTTGAACATCTAAAAATGATAATCTAATCTAAAATCTTTTGTTTGTGATGAAAATGAGAGGGGGGAAAGGTGTTTAACATCTAAAAATGATAAATTAACCTAAGATCCTTTGTTTTTTATGAAAAAAGGGACGGGCGGACTAACCCAAAATTGAAAAATTGATACTTTGGAAACTAAGAACCCTAAAATTATGTGCTATAGCTAAAAAAACAAGATGTTCAGTAAAGAACATATAGCCTACTTTCTCCTAAATGCATGTGTATTGTTATAACTCTTTGTCCTTTTCAAGGAGTATAATTGAATGTTGGTTGTAGTAGCTTGTTGAAATACAACGTGCTATAGGGATATTAAACATGAATATGAGGTGCCCTTTGCTAGTGCTACCTCTGTAAAAAAAATCATTCAATTCGGTTTCACCGTGTTTGAATTGATCTGGGGAATGGATTTGCACACATACATGGCCGTTATTTGCAAACTATTGGGCTGATGACCTTGTAGTCAGTCATAAGATGCTTTCCACAAAAAGGCATGTTGTTGCAAAATCCGGTAGAGATCAAATTATTAGGATGGTCGAAATTTGATTTAAGATTTTAACATTTGGGTGGCCGTCATTCCGTTTCCGTCAAGATGGCGGCGATATAAAACATGACACTGAGGTGCCTTTTGCTAGTGCTACCTCTGTACCAAATTTCGTTCAATTCGGTTTCACCGTGTTTGAATTGATAGGGGGAATCGATTTGCACACATACTTGGCCACCATCTGCAAACTATTGGGCTGATGATCTAGCAGTTTGGTTAGAATATGCTTCCCACATAAAGATTTGTTGTTGCAAAATTTGGTAGAGACTAGATTATTAGGTTGGTCGTAATTACATTTTAGCCTTTAACATTTAGGTGGCCGCGATTACGTTTCCGTCAAGATGGCGGTGATATAAAACATGACATTGAGGTGGCCTTTTCTTGTGCTACCTCTGTACCAAATTTCATTCCATTCGGTTTCACCGTGTTCGAATTAATAGGGGAATCGATATTCACACAAAGATGGCCGCCATCCGCAAAATATTAGGCTAATGACCTATTAGTTTGGTCAGAGGATGCTCCCTCCATAATGGTATGTTGATGCAAAATTTGGTAGGGATCGGATGATAAGGTTAATCGTAATTTGATTTAAGCTTTGAATATTTGTGTGGCCGCCATTACGTTTCCGTCAAGATGGCGGCGATATAAAACACGACACTGAGGTGCCCTTTGCTAGTGCTAACTCTGTACCAAATTTCATTCCATTCGGTGTCACCGTGTTCGAATTAATAGGGGTAATCTATTTTGACACAAAGATGGCCGCCATCCGCAAACTATTAGGCTAATGACCTATTAGATTGGTCAAAGGATGCTCCCTCCATGAAGGTATGTTGTTGCAAAATTTGGTGGAGATCGGATGATTAGGTTAGTCGTAACTTAATTTAAGCTTTGAATATTTGTGTGGCCGCCATTACGTTTCCGTCAAGATGGCGGCGATATAAAACACGACACTGAGGTGCCCTTTGCTAGTGCTACCTCTGTACCAAATTTCATTCCATTCGGTGTCACCGTGTTCGAATTAATAGGGATAATCTATTTTGACACAAAGATGGCCGCCATCCGCAAACTATTAGGCTAATGACCTATTAGATTGGTCAAAGGATGCTCCCTCCATGAAGGTATGTTGTTGCAAAATTTGGTGGAGATCGGATGATTAGGTTAGTCGTAACTTAATTTAAGCTTTGGATATTTGTGTGGCCGCCATTACGTTTCCGTCAAGATGGCGGCGTTATAAAACATGACACTGGGGTGCCCTTTGCTAGTGCTACCTTTGTACCAAATTTCATTCCATTCGGTTTCACCATGTTCGAATTAATAGGGGTAATCGATTTTGACACAAAGATGGCCGCCATCCGCAAACTATTAGGCTACTGACCTATTAGATTTGTCAAAGGATGCTCCCGTCGTAAAGGTATGTTGTTGCAAAATTTGGTAGAGATCGGATGATTAGGTTAGTCGTAATTTGATTGAAGCGTTGATCATTTGTGTGGCCGCCATTACGTTTCCGTCAAGATGGCGGTGATATAAAACATGACACTGAGGTGCCCTTTGCTAGTGCTACCTCTGTACCAAATTTCATTCCATTCGGTTTCACCGTGTTCGAATTAATAGGGGTAATCGATTTTGACACAAAGATGACCGCCATCCGCAAACTATTAGGCTAATGACCTATTAGATTTGTCAAAGGATGCTCCCTTCATAAAGGTATGTTGTTGCAAAATTTGGTAGAGATCGGATGATTAGGTTAGTCGTAATTTGATTTAAGCTTTGAACATTTGGGTGGCCGCCATTACGTTTCCGTCAATATGGCGGCGATATAAAACATGACACTGGGGTGCGCTTTGCTAGTGCTACCTCTGTACCAAATTTCATTCCATTCGGTTTGACCGTGTTCGAATTAATAGGGGTAATCGATTTTGACACAAAGATGGCCACCATCCGCAAACTATTAGACTAATGACCTATTAGATTTGTCAAAGGATGCTCCCTCCTTAAAGGTATGTTGTTGCAAAATTTGGTAGAGATCGGATGATTAGGTTAGTCGTAATTTGATTTAAGCTTTGAACATTTGTGTGGCCGCCATTACGTTTCCGTCAAGATGGCGGCGATATAAAACATGACACTGAGGTGTCCTTTGCTAGTGCTACCATTGTACCAAATTTCGTTCAATTTGCACTCACCGTGTTCGAATTGCTAGGGGGGACACACATTCAGAGTACACACACTCACACACACACACACACACACAGACTCTCTCACACACACACACACAGACAGACACACTTTTTTCGCCCTGTAGTGATCTCATAAGTCTACTTTCATTTTTTGCAAAAATCGAAAGTAGGCTAATTGGTAATTATATACAATTTTACCTTAATAGACGATGTCACCCCTAAAGCAGTACATACAGATTGTAAAGGGAAAAAGTTGTTAAACACCTAAAAATGATAAATTAACCTAAGATATTTTGTTTTTGATGAAAAATAGTAGAGGGGTGAAAACTACCCCAAAATTGAAAAATTGATACCCTGGAAACTAAGTACCCTAAAATTATGTATTATAGCTCTAAAAGTAGGTAATCAAGTACTCTTTTACCATGATGGATGATTTCACCCCTAAAACAGTACATATAGATTTTACAGGGGAAAAGGTGTTAAACATCTAAAAATTATAAATTAATCTAAGATCTTTTGTTTTTGATGAAGAAAAAGAGGGATGAAAACTATTCCAAAATTGAAAATTTGATACCCTGGAAACTAGGAACCCTAAAATTATGTGCTATAGCTCAAAAAATTGGTAATTAAATACTATTTTACCTTAATAGATGATGTCACCGCTAAAACAGTACATATAGATTTTACAGAGAAAAAGGTGTTAAACACCTAAAAATGATAAATTAACCTAAGATATTTTGTTTTTGATGAAAAATAGTAGGGGGTGGAACCTACCTGAAAATTGAAATATTGATACCTTGGAAACTTACTTAATTCCTGCCACTCCTTCCGTAGCATAGGGCCTTGGCGAAATTTCTCCACGCAGTACGGTTCCTGGCCATTCTCTTCACTTGACTCCAGTTCTTGTCCACCTCTGGAATTTCATTTTCGATCGTCCTCTTCCAGGTCTTCTTAGGTCGACCTCGCTTCCTGGCGCCTTGAGGATTCCAGTCTAGCGCCACCCTCTCAATAGCTCCGTCCGGCTTCCTTAGTGTGTGACCAATCCAGCGCCATTTCCTCTCCTTGATCTGGATGCTAATCGGTTGTTGATTGGTGATTGTCCAAAGATCTTCATTTGAGATTATGTCCGGCCACCTCACATTCATGATGCGACGCAGACATCTGTTAATGAACACCTGTAGCTGGTTGTTGATCGGTTTTGTGACTTTCCATGTTTCACAGCCGTAGAGAAGAATCGACTTTACGTTGCTATTGAAAAGGCGGAGCTTGGTCTTCCTGGAAATGTTTCTATTTCTCCAGATGGGGTAGAGCTGGACAAAGGCACCATTTGCCTTTCTGATACGGCTTCGAACATCTTCCTCTGCTCCCCCATCATTTGTGACTATACTTCCAAGGTAGAGGAAGGACTCAACTCGCTCAATTTCCTTTCCGTTGACTGTCGAACTAGTCGTGATGTCAGAATTTATCCTCATCTCTTTGGTCTTGTTGGTGTTGATCATCAGTCCTGCACGTTCTGCTTCTCTCTGCAACCTCCCCCAGCTTATCTTCTATGTCTCGGTACCGTTGTGCCATAAGACATAAACTATGAACCCTCAAATTGTGTGTTATAACTCTAAAAATAGGTAATCAAATACTCTTCTACCTTAATGGATCATGTCACCCCTAAAACAGTAAATATAGATTTTACAGGGAAAAAAGGTGTTAAACATCTAAAAATTAAATAGTAGGGGGTGAAAAACTACCCCAAAATTTAAAAATTGATACCTTGAAAACTAAGAAACTAAAATTATGTGTTATAGCTCTAAAAATGGGTAATCAAATACTCTTTTACTTTAGTGGATCATTGCACCCCTAAAACAGATATAGATTTTACAGGAAAAAAATCTTTGAACAACGAAAAATGATAAATTATCCTAAGATAAGCCAATACATCCAATATAATTAAGGCAATATATAAGCTACCACAAACTAATATAAAAGCCAACACATAAACCATTGTATTAGCCAACACATAAGCCAATATATAATCCAACACATAAGCCAATATAAATATAAGCCAATACATAAGCCAATAAATATAAGCCAATACGTAAGCCAATATAAATAAGGCAATAAATAAGGTACCAAAAACTAATATGTAAGCCAACGCATAAACCAATATACAAGGCAACACATAAGCCTATATATAAGCCAATACATATAAACCAATTTATAAGCCAATAAATAAGCCAATATAAATATAAGACAAAACATAAGCCAATTTAAATCAGGCAATATATAAGCTAACACAAACTAATATATAAGCCAACACATAAACGAATATATAAGACAACACATAAGCCAATATATAAGCCGACACACATAAGCCAATACATAAGCCAACACATAAGCCAATATAAATATAACCAATACATAAGCCAATAAATATAAGCCAATACATAAGCCAATAATGCCAATATAAATAAGGCAATATATAACCTTACACAAACTAATATATATCCAACACATAAACCAATATATAAGCTAACACATAAGCCAATATATAAGCCAAAACACATAAGCCAATATATAAACCAACACATAAGCTAATGTATAAGCCAATACACATAAGCCAACAGAATAATCCAACACATAAGCCTATAAATATAAGCCAGTACCAAAGCCAATAAAGCCAATATAAATAAGGCAATATGTGAGCTAACACAAACTAATAATTAAGCCAACACATAAGCCAATACACATAAGGCAATACATAAGCCAACACATAAGACAAAGTATAAGCCAATAAATATAAGCCAATACATAAGCCAATAATGCCAATATAAATAAGGCAAAATATAAGCTAACACAAAGTAATATATAAGCCAACACATAAACCAATATATAAGTCAACCCATAAGCCAATATATAAGCCAATACACATAAGCCAATACATAAGCCAATACATAAGCCAACACATAAGCCAAGACATAAGCCAATGTAAATATAAGCCAATATATAAGCCAATAAATATAAGCCAATACATAAGCCAATAAAGCCAGTATAAATAAGGCAATATATAAGCTAACACAAACTAGTATGTAATCCAACACATAAACCAACATATAAGCCAACACATAAGGCAATATATAAGCCAATACATAAGCCAACACATAAGCTAATATAAATATAAGCCAACACATAAGCCAATAAATATAAGTCTATACATATGCCAATAAAGCCAATATAAATAAGACAATATATAAGCTAACACAAACTAATATATAAGCCAACACATAAGCCTATATATAAGCCAATACACATAAGCCAATACATAAGACAACACATAAGCCAATAAATATAATTCAATACCTATGCCAATAAAGCCAATATAAATAAGACAATATATAAGCTAACACAAACTAATATATAAGCCGACACATAAACCAATATATAAGCCAATATACATAAGCTAATACATAAGCTAATATATAAGACAACACATATGCCAATATATATAAGCCAATACACAAGCCAATACATAACCCAATAGATAAGCCAATACATAGGCCAATACACAAGCCAATACATAAGCAAATACATAAGTCAATATATATAAGCCAATACACATAAGCGAATACATAAGCTAACACATAGTTAGAGTTCCAATTGTTAACCTTCGACAGTCTCGGGCAATACACATTTATTTATGTATGGACTGCTTTATGGCCACAAGTGTTGTAGGTTACGTCATAATCTAAAAGTAGGATTGGAACTCTCAGGGATATTGCAACAGCTTTGTACTGAGGAGTTCTATCTGATGGATTTATACATAACTCAAGATACATAAGCTAATACATAAGCCAACACATAAGCCAATATATAAGCCAATACATAAGCCAGTAAAGCCAATATATATAAGGCAATATATAAGCTAACACACACTATTATTTAAGCCAACACATATGCCAATATATATGAGCCAATATATAAGCCAATACATAAGCCAACACATAAGCCAATGTATATGCCAATACATAAGCAAACACACACACATAAGCCAACGTAAAAACCAACACATAAGCCAATATAAATGCGTATGTTTACTCCGTCACCAGAACAGCTGTAACCTTTGTAATGTGTAAATCATAGTGACAGGTCAGTTACTACTATGGAACTTACTACAACCTACAAAGGTAAACAACGTGCACTCTATCAAGGCTACTCTTATAACTATAATCGACAGAATGTGGATGGAATAATATTCTGGCGATGCTCAAAAGAGAGATCAAAAAATGACGAGGTAATCTGAAAAGTAAAAATGGTGAGGTTTTAAGTGTGAGTGTTCAGCAATGTAGTACTCCGAATGAACCACGGTTGCTGTTAACTCACAATCATCAAAATGCTAAAAAGCAAGTTCGAGAATACGATATTGCTGCTCAAGATAGTGCATTGTTTGTTAACAAGCACTTATCATGTCCTCAGAAAGTCATGTTAGGACAGTTGTCAACGTCCAAGAGACCTTCAACATTGTCAAAGTCAACACAGACTATACAAGAGGTGCTATTGCAAGAAGATCAAAAAGGACTATACAAGGTGTATCTTAATTATACCGACAAAAAATCAGGGACGCTCTGAGTATTATGTAAAAGACGATGCCGCGATCGGATATGCGGAGTAAATTTTTCCATCCGAGAAAATGAGGTTACTTTGTTACTTCCAGGCGCGCGATTCAAATCTACGATCTCGCCGTATTTGATGAGCCAGGCAGCAAGCCGCGGGCCACTGATGTGCTTCAGGCAAGGGAAGGGAATTTGATACAAGGAGACAGAGATATGCTGGCGGGCATGCGGCAAGCCGAGGTGATCGAGGAAACTTGCGCATGCCCGCCAGCGTACCTCTGTCACCTTCTATCACTCTCCCTTCCCTTGCTTGTAGCACAGGGGTGGCCAGTGGCTTGCTCTCTAGCTCAGCAAATACGGCGAGTTCGTAGATTTGAATCGCGCGCCCGGAAGTAACAAAGTAACCTCATTTTCTCGGAGGGAAAAATTTTCTCCACCAATCCGATTGCGGCATCGTCTTTTACATAACGCGCAGAGCGTCCCTGATTTTTTGTCGGTATAATTAAGATACACCCTGTATAGTAATAGTGATGATTACGATGGTGATGATTATAATGATAGTGATAAAGATGATGATGATGATCGTGATAATGATGAAAATAAGAGGATGACGTTTTTATGCCTATTGTTCGCCGTAAAAAAAAAGATCTACTACAAGTGTTGTGTTTAAAAACTATAACAAGCAATGATAAAGAGATAGAGAGTTGTAATTAGTGTGCATCTATTATAAAACTACAACAAGAACACTAAGGAATGTATTATGTGTAAAAATGGTAGATATACTTAAATAAATACAAATATTGAATGGGTACCGCTTGTTTTACTTAATTGTTATCCGCTTCCCACTCTTCGATTTGTTAACCCTTGGCAGTCTCTGCTGATGTTTGCGAGAGTGCCTTTGAAAAGTAGCTGAAACTAGGTAGCAGAAAGCATAGTGTGACCCATTTGTTACCCATATGAGCAAGAGAGCCTATTGACTATTTTGTCTGAATAGCTATATATAGGTAAGAAACTGGCCATATTAAACATTCAAGTACCCTAGTTTTAACTACTTTTCAAGGCCACTAACCCGAACTTTGCTGGAGACTGCCGATAAACACCTATAGGCTCGCGTACACACACACACACACCTGTGTCGAGCGCGCCGCGCACAAACTAACCTCTGGACCAATTTCAAAGTCATCCATTTTCATCTCTGAGTCATGTGGGTCCCTTGGTGTGCCAGAGGGCATGGAGGGAGTGGTGGGGGTGGAAATGGGGGGAGTGGTTTCGTTCGGGGTGGAGGGCGGGGCGGGGGTGGGGGATCTGGCTTGAGGGGTAGCAGGCCAAGGTTTGTCCCAGATCCCCAACCCCGCTCCGCCCTCCTACCCCACCCACAACCCTCCCCCATCCCGCCCCACCCCCTCCCCACGCTCCAGGCCCTCATGCACACCAAGGGACCCACGCGACTCAGAGATGAAACTGGATGACCTTGACATTGGTCCAGAGGTTAGTTTGTGCGCGGCGCGCTCGACACAGGTGTGTGTGTGTGTGTGTGTACGTGAGCACATAGGTGTTTATCGGCAGTCTCCAGAAATTTTCGGTTTAGTGGCCTTGGAAAATAGTTGAAACTAGGATACTTGAATGTTTAGTATGGCCAGTTTCTTACCTATATAAAGCTATTTATACAAAATAGTCAATAGCCTCTCTTTCTCATATAGGTAACAAATGGGTCACACTATGCTTTCTGCTACCTAGTTTCAGCTACTTTTCAAAGGCACTATCCCAAACATCAGCAGGGACTGCCAAGGGTTAACAAATCGAAGAGTGGGAAGCGGATAACAATTAAGTAAAACAAGCGGTACCCATTCAATATTTGTATTTATTTAAGTATATCTACCATTTTTACACATAATACATTCCTTAGTGTTCTTGTTGTAGTTTTATAATAGATGCACACTAATTACAACTCTCTATCTCTTTACCATTGCTTGTTATAGTTTTTAAACACAACACTTGTTGTAGATCTTTTTTCCACGGCGAACAAAAGGCATAAAAACGTTATCCTCTTGTTTTTCATCATTATCACGATCATCATTATCATCTTTATCACTATCATTATAATCATCACCATCGTAATCATCACTATTTATAGTCCATTTGTTCTTCTTGCAATACCACCTCTTGCATAGTCTGTGTTGACTTTGATAGTGTTGAAGGTTTCTTGGACGTTGACAACTGTCCTAACATGACATTTTGAGGACATGATAAGTGCTTTTTAACAAACAATGCACTATCTTGAGCAGCAATATCGTATTCTCGAACTTGCTTTTTAGCATTTTGATGATTGTGAGTTAACAGCAACCGTGGTTCGTTCGGAGCACTACATTGATGAACACTCACACTTAAAACCTCACCATTTTTACTTTTCAGATTACCTCGTCATTTTTTGGATCTCACTTTTGAGCATCGCCAGAATATTATTCCATCCACATTCTGTCGATTATAGTTATAAGAGTAGGCTTGATAGAGTGCACGTTTTGTTTACCTTTGTAGGTTGTAGTAAGTTCCATAGTAGTAACTGACCTGTCACTATGATTTACACATTACAATGGTTATAACTGTTCTGGTGTTGGAGTAAACATACGCATTTATATTGGCTTATGTTTTGGTTTATTATGTTGGCTTATGTGTGTGTTTGCTTATGTATTGGCATATACATTGGCTTATGTGTTGGCTTATGTATTGGCTTATATATTGGCTCATATATATTGGCATATGTGTTGGCTTAAATAATAGTGTGTGTTAGCTTATATATTGCCTTATATATATTGGCTTTACTGGCTTATGTATTGGCTTATATATTGGCTTATGTGTTGGCTTATGTATTAGCTTATGTATCTTGAGTTATGTATAAATCCATAAGATAGAACTCCTCAGTACAAAGCTGTAGCAATATCCCTGAGAGTTTCAATTCCATTTTTAGATTATGACGTAGCCTACAACACCTGTGGCCATAAAGCCGTACATACATAAATACACATATTCTCGAACATTGCCCGAGACTGTCGAAGGTTAACAATTGGAACTCGAAGTGTTGGCTTTTGTATTGGCTTAGGTGTATTGGCTTTTATATATTGACTTATGTATTGGCTTATGTATTGGCTTGTGTATTGGCCTATGTATTGGCTTATGTATTGGCTTGTGTATTGGTTTATATATATTGGCATATGTGTTGTCTTATATATTAGCTTATGTATTGGCTTATGTGTATTGGCTTATATATTGGTTTATGTGTTGGCTTATATATTCGCTTGTGTTAGCTTATATATTGCCTTATTTATATTGGCTTTATTGGCTTATGTATTGGCTTATATTTATATTGACTTATGTATTGTCTTATGTATTGGCTTATGTATTGGATTATGTGTATTGGCTTATATATAGGCTTATGTTTTGGCGTTTATATTAGTTTGTGTTAGCTTATATATTGTCTTATTTATATTGGCTTTATTGGCATAGGTATTGAATTATATTTATTGGCTCATGTGTTGGCTTATATCTATATTGGCTTATGTGTTGATTATGTATTGTCTTATGTGTATTGGCTTATATATTGGCTTATGTGTCGGCTTATATGTTGGTTTATGTGTTGGATTATATATTAGTTTGTGTTACCTTATATATTGCCTTATTTATACTGGCTTTAATGGCTTATGTATTGGCTTATATTTATATTGGCTTATGTGTTGGCTTATGTATTGGTTTATGTATTGGCTTATGTGTATTGGCTTATATATATCGGTATATGTGTTTGCTTATATATTAGTTCGTGTTAGCTTATATATTGCCTTATTTATATTGGCTTTATTGGCTTATGTTTTGGCTTATATTTATTGGCTTATGTATTGGCTTATATTTATATTGGCTTATGTGTTGGTTATGTATTGGCTTATGTGTATTGGCTTATATATTGGATTATGTGTTGGATTATATATTGGATTATGTGTTGGCTTATTTATTAGTTTGTGTTACCATATATATTGCCTTATTTATATTGGCTTTATTGGCTTATGTATTGGCTTATATCTAATGGCTTATGTATCGGCTTGTATTTATATTGGCGTATGTGTTAGCTTATATATTGGCTTATGTGTTGGCATATACACTATAATGGTTTATGTGTTGGCATATATAAGTTTGTGTTAGCTTATATATTCTCTTATTATTATTGGCTTTATTGGCTGATCTTAGGTTAATGTATCATTTTTCGTTGTTAAAAGATTTTTCCCTGCAAAATCTATAATAACTGTTTTAGGGGTGCAATGATCCACTAAGGTAAAAGAGTATTTGATTACCTATTTTTAGAGCTATACCACATCATTTTAGGTACTTAGTCTCCAAGGTATCAATTTTTCAATTTTGGGGTGGTTTTTCACCCCTACTATTTTTCATCAGAAACAAAAAATCTTAGATTAATTTATCATTTTTAGATGTTTAACAACATTTTCCCCTGTAAAATCTATATTTACTGTTTTAGGGGTGACATGATCCATTAAGGTAAAAGAGTATTTGATTACCCATTTTTTGAGCTATAACACATAATTTTAGGGTTCTTAGTTTCCAAGGTATCAATTCTTCAATTTTGGGGTAGTTTTCACCCCCCCCCCCTACTATTTTTCATCAAAATCAAAAGAACTTGGGTTAATTTATCATTTTAGGTGTTTTAACACCTTTTTCCCTGTCAAATATATATTAAATGTTTTAGGGGTGAAATCATCCATCTTGGTAAAATAGAATCTGATTACCTACTTTTAGAGCTATAACACATAATTTTAGGTTTCTTAGTTTCCATGGCATCAATTTTTCAATATTGGGGTAGTTCTCACCCCCCCCTACTATTTTTCATCAAAAACTAAATATCTTAGGTTAATTTATCATTTTTAGGTGTATAACACCTTTCTTGCCTGTAAAATCTATATGTACTGCTTTAAGGATGACATCATCTATTAAGGCAAAATAGTATTTAAATACCAATTTTGAGCTATAGCACATAATTTTAGGGTTCTTAGTTTCCAAGGTATCAATTTTTCAACTATGAGGTAGTTTTCCCTCCTCCCTTTTTCATCAAATAATTTATCATTTTTAGATGTTTAACACCATTTCCCACCTCCTTTTTCATCAAAGAGGAAAGATCTTAATTTAATTTATCATTTTTAGATGTTTAACACCTTTTCCCCTTGTAAACTCTATATGTACTGTTTTATGGGTGAAATCATCCATTAAGGTCAATGAGTATTTGATTACCTATTTTTACAGCTACAACACATAATTTTAGGGTTCTTAGTTTCCAAGGTATCAATTTTTCAATTTTGGTATAGCTTTCACCCCCCTACAATTTTTCATCAAAAACAAAAGATCTTAGGTTAATTTAACATTTTAAGTGTTTAAGTTAACAAGATTTTAAATATCCAATGACCTTTTAGGTTTGAGTTCTTTGGTACATTAACTAAGCTATGGAAAAGGGGAGAGCATCAGCCTGAGTTGTAGGACACCTCATAGATTAAATGAAGTTAAAAGCCGATGACCTATTAGTTTTGGTTCCTTATTTTTGGGGTTGGAAACAAGTTTTCCCTAGAAAAGAGGGCGTCACCCCGAGTCCTACAACATGCTACATGCCCCAATCCAACCATGGGTTTGCAAGATATCAGCTAGCGTCTAGCCACATGTGTGTACAGCCACGATAACAACACAGGTTAGTGTGTTAGCATTCTCTCTGCTCATTGACTACTGAGCGAGAGGTAAGATGGCCACCACACCCTAAGACCGTGAATGACATCACAGGGAGAGGTCGGCCGTATAGTTGTTCAATGGCCTGTTTATTATTATTATTATTATAATTATTCACTACTGTGCCAAGGGCGAGATGGCCGCCACACCCTGAGACCGTCGATAACATGTTACTTTTTCTTTACTTTTCTAAAGCTTTTGACACAATAAATCACAATAAACTACTTGCTAAATTACACGATATTGGAATAAGAGGCACGACTTACAAACTATTTGAAAGCTATCTGAAAAACAGGGAAATGGCCGTAATGGTCAATACCACTATCAGTGACGCAGCTGAAGGAAAACAGGGTATCCCTATTATTTCACCTACACTATTAAACCTGTTCGTAAACGACATGAATGAAGCCATTAAACAGTAAAATATTTATTTATGCTGACGACACCTCTATATATACCATACATAAAGACTCGAAAACAGCTTTTGATAGACTTCAAGAAGACTTCAATAACATCACAGGATGGTGTCATGACAATAATTTGTATATAAATACAACCAAATCTAAAATAATGCACATCAGAGTTGATTACTTCTCACAAGAAAAATACCAACTAACGCACAACAGCATATCATACATACACCAAAACATCCTGGCAGGTTACAAATGTAACACCTTCATAAATAGTACTTCGACCCAAAAATGCCTGGGAATTACCCTTGATGAACACTTTAAAATGAACACACACACATTAAACATAATAAAAAACCTAAGAGCAAACCTCTACACCTTCTACAATCTCCTATTTTATGTAGATAGGAAAGCTTACAAAACCATTCATAGTGCTCTGTTTGAAAGCAAATTAAGATATGCTATAGCAGCTTGGGGAAATCAAAACACAACTTTAATTAATAATCTTCAAGATAGCCAAAACAGGTTATTTAAGTATTTCACTGATATCCCTTATATTAATATTAAAGTGTTGTTTCAAATTACTGTACTGAATCTCAACTACCATGATCCAAGATTCAGGCATAAGGTCTCTCACAACATACAAACAAGAGCCATAACAAGTACTAAATTTGTAAAACCTTTATGTATAAATAGCTATGGTTTCAAGAGACTAAATTATATTATACCATCACTACATAATGAACTACCACCTGGATTGACGAACATTAACAGCAATCAACAAGCTATAAGTCGCATTAAAAAATATTACTTAACTAAACAATAACTCATAACATATATTTATTAATATAACTACCATTGTGTAACATTTTGTGTTTTTAAATATTTACGTTAATATTTTTATCATTATCATTAACATTACAAAAAAAATGCATGCACTCTTGTATTGAAATATAATCTATATATATGTTGTAAATAATAATTAATATGTCTCACAGATAATCTGTACTGTCATCAGATTCGTGAGACATATCAAAATAATGTAGCATAAATAGTATTTAATAAATAAATAAATAAAATTACAAAACTACTGAGCCAGAGGCTAAGGGACAAGATGGCCACCGCACCCTGAGACCGTGGATGACGTCACAGAGAGAGATCGGTCGTGTCGTTGCTCAATGGCCTATTGATTATTATTGTTATTATTAATATTATTATTATTATTATTACCTACTGCACCAGGGGCTAAGGGACAAGATGGCCGCCAAACCCTGAGACCGCAGATAACATGACAGGGAGAGACAGGCCATGTAGTTGCTCAATGGCCTATTTATTTTTAATATTATACTTCTTCTTATTATTATTATTCTTATTCTTATTATTATTAGTATTACCTACTAAGCCAGAGGCTAAAGAAGATGACCGCCAAACCCTGAGACCCGTGGATGACTTCACAGAGAGAGATCGGCCGTGTCGTTGCTCAATGGCCTATTAATTATTATTGTTATTATTATTATTATTATGATTATTATTATGATTATTATTATTATTAACTACTGAGCCAAGTACAAGATGGCCGCCACACCCTGAGGCCGTAGATAACATGACAGGGAGAGCCCAGCCTTGTTGTTGCTCAATGGCCTATTTATTATTAATATTATACTTCTTCTTCTTATTATTATTATTAACTACTAAGCCAGAGGCCAGAGGACAAGATGGCCGCCAAACCCTGAGACCGTTGATAACATGACAGGGAGAGACCGGCCGTGTCATTGCTCAATGGCCTATTTCTTATTCTTATTATTAATATCCTTATTAGGTCATTAGTGATTGATACCTACCGCCCCACACCTTGCGACCGTGGATAACATGACACAGAGAGGCCGGCCGTGTAACGATACTTAAAGTTCAGCTCGGCCACGCGCAGCTTCCTTCGTCGGCCAGCCGAGCCGGCTCCCCCACTCCCATGGCCTCCGCCACACGATATACCAAGTACACACTAGCTAGCTCTGCCAGTCGGCCAACACCTGGGGTCCTGCTCCTAAACCAGGCCCTAGGATGGGCCTGGTCCCAGGCCAGACCCCACCACCCCCAGCCCCCCAACCCCACCCAACCCTCCCCCTAGCCTCCACCCCAGCCCATCCCCTCCCCCACCCTCCCCAAGCCCCCAGGGACGCCTGGGATCACGTGACCACGAGAAACCATGGATGAACTTGAAATTGTTCCAGGACCGCTCTAGCTATACTACTTGGCTCATATCCCTATATTCGATGCATCCGACCTGATATTAAAATTTTTCTCAAATTCTGGATATTCCAATTTGACACTGTTGAGTCAATAATTCGCCTTATTAAAAGATACTTCACATGAGTCATCCCATTTCCATTTGTTGTCCTTTCTTAACAAACTCTGCAAGGCGCTACTACATCAGTGTACTTATGGCAATGTCCTGCAAAGTACTGGCAAGTTCCTAAGAATTGTCGTACATGCTTTACTCGTGTGGGTCTAGGAAATTCTGCAATCGCTTGAGGTTTCTCCTCATTAGGTCTATAACCATTACCATCCAAGATATGTCCTAGAAATCTAATTTCTTTCTTAAAGAAGTGACATTTCTTCAAGTTAACTTTGAAGTTTGACTTCCTCAAATCCAAGAATAAATTCCGCAGATATAACAGATGCTGATCATCGGTCTCTGTTGCTACCAAAATATCATCCACATAGCATATAATTGTATCTTTAACCTCTTGACTTAGGTTCTGATCTATGGCACGTATCAAAACTGCTCCTGGAGTCTTCGTCCCAAACGGAAATTTTCTAAAAACATAGGTCTGCTATTCAAATAAAAATTTTGTGAAATTTTGTTAATCTTCGTTGTTTCTCACATGGTGATAAGAAGTAGTTAAATCCACTGTCGAAAACCACATCTTATCCTTAAATTTCCTCAATAGATCCTTGATTATAGGTGGCCTATCATATTCTTGAGTGACCTAGCATCAAGGCAAATCCTTAAATTTCCGTCTGCTTTTGGCACGACAGCTAAAGGATTAACGTATGACGTTACATATTTCTTAGTTATGAAATCCTTCTCAAGATTTTGGATAATCTGTTTCACCTTCGTCCTGTGCTTTTCTGGTATCTGGTACAACTTAGCATGATATGGACTATCATCACACACTTGGATCTTATATCCAAAGTCCTTAATCTCCCCTGGTCTTGTATCAATGATATCATGGAATTTTTCTAACACTGGAACATGCTCACTTCTCTCATTAGCCTTCTCAGATGTTTATATGCTCTCAAAAACCTTGGTCCTTCTCACTTCTCCCACGGTGTATTTATCTTCATCCTCGAAATGAACATCCCCCGCATGATGAAATTAAATCGTATCCGATTCCATATCTAGAATAGCCTTGTATCTCTTGATAAAATCTGTCCCCAAGATCATCTTATTTCCTGCTACGGGTATTTCCTGAATATCCTCCGTTAACTTACATAAATTGTACAATCGTTCGCTTACCAAACAAAGCATGGCACCTTTGCCTATTAAAGTGTATACCAGTTTCCCATATACCTCACAAATAATAATAGGTAACCTGGTTATCTGTCCAAACTCCTTTATCTCGTGTTCTTCCTGATTCAAGTCTTCATCTTCGAATTCACATGGAATAATGTTGGAAATATGCTCTGTTGGAATTACTTCTGTTGATTCTCTCGTTCCGAAATCGACGTTTCTTTCATTCTTCCCAACCGAATTATTAATACCAGAAGTACTAGGTTGATTTCTTCTATCATCTAATTCCTTCAGATATTGTTTACTATCTTCTCCTCTCTGCTCCAGATTTTGTCTTTGCTGATCCCTGAATCTGTCATTGTTCGATCACTCATATTGTCGATTATAACCTGTTCTATTGTATGGCATATTGTATCCTTGTCTCCTCCAGGAATTCCAATTGTTTCACACCTTCCTCTTCTAACGTAAGGTTGTCTATTACCTTGACCTTTTCTATCTTTCTATCTTGATAATCCCTCGACGTTTGCTCTTTCCTATTTCTATCAGGCGTTGTCTGACATTGTCTGTCCGTTAAGACAGTATATGCGGCTTGATTTTCTTGCTTGCTATTCCTCTGCTGGTAATATTGAGCATTGGAATGATCCAGGAGCTGAAGGACTTCATCAAATTCCTCCATGTTATCAACATTATCAGAAATAAGACTTGTCAATTAGTGCCGGAAATAATTCGTAGGTTGGCATAGGTGGATCTAGACATTGAAGTTTTGCAAGATGATTTTCAAAATATTTCGGATATTTGGTCGGCTGTGACGTAGAATAACGTTTCACGTATAACTCTGTCATGATATTCTGCTGTCTCCGGTGACCAAATTTTCGCAACAGTGCCTGTTCAAACTCGTCATAATTTCTCATACTGAAACCTAAGGCACTAAACCAGACGAGTGCTGGACCATCTAAAAATCTACTAATTACTCTCATCTCCCTTTCATTAGTAACTTTAGCATCCTTCGGATAATATCGCACCTCCCTTAGAAATTCAATAGGTAAAAAATGTCCAGTCCCTGAAAATTTAATCGGTTTCTCTTCATAACTCTTAACTAATAGGATCGGAATAGAAGTACGAATGGTAGAGACTCCTTCTTACCTACCTATCTCTGACAATCTTCTTCTATTTGCAAAAGTAGTTTCAATTAGATTCTCCTGTTTCTCATAAAATCTCGATTTATACTCTTCCAATTTTCTCTCCAAATCGTTAACAGTCTGTCTAAATTCTTCTATTTCATTCCTATTTTGTTTTCCCTCTTCTTCTATTTCCAGACTATCTTTCAACTCTTCCATTCTCTTTATCTGACTATCCTCTTCAACAGTTAACTGATTATTTAATTTTTCCAGTGTATCCCGAATAGATTGAATGTCTCCGGATACTACTTTAGTCTCCGACGAAAAAGCTGTCCTAACTTCTTTGACTTCGTCATGAGTTTCTCTTACATGCTGTTCCTGAATATCTGTAATTACTTTTTCTTTAACCTCATTCTTTAGTTCTGAGACTACTCCTTCCTTTAATTGATCTACGATTATTCCCTGAATTTCAGATCTAACCTTCTGGACTACTTTTGTGGATTTCAACGTACATTCCTTCATCGTACTGATTTCAGAAGTTGCTATGTCGTCTGTTATCTTCCGAACAAGAACTTCTAACTTATTTTCTAATGACCTAACCATTTTCTGAGTATCGTTCTTGTGTTGAGCTAACTCTTCCTTCATCAAACGAAGACTATCCTGCAAGCTTTCTTTCATATGGCCGTAGTTAGTAAATAAATTATCTTTCAAATTCTTCCCGGTATCTATGATCCTCGCTTCCAGACTTAAGAAATTCTCTTGATTTCTCCTTGCATTATCTTTGATTTTAGTTTCCAATGATACAACTTTATCCTCAATTTTAGCATCTATCGATTCAGTTAGTTTATCCTCGAATGATTCCATATTTCTCGACATCCTACTTTCTATCGATTCTACCCTTTCTAACATTTTGGATTTTAATGAGTTTGAGTTTTCAGTGATTTTACATTCTAGAATTTTACAGAAGCCTAATTCTCTTTTATTTGATTCTCAATGTGACTTTCAATCTTGTTTTCTAAACATTTTATTTTATTATCTATTTTAAGTTCTAGAGAAGCAGAATTCTCCGTCATTTTATTTTCTAGAGAAACAGAATTCTCTCTTAACACTCCAGTGGGCGCGCGGAGTACAGGTGTCCTCCAGTGATTTTGTTTTGTGTGGCTACAAGGGAGGGCAACACTTGAGACCTTGAGCGGCTATATACCTTCCTTGCCACTCATCCTCCGCCCGTCAGTGCATCGTCAGCTTTTATGCTCGCCTATTGTCGCCGTGACCTCGTGTTTATTTGCTCTGTGCAGAAGTGGAGGACACTTGTCCTCCGCGCGCCCACTGGCGTTACAGTTTTTTTCGGATATTGCTGTGGTATTTTCATTTCATTTCATAGTTTTGAAAATCACAACGGTTTAATTGAAATAGTTTAAGTGTGAAAATAATAATGACCAGTGGAAGTGAAATCAATGGGTTGATGTTCCAGATGAATCTGAGGAAATAGAAGTGGTAAAGAAGGAGGCCCTCCTGTTTCTTTCGTCAAGCCAGAGTTCGCACGTCAAGGTGGTACTTAGAACCTCAAGTTGCCCAGACATAACATTATACCAGGACCTCAATGGTCTGCGAAAAATACTGTCACTCCAGAAGCTGCGTCACATTGTAATATTGATGATGAAATGGAGAAAAAGAATAGTTGATTGTACTAACGTTTACATAACTAAAATTCGCCCTCAGTTTGTCAGAGAAAGAGATACTAGGCCCACTGTTTCCCGAGAAATTCGTGCATTGATTGGTAGACCTATATTATATCTGCTGGGATTTTGAAGGCTGGAAGAAGAAACTTATTTGAAATGTGGGATAATTCACACGGCACGGGAGTAGAGGCTATTTATGTAACCATGAGCGCAAATAGGTATTGATTTCTTTTACTTTGTCTGAGATTTGATAACGTACACAACAGAGATCAAAGGAAAATTGTTGACAAACTAGCTGCTTTTCGAGAAATCTTTGTAATGTTCGTGCTCAATTGCAAGAATGCATAAAAACCAACCGACTACCTTACCATTGATGAACAGCTAGATTCATTTGGAGGAAACTGTCCCTTCCGTGTTTATTTGCCTAGTAAACCTGCAAAGTATGGGATAAATATCGTTTGCTTTGGTTTCCAAAACAACCTTCTATGCTACAAACCTTGAAATGTATGTAGGGAAGCAACCAAGCGGCCCTTTTAGAAGAAGCACAACACGTCAGACTTGGTTTGAGATTGATGCAGCCTATTTCAGGAACCAATAGGAATATTACCTCTGACAATTGGTTCGCATCTGTGCCCTTGGCAATAAAGCTACGCGAAGAAGAAGAAAAAAACTATGATTGCTACTCTGAGAAAAAACAAAACAGCAGTTCCCACAAACTTTCTACCGGATAAGTCAAGAGTAGTCAAAAGCAGTTTGTTTGGGTTCCAAAAAAGCTGTTTCTAAATGCTTCACTAAGATGGAAAATTAGGTACCGTATATACTTTTATTTTTTTATACTACGAAACCAATTTGCATTTTCAAACTAGAAATAATTAACAACACTTAATTTTTATAATTTTTCATTGATAACATGAAACTTATACACATTTTAGTAATATTTATAACATAACTTACCAAACTTTTACACGTTTTTGATTGATTTACCATAATTATGTATTTCTTTCTTAATATTTTTTAGCATACACTCTTTTTTATGAAAAATGTGTTTAATATATTCCTACCTAACCCAAAACAAAAAATCATAATCGCTAAATATACATTTCATAGGGTAAAATGGCAAAACAAAGTGGAGGACACCTGTCCTCCGCGCGCCTACTCGCGATACGGCAAACCGCGCGCCCACTGGAGTGTTAATTGACTTTCAATCTTATTTTCTAGACCTCCCATTTTATTTTCTATAGAAACAGAATTCTCTTTAATCTGAGTTCCTATTTTATGTTCTAGAGAAGCAGAATTTTCTTTCATTTTCTGACCCAACTCATGGATCATTCAAGTATGTACTTTCAGTTCACTCATAATAACCATTAGAACTCTGGGGTACGAAGTCAGTTGTTGCTTAAGAACCTTAAATCTAAAGAGTTAGTACAGTGATTATGCAGACGCGACCTTAAACTGAGACTTCATTACGATTAGTTTATTAATTCTTACATTTACTATTAATTTACTTTGAAATATCACAAACAACAATCCAAACAATTCCAAATCAAAACTGTGAAACTGTGCATTCATGATCTTGAATCCTACAAACACCCCCATCTCCTATGCTAATCCAAAAATCAAATACCACTCGACCTCGAATCGAAATTCGGAATCGAATCGCATCAGTCTCACAAACAAACTCAACTTGTTGGCAGCCAAACTCGCGCCCCCCACGTTGCCGCCAAAACTCTTCTACCTTACTTTATGTGACCATTTGACGGATGTCCCACGTCCACATAAGCGCACATCTAAACAACAGCAGAGCATAAGACTCAAAAACATCTCGGGGTAGATATGAGCAAACAACCAACGTCGTGATTTAATTTTAAAAAAGGCTTGGCTGTTATCCAGATGCACACTACAGCAAGGATAGAAAGGAGTTAAGTCCCAAGAAATCATGAATGACCCAAGTTTTCTGTAAGATAAAATGCATCAGGTCAATGTATTCATTCAACCATCCTAAACTAATACAGTCTTTCTTTCCACAGGGAGATAGCTAAACACCCTCCTGAAATAAAACACATCCTATCGCTCCCCATGGGACGCTGCTCTAATTAAGCCCTATTCAATTAACGGCAGTTATTATACTTCAAAAAAAATAATAAAAAAAAAATTCAAGTATTCTTCCAATATTAGTGAATTTATAGTTTAACACTGTAGCATGTGTTATCATAATAGTACATTATGCAACGAGCCTATAATGGCTATAATTAAGACACGAGTATTTTTTATAAAACGAGCGTATGCGAGTTTTATAATTTCCATACGAGTGTCTTAATTACCATTATAGGCGAGTTACATACGACTGTTTATGTTCGACGATAATTATAACTTTATTATATGTTTTAACATAAATATTCATAAATATCTGTTGAGAGTCATCTACTGGAATTTTGTGATCGCAGAGCGAGCGTTGGGTGTTATATCTCTGCCTTTCAAGAGCTTTGAACGACCGACGCATGCGCTGTGTGTTTGCAATGCCATATGCAAACCATATGTTTACGTCTGCCGTCCCTCAGTAATATTGTCACCGGTGTCAGTTGAAGACAATGCGCTGTGTAGAAATTAGTGTTGGTGATTTTAAGGTACAGTGCTATTCCTTGTCTCATATTCGCCAGTTTATTTACGCGAACATATGGACGGTGGGTATTCCATGTCGGTAATTTATTATAGTTCGATGTTGTGTTTATGTCCGACATGTTGGATTTTGAGCGCATGTGCGAAGTTATCGTTACCTAATTGGTCAATGAACGAGCTCTGATTGGCTGGAGAAACTGTATCATAATGGAAAACAGTGTTATAATGACCATCATTATGATACAGTTATCTGACACATAATAGTGAGGGTCGAACATAAACACCATTAACACATTCATGATGTGCAGACAATTAATAGTCCAGTCTGACATCATTTAGAAAATTATTTACTAGTCACAAAATTTCATCAAAAATATTTTTATGTTCATTATCAAATCTTGTAACATGTCAGGAATAAAAATTCCGAAATATCTATTCTTGTTATTTAACAAGCCATTAAAACTATTAGGCTTAAGAAAAATCTTATTCCGTTATCTGATTATAAATCAGCTATCTCAATATCGTAAATTCCCCGATATGGAATGTATTAATCAATCGAACAACCTTATTGATTTAATATAATTTCTCAATAAAGAAATGAATTTATTCTCTTGTTAAACTTGGGTTCAACTCGCTATTATCACGTAATTATAGAATTTTATATTAAATATAGATCAGTTATAACGACTAAAAAAATTATCTCAAATCGAGGTCAGCATTCCCTGAATGCCCCATATCACTAAGCATTATATAGGCTTCACCTCTTTTATCTCATCATAATACGCAAAGCTTCAAAAATATTAATCGTCCTGCAAGATTAAAATCATTTAGTAGAATATTTGTAAAGGTGTTAGCAAAAAGAATGTAGAATATGGCATTCTACTGATGACATTATCTGGTCGAAGGTGTGGGGTTGATACACTGGCTAAACCCTTCTTTTTGAGAAACGTAGAACGAGGGTTCATCCTCAAAAATCATTAACATATTGCAAATACAACACCATATAATCATAATTACTGTTTCCATATTTCTAAATTCCATCGAGCCTCATTGCTATTATTAATGGATTGGAATAAATACTGTGGGATAAGTACACGCATGCCTTCCCAATTCACCTCAACAACCATGCCAGATAAATCATATAGTTGTTATTAAGAAATATTTTCCTGACATATTCATATTGCCTTCGAATTGTCATCTTACAAACGTTCCCTTATTTGACACAACTGCTCTACACCGCAACTTTCCTTTCCGAAAATATTATTATTATCATCTCCTTAGAGAAATCCACATTGCATTATTTATCAAGACCTCATTACCTCTGTCTATAATCTGATCCAAAGTTCGATTATGTGAACACCACAGAATGGTTCACTTTCAGCCATAAATTTATTATTATTATGAAATATTTCAACAAGTCAAATATAATTAACTTCCAAGTTTACGATCCAATCAGATCTTCAAAATCATTATAATCATCCATCATGATTTAATCAAGTCTCATCAAAAGTATTACCATTATCAATTATTATTATTATTAGAGAAATCCTAAATCGCATGAAATATCGAACGCATTAGATGACGATTGAGTATCTAATCTCCTATAATATTACTAAGATCAAATCACATAGATCAATAATTAACGTAATTATCATCGCAAGTTACTATCCAACAACGAGTGCCCTCAATCAATATATGCGACAAAGAAAAATTTTGTACAGGACTGTACACCAAGAAAAACAATGAAATTACTAGCTAACTATAGAAGCATGGATGCCTTGAAAGTGTGTCATCATCCAAACGATAAACCGTACCGTGGGTATGCTAGTCTTCCTGGCACAAAATAAAGCCTAGAAATCCATAAGAAGGATCCAGACATTATGCTCTCGCATAATTCCAAAATAAACGCTGGTATCAAACGATGACTCCTAAAATGGTTGAATGAAATAGTCTACAGTCTGCAAATCACGTGTACTAACTACTAAGTATTAATGATGATGTTCACTTCCCTTGACATTGGTCTGCAAAGATGAATCCTACAGCTGTGGCACGCCACGGCCTCGCCATGCCGTCCACTCGATCATGTACATGCGGTAAGCACACATGTCTCCTCAGTTCCTTGTCGCGATCCAAAGTTCCAGAAATCTTCTTCCATCGCACCACCAATACGATTTAAAACTCCATAATGACGTTTCGGTTCATGGCAGTATTATTCAAAAGTTCATCACGACGATTCACTACCATGATTTCCTGAGCGTAATCCATTAAGACTATGGCTTGTGCCATGAAAATCACGTAATCTTAACTGTTGTAGTTGACTATTGTCACCCGGTAATTTACCGTTCCGAAATCAGTCAAGTGTTACAAGTATGAGTGTACACGACAACTTAGCTCGCTTTCTACTGATGTTATCGCAGTACACTGACGAACCTTGCTTGCCATATTTTCCATTTAAAACTAAATTAAATCCTCTGGTTGAAGATATGATCCTTGTAGAAGTCAGATCAAGTGCGTAGGCTAGCTACTTGTGAGATTGGATATTAGTCTAGCGCAGTCTTGAACACACAAAGACTGGCCCCACCTACAAAAATGCTATCAGTGGACAACACTGAAACAGTCTTTCCTCGTTGGATCTTTCTTGGCATGAGCTCTGGTACTCGTAATCAGTTTAGAATGAGCGTTCGAATTCATGCTCCACCACACCTGAAGATGAATTCGGTACTATACTGGCTATCTTCAACAGGTGTGCCCAGCGCGGTCTCCTCTCCCGCTATCCCATGCGCATCACAGCTCGCGCATATGACGTATCGTCTCGCTCTACAGGGCTACACACAAACTTCTCCTGGCGCTCTCTTCAAAACATCCTCGGAATATAACAGATGAAAACAACTCTCATATCCTCGCTATGAGCTCCCTCAAAATGTGCACAATATATATATATTGGAATGCAGCCGAAATAAATCATAAACCTCTATGGACATCAAATTGGCAGGCGAAAAGCTAAAGGAAGTAGGAGACATCTGTTACTTATTAAATAAAAAACCAGTGATGGAGAATGTAGGTTGGCTCAGGTAAGGAAATCATTTCTACAAAAAAGAACCTGTTAACATCGAATATACAGTAGATCTAGGTATTAGGAAATCATCTTTTAAAGCCTTTGTCTGGAGCGTGGCACTCTATGGAAGTGAAACTTGGACTATTGGTGAAGCAGAAAAGAGGAGAATTGAAGCGTTTAGAAAGTGGTGTTATAAGAGAATGATGATCATATTGGTAGGTAGGGTTACATACGAAGTGGTATTAAGACGAGGGGGAGAAGAGAGATATTTCTGGCGACTGCTAATGAAGGGGAGAGATAGGTTGGAGGACACATACTAAGACACACGGGAATATCAAGCTTAGTTATGGAAGGAAGGGTCGAGGACAAGAACTGTAAGGGTAGAACAAGGTTAGAATATGTTAAACAGATTGCCTCGGATGTAAGGTGTGGTAGCTATGGGGAGATGAAACGATTTGCTCACGATAGGGAGGCATGGAGAACTGCATCAAACCAGTCAAAGGACTGAAGACTCAAAGAAAAATAACTGCACAGCAAATTTTTAATCGCGCGTATCCCTTGGGTGTAAGTGCTCTATTGGCAGCAAGAGGAAATTTTTCAATTACACCGTATGCACGGGTTCACCTAGGAAGTTCAAGGCCGGTATAGAGTGCAGATGGCATCTAGTAGGCATCTAGTTCAACTGGTTGCTAGTAGATATCACTCGTGCAGATCCGATGGAGAACTTTGTTTTCATAAAATATATATTTTCCATTGAAAAATGTACAACAAAACGCTCAATTTTATGACGTATCAGTACTTAATAAACAATAATTATACAAAATATCAAGCAAAAGAATACAACTCTGATAGGTCTAAACCACAGAGCCAAACGTACCCACCCTGGTCAAACGTTATCAATCGATTTACATGCAACGTTTTATCAAATAATGGCTTGGACTAAACGATTTTTTCACTTGAGTATATATATTCATTACAATTCATTTCATAAAAATTTTATATTATTTCTATCAGTAGGCTATATATTGCATTTAACATACTCAAATTAGTGAAATAAAGGTGAGAACGAGAGATCAGCTGCCATCTTGTCTTGTAACCGAGTCGGCTCAGCTATTTAAAGTCACTTCTGCAGTATAATATTATAATATCAACTTTTAATTTCAAGTCTTTAAAACAGTTTAAAGCATTCTCGGTTCGATAATCGGAACTGGTGATTCCCTGGTCATGAATTATTAAGCTTGCATAATTCACACGGCCACCATTCTGAAATGGTACGGCTGACGACCATGTAATTTGAGTGGAAGACGCGTTCCACACGAAGGTAGCCCTATGTTTTTACCAAATTTGGTAAAGATCAGTAGGAATAATAAGCCGAAGCTGGGCCAGGGGCTAATGTGCTAGATGGCCGCCGCGCGCAAATCTCCTATTTCATTCTTATGGAGAGAGAATCATAGCTGGGCCAGGGGATGTTAAAGCCACCTCAAATGAATCAACAACAACAACTACATGTCCACCTTGTGGTGTAGAGGCTAGGAATCTTAGCTGTCACCGCTTAGGCCTGAGTTTGATTCACAGCTCTGCCAAGAAATGTAATTTCTCGTTTGAAGGCTGGAACGGGGTACACTCAGCCTTGTGAGGTAAAACGCAGAGGAGCTGGGTTTGATTCCTACTTCAACCATCCTGGAAGAAATTTGCTGTGGTTTCCCACTTCTACTCCAGGCAAATGGCAAGAGGTACCGTACCGTAACTGAAGGCCTTGGCTGCCTCCTTCCCAGGCCTTATCTGAATTACTAATACAGGTTATCAGACAAATTCCTCACTCAAACCAAGTACACAGGACTAAATCATCACGATGTCAAAGCCCCCCTAAAATGAAACCACAACTACATGTCCACCTTGTGGTGTAGTGGCTAGCAATCTTGTCTGTCACCCCTTAGGCCTGAATTTGATTCACAGCTCTGCCAAGAAATTTAATTTCTGGTTTGAACGCTGGAACTGGGTATACTCAGCCTTGTGAGGCAAAACTTAGAGGAGCCGGGTATGATTCCTACCTCAACCATCCTAGAAGTAATTTTCTGTGGTTTCCCACTTCTACTCCAGGCAAATGGCAAGAGGTACCGTAACTAAAGGCCTTGGCTGCCTCCTTCCGAGGACTTATCTGAATTAAAAATACACGAGGTGGACAATATAAGGCTGGACTTGATTGCACATTATCAATCAATAATTACTTAATAATAATAAAAATAATAATAATAATAATAATAAATATTCCATTTAGCATCGTAACACTGTCAACGTCTCCCTGTGACGTCATCGATGGTCTCAGGGCGTGGCGGCCATCTTGCACATTAGCCCCTGGCCCAGCTATGATTCTCCCTCCATAAGAATAACATAGGAGAGTTGCGCACGGCGGCCATCTTGCACATTAGGCCTTGGCCCAGCTTCGGATTATTATTCCTACTAAGATCTGATGATGAGTTTGGTCGTAATTTAATTTTAAGTTTTGACCACTTGAGTCGCCGCCATTAAGTGTTGGTAAAGATGGCGGCAATATAAAGCATGACACTGACGTGCTACTTACTAGTGCTTACAAGTGTAATTTCTTAAGTCCGAGATTTTTTATTGTTCGATCCCGTTCACCTCGAATTACCGAGACTACTCTAATTGAGATTTTTATTTTCTCTCTATTTCTCTCTAGAATTCTCTCTTTATTTTTAGCCTACTTTTCACATTAGGTAACAAGTAGTTCCGTGACGAACTAAAGAGCCAACTTTTCTTAGAATTTATGAATTAATCTAAAATGTTATGATCTATTATTGTGCCAATTTTGTATGAAATCCATTTGTTAGTATAGAAGTAACATGCATTTAAAAATTGGACTTATCAGAAGGTTTGAATAATGTTGGCAGCACTGACGTACATTAGTTACACTAAATTAATTTCGAATGTTAGGTACTATACGTATGCAATGTTTAGAGCTGTTGGCTTGCATATATTCTCATTTATAGATATTAGGGACGAGCGTCTAGTGGTAGTCCAGTCCTTGCACCAAACAGAGAGAGCGCATGCGCTAACTCTCGCCTCTTCTGCGTGAAGAAATCGTATCTTTCCACAAGACAGAGAGAGCTGTTCCATTCACTCCTTCCTACGTAAATGCACAACGAAAAGAAAAATGAGAACCCAAAATTAGGTTATAACTAATTAATGACAATGATATGTTTTACACGTGTTACCACTATTTTGTTTACAGATTAATAATATTTTTAAAAGTACTATAGGTAAGAAGCAATGCCGAGCGGAGTGGCCGCGCGTCCTAACGTGCTACGGCGATGGAGCCATGCTATGCAATCGGGAGACGAGTGGGTTCGAACCCCACCGTCGGATGTCCTGAGAATGGCTTTCTGAGGTTTCCCATTTTCACTTCCAGGCAAATGCCGGGAAAGTTCGTATTCATAGACCACAGACAATTCCCTCCACCTTCTTACCCAATTTTATTCTCCCTCTTTCATTTCATTTTCATTAGCTCCTCGACTGAGGTTGGCGTCAGGAAGGGCGTCTGGCCGTAAAACATACACAACTTTCATATCACCTCATCCCTGACCTCGTATCAGGAAACGGGACTGAGGGATAAACATACAAATTAGAAGCAATATAATTTGAAATGCTAATTTCTACAGCCAGTGCTGCAACCATGGTCTTTAAAATTTAATTAATGAATTTGATTAATTTCACTCACCATTTTAAAACCGGTCATCCTTGCAGCTTCCTTGGTTTTTGATATGTCTTTTGCCAGTAGATTTTGATACGTACGTACCGGGACAATGGCAGTGGTAACTATATAATTTTGTTCCATTTACATGTGTTTTCTCAGCTGTGCGTCTTAAGAAGGAATGATCCTCGCTCCCATAATTTTCTGATAAAATTAGTAAGACACTAAACATTAACACTACCACTAAACACTATCATTTATACAACTGGGTTAGTTTTGATTGTCACTCAAGATCACAAAACCATCAGGTTCCCCAGAAATAGTTTATCGCACGTAAATTATAGTTAATTTCGAGACAGGGTACGATAATATCACTAAGAGAATATAAGAATTTCTGTCCTTAAACATTTAACATGAATTGTGGTCATCTTCATCAATTTCAGCACTACCATGAAGAACCAAATTTCCTGCGATGTTTTGTTCTTATTGCGTGGTAGGTCTTGTAATACTCTTTCCTGATTTTTTCTTAGATTTTTAGCCTATTTTCAATTTTGAAAAAATAGGCTTATGAGATCACCTTTTGTCCGTGTGTGTGTGCGTGTGTGTGTGTGTGATTCGTGTGTGTGCCCCCCCCCCCCCCTAATAAAATCTAAACGGCAGGAGCGATTACAATGAAACTCGGAAAGTTCGTAGCACTATTCCCGGCGACCTCGACCGTGCCCTTCAAATTTTGTTACGACTCACCAATCCAACATGGCGGCTGTGCGAAATATTTCACCAGCATTCAATATCTCCGAAACTATTACCGATATTACCCTGACATTTTCTATGGTGATAGAGGGAACTACTATAAGTTCACTTATGTGACTTTTGAAAACCTGGTAACTTCAAAACCAACATGGCGGCCAAGCGAATTTGCGACTTTTAAATAGACGTTTCTCGCGATTTGACCAACCAAACGCAATGAAACTTGGTACAGTATATGTTTATATACATTGTAATGCACCGACATCTAACTTCGTTCAATTGTTTACATAATCACAAGATGGCGGATATGCGAAATATTTCACCGGCATTCTATATCTCTAAAACCTATTAGCGGTATCTCCCTAAAATTTTGTACGGAGATAAAGGGCACTACTGGAATTCCATCTATAAGATTTTTAAAAACCGGTTAACTACAAAACGAACATGGCGGCCAAGCGAATTTGAACATTTTAAATAGACCTTTCTCGCGATTTAATGTTCCAAGCGCACTGAAACCTGTTACAGGAAATATTTATACACATTGTAATCCACTGGTATCTAATTTAGTTCAATTGTTTACATAACCTCAAGATGGCGGCAGTGCGAATTTTAAAATTAAGTTTTTATTTCTTGTGATGTAGTCATGCGATCGAAGTGAAAGTTTGAATAATGAACCTACGCAATAATTTTCCTTTAATGGTACATGACTCTATGGCCTATACATTTAACAATCCAACATGGCGACCATCCGAAATATTTAGACGATACTGAATATCTACGAATCTATTTTAGCAATCAAACTGCATTTTTTAATGTTCATAGGTGCTATGAACTTAAGTTCACCTATAGGACTTTAAATAACCTGGTGATCACAAATCCAACATGGCGGTGACGCGAATTATAAATATTCACATGGACGTTTCTCGCAATTTAACCATCCGCGTGCAGTGAAACTTGGTACAGTAAATCTTTATCCGAATGTTAATCCACTGGCATCTAATTTATTTCAATTGTTTCCATAACCTCAAGATGGTAGCTGTGAAAAATTTTTAAATCTCCTTGTTTTTTCTTGTGTCTTAATTATGCGATTGAAGTTTGAATACTACACGTTCACAATAATCTGCATGTAACAGTAAACTCTAGGACCTACATATATAAAATCCAACATGGCGACCATCCGAAATATTTAGTCGGTTCTCAATATCTACGAATCTATTACAGCAATCAAACTGAAATTGTGTACGTTGATAGTGGCAATTAACATAAGTAGGATATATGAAAATAGGCTGTATAGTTCTTCACGGAACTACTTGTTAAATTTGAAACAGTCTTTGTCAGGGTATGTTTTTGTTAGATGGCCCAGTACTGGTGCTTATTCTGCGTTGTTCTCTATTCGTCTTCTGTCGAATAGCAGCCAGTATGGCATTTATTGGTGCCATTTGCTTTTCTATGGCCTTGACTTCCTCGTCTGTCTCTGCATCGTTTACGATTTTTGTAAATGCCTGCAGCAGGTGTTGTTTCTTCATTTGCAGAGCTACAGACACAGTCGATCTTTCAGGCTGTCTCAATGTCTCCGTAAGTGCGTGTGCTTCATTTTCACGTGCGTCACTTGTGCCCATCACTAGGTTATCGGCCATATCATCTTCCTTGAACTGCTCTCGTTGTTGGTTCGGCACGCGGCAAATCAAATGAATATGTTTACACATATTCCATTTGATGGCGGAATCCGGACAGCAGCATATGTATTTGTGAATGCATGCGTTGCATTTGCTGCACGCAATCTTGCAGTCACACGTTTCCACTATCTTCCGCACCCTATACATTTCCTTTGTAGACGAGGAAGAAGAGATCACGTCCCACGAGTTAATATCGTTTTCCATGACAAGTTCCTCAGGCATTGCGGTACTTGCTTTGTGCCTTTGCCGAAGATCTGTGATCTTAGAAGTTATTTTCCCTTTATGAATGATGCCTAGTCGATCAATAATCTTGTCCCTGACAAAAGTCATTAAGGCGTGTATCGATTTATCAAGGCGTTTTACGCTCTTGCCGTGCAGATATATATACCTACTTAATTGTCTTATGCATTGATTCTATATGCATATTGGTATTTAAACCACAGTGCACTCTATAGCAGTAAGCCCACATCTCTTTGCTAGGAACATAGAAATCTCGAAAGTAATTTCCAAAATCTGACGTGTCCGGATCTTCACACAATATTTTCAAGCCAGCATCTAACATAAGATCAAATGAAGCCGATTCTCTTTCTCCATTATTGTTCTTAACAACTTGTATACTTCAACTTATTTTTCCTTCTTTGTCACTTTTGAAAGGTTCTTCCTCCAGGCTCTGTCAACATGCCAAGTACAAAATAATCTCTTCTTGGGTATGTCCATAACAGCACCCCAAGCATTATAAAAAAGCATCTGCCATGTCAGACATAAACACATTGGGAGATATTTTGTTCATTTCATTTCGAATATGTTGTAGGAAAATTGACAACCCACCTTGGTCAGACCTGTTCGAAATTAAAAAGGCGCAGGGAAATCCTTGCTTTAAGTCATCCAGTACTAAGAGCGTAATAAGTTCATAACCATAACTGTTAAGTCCATGTGTTCCATCCATGCACACACAGTCTCTTCCATATTTCTCAAGCATGCTACGTTGTGCATCGTTCATTATCACCAAAGCGAAGTCTTCTTTCTTGAGCCCAGGGTACTCCTCGCCTGGTTGTTTATAGAATAGCACACACATATTGCCGCTTTCTTCCATTTCCTTTACCCATGCACTAACACTAATACCATCATCTTGATGTCGCATCACATCACTGTTAAAATTGAAACTTTGTTCGATATTATGCAGGTCTTTTTAGCCTACTTTTCACATTTGGAAAAATGAGGAAAAAGTAGACTTATGAGATCGGGCAAATATGTGTCTGTCTGTCTGTCTGTCAGGCTGTGTGTGTGTGTCCCCCCCCCCTATCAACTCCTAAACGGCTGAAGCAATCGAAACAAAATTTGGTAGGAGTAAAGATCTATACCTGAATATCTCACGGCCATATTTGAAAATGATGTCAGTGCTACCAACTGATGAAAAATCGCAATTGAAATTTGAGCTCCATGTTGGATATCCTGGAAGGTATAAATGGGAGCTATTTCAAAATTGGCACACGTAGAGATAATAATATTGCAGTTTAATTTCCAGGAGGCCATACATGGCACTGTTGCCAATATGATTATAAGCCTGCTGATAGTTCCAAATTTTAAATGCATATAACTTCTTCACTATCACTTGGAATTCAACCAAATTTCGTATGTTGTATGTATACATAACCAGATATGACTGAGCGTATTCTTAAGAACCACCAGGGCTGCCAACTGTTAATAAATGCTCTTAATTTCTTTTATCCAAATACCAATATAACAGAAAGTATGCAAGCCGACAGCTTTAAACTATGCACACGTATAGTACCTGACATTCTATATTAATTTGGAGTAACTTATATACGTCAGTGCTACCAACATGATTCTAAGCCTGCTGAGAGGTCCAACTTTAAATACATGTAACTTCCATACTATCATTTGGATTTCAACCAAATTTCGTATGTGCTGTGTGTACCATAACAGATATGACTATGCGTATTCTTGAGAGCAACCAGGGCTGCCAACTGTTAATATTTTCTGTCTCTATTTTTGTTACCCTAATATCAATATATCAGAAAGTATGCAAACCAATAGCTCTAAACTTTGCACACGTATAGTACCTGGCATTCTAGATGAATTTGGAGTAACAAATATACGTCAGTGCTGCCAACATTACTCTAAGCCTGCTGACAGGTCCAATTTTAAAATACATGTAACTTCTATACTAACAAATGGATTTAATCCAAAATTGGCACAACAAGAGATCATAATATTTCAGATTATTTCTGATCAAAACATGCATGACATTGTTGCCAAAATGATTTTACGCGCGCTGATAGGTCCAATGTCTAACTGCATGTAACGTCCATGCTATCCATTGGACTTCAACCAAATTTTGTATTCTGTACCTTAAGAATGGAACTAACCATATATTCAGTCCCCAGGGCTGCCAAATGTAGTGCACAATTAGGCCACATTATAACAGGTATATTTCTAACTAATTAGAAATGTCGATATTACCAACTTAATTTCGTTTTTATTTTAGATAGGTCCATATAGATTGGCATGAATCTTACATTTTAAGAAAAGTAGGCTCTTTAGTTCTTCACGGAACATCTTGTTTAGTGATAAGATGTCTCCTGTCTAACTCGTCTACAATAGAATTTGGAACTTCGTCCAAAATCGTATCCATTGGAATATGAGCTGCAATTTTATAAGCTATCACTTCGCGTTCTTGCTGTAAGTCGTAAATGCCCCAGATCACCTTTATGACCTACATGTGTACTTATAAAAGAAACCTGACATATTCCATCTTGCGACTGTGTCATTTTCATGTTTGCTGGGCAAAATCCATTTACCTTGCAACTTTCTTGGGTTTTAACATTTCTTTTGCCCGTAGATTGTGAAATGTATGTACCGGAACGATGGCAGTGGTAACTGTACACTGTTGTTCCATCTACACGTGTTTTCACCGCTGTGCGCCTTATGAAGGATGTATTCGTTTGATTTTCAACGTATTCTTTCCAGGATCTTAAATCTGTGAAAGAATTAAAGTGTTTCTCATCGGAAGCTAGGTGAATATCATGGATCTCTTTGAGATGTTGAACCATGCCTTTATATGTAGGCGATGTAAAATCACAAATACAACAGTTCAAATTCTTAATCACCAACGAGGGAAGTAGTAACTGATAGATTCTTCGTTGATGTTTTCGAAGACCTGACAAGTCAGCAAACCGTTTGTCACATAAATTGCACACATGTTCCCCGTCTCCCTTACATTTAATCTTATTATGTACTAATTTACTCACTTCAGAAGGATGACACTTTTTAATATGTCTGTGTAAACTTCGGGCATGTTCATACTGCCGATCACACTCGGAACAATTAAACATTATGTAATCACAAAGCAATCAACTACCGTACTAGCTCTCACTTGTCATACCAACTAATGACTGACTTAGAACACGAGGGAAAATATATTTACGCGTCCAAACAGTTACAGTTTTAGGTTCACGATTGCCACTTCTCGCTAAAAGCAATCAACTACTAAGCTCTCACTTGTCTTACCAACTAACGACTGACTTAGAACACGAGGGAAAATATAAGTAAATACGCGCGCCCTAACAGTAAACTTACTACAGCAATATTATTTTGAAGTACCGGTACTTCATACACTTACAATAGTTAGTTAGTTAGTTATTATTGTTTTAAGGGGCGGAACTACGAGGTCATCTGCCCCTACACTTACAATAAATCATAAAATTAGAAGTCATATAGATCTTACCAGAAAGTTTATTAATTAGCTAATACTTTGTAGAAATGCAATGCTAATTAGCAATATAGACATACCTAAAACTATTTCCTTCTTAAATTTCTAGCGCGTAACCTTGGGAAAGGGGAAGGGGATGTGTCACCGCAGGAAGAAGAGGAGAAATTATGCGCATGCGCCCTTTCAGTCTGGTGCAAGGACTGGACTACCACTAGACGCTCGTGATATTAGGGTAAAATATAGAGAGAGAACATTTATTTACAGTTGGTAGCCCTGCTGGCTCTTAAGAATACGCATATTCATATGCGTTATGGTACAAAAGTCACATACGAAATTTGGTTGAAATCCATTCGTTAGTAAAGTAAAAGTAAAAGTAAAGTAAAATATTTACTTATCAACAAGCTTAGAATCATGTTGGCAGTACTGATGTATACTAGGTACTCCAAATTAATGTAGAAGGTCATGTACTATACGTGTGCAAAGTTTCGAGCTCTTGGTTTGCATACTTTCTGATATAATGGTATTAGGATAAAATAATACAGCATTTATTAACAGTTGGCAGCCTTGGTTGCTCTTATGAATACGCATAGTCATATTTGTTATTGTACACAGTAGATATGAAATTTGGTTGAAATTCAATTGATAGTGTAGAAGTTACATGCATTAAAATATTAGACTTATCAGCTTGCTTAGTATCATGTTGGTAAAACTGTAATGTATGGCCTCCTGGAAATAAACTGAAATATTATTATCTATATGTGTGTGAACTTTGGAATAGCTCCCATGCATACCTTCCAGGATATCCAAAATTGAGTTCTAATTTCAATTGCGATTTCTCAGCAGTTGGTAGCACTGACATCTTTTTCAAATATGGCCTTGAGATATTCCGGCATAGATCTTTACTCATACCAAATTTGGTTTCCATAGCTGCAGCCGTTTAGGAGTTGATAGGGACACACACACACACACACACACACACACACACAGCCAGACAGACAGACAGACAGACAGAAGGACAGACAGACAGATCTCATCAGTCTACTTTTTCCTCATTTTTAGCCTACTTTTCACATTTTGCAAAATGAGGAAAAAGTAGACTTATGAGATCGGGCAAATGTGTGTCTGTCTGTCTGTCCTTCTGTCTGGCTGTGTGTGTGTCCCCCCTATCAACTCCTAAAAAGCTGCAGCAATCGAAACAAAATTTGGTAGGAATAATGATCTATACCTGAATATCTCACGGCCATATTTGAAAATGGTGCCAGTGCTACCAACTGCCAAAAAATCGCAAATGAAATTTGAGCTCCTTATTGGATACCTTGGAAGGTATGAATGGGAGCTAGCTCAAAATTGGCACACGTATAGATAATAATATTGCAGTTTAATTTCCAGGAGGCCATACATGGCAGTGTTGCCAAAATTATTATAAGGCTGCTGATAAGTCCAAATTTTAAATGCATATAATTTCTACACTATCAATTGGATTTCAACCAAATTTCGTATGTGCTTTGTGTACATTAACAGATATGACTGAGCGTATTCTTAAGAGCCACTAAGGCTGCCAACTGTTAATAAATGATCTCATTTTTTAAATCCAAATACCCATATATCAGAAAGTATGCAAGCCGACAGCTTTAAACTATGCACACGTATAGTACCTGACATTCTATATTAATTTGGAGTAACTTATGTACGTCAGTGCTACCAACATGATTCTAAGCCTGCTGATAGGTCCAACTTTAAATACATGTAACTTCTATACTATCATTTGGATTTTAACCAAATAACGTGTGTGCTATGTGTACCATAACAGATATGACTATGCCGATTCTTAAGAGTAACCAGGGCTGCTAACTGTTAATACATACTGTCTCTATTTTTGTTACCCTAATATCAATATATCAGAAAGTATGCAAGCCAATAGCTCTAAACTTTGCACACGTATAGTATCTGTCATTCTGGATTAATTTGGAGTAACTAATATAGGCCAACGCCAGGGCTGCCAACATGATTCTAAGCCTGCTGATAGGTCCAATTTTAAAATGCATGTAACTTCTATACTAACTAATGGATTTCATTCAAAATTGACACAACAATAGATCATATTATTTCAGATTATTTATAACCTATACATGTATGTCATTGTTGCCAACATGATTTTACGCATGTTGTTAAATCCAATGTTTAACTGCATCTAACGTCCATGCTATCCATTGGACTTCAACCAAATTTTGTAATCTGTACCTTAAGAGATGGAACTAAGAATATATTCAGTCACCAGGGCTACCAACTGTAGTTCACTATTAGGCTACATTATGCCAGGTATACAGTATTTCGAACTAATTAGAATGTCGATATTAGCAACATAATTTCGTCATTATTCTAGATAGATCCATATAGATCATTGGCATGATTCTTAAATTTTAAGAAAAGTAGGCTCTTTAGTTCGTCACGGAATTTCTTGTTGCGGAATGAGAATAGTAGGCTAAAAATGAAGGAAAAGTAGACTTATGAGATCGATCCGGTCAAATGTCTGTCTGTCTGGCTGCGTGTGTGTCTCCCCCTATCAACATCTAAACGGCTGCAGCAATCAAATCCAAATTCGATATGAGTAAAGATCTATACCTGAATATATCAAGCCCTTTTTTGAAAATTATGTCAGTGCTACCAACTGCTGAAAAACAGCAATTGAAATTTGAGCTCCATGTTGGATATCATGGGAGGTATGCATGGGAGCTATTTCAAAATTGGCACACATATAGATAATAGTATTTCTGTTTAATTTCTATGAGGCCATTCATGGCAGTGTTGCCAAAATCATTCAAAGCTTGCTGATAGGTCCAATTTTTAAATGCATATAACTTCCACACTATCAATTGGATTTCAACCAAATTTCGTATGTACTATGTGTAAATAAACCGATATGACTGAGAGTATTCTTAAGAGCCACTAAGGCTGCCAACTGCTAATAAATGCTCTCTTTCTATTTTTTTATCCAAATACCAATATATCAGAAAGTATGCAAGCCGACAGCTTTAAATTATGCACACGTATAGTACCTGACATTCTAGATTACTTTGGAGTAACGTATGTACGTCATTGCTACCAACATGATTCTAAGTCTGCTGATAGGGCCAATTTTAAATATATATACAGTAACTTCTATACTATCAATGGCTTTCAACCAAATTTCGTATGTGCTATGTGTACCATGACAGATAAGACTATTCTTATTCTTAAGAACAACTAGGGCTGCCAATTGTAAATAAATGCTGTCTCTATTTTTTACCCTATTATTAATATATCAGAAAGTATGTAAGCTAACAGCTTCAAAATTTGCATACGTATAGTACCTGACATTCTAGATTAATTTCGGGAAACTAATATACGTCAGTGCTGCCAACATAACTCTAAGCCTGCTGATAATTCAATTTTAAAATACATGTAACTTCTATACTTACAGATGGATTTCATCCAAAATTGGCACAAGAGATCATAATATTTCAGATTATTTCTGACCAACACATACATGACATTGTTGCCAACATTATTTTACGCGCGTTGATAGATGCAATGTATAACTGCATGTACCGGCCATGCTATCGACTGGACTTCAACCGAATTCTGTATTCTGTACCTTAAGAGAAAGAAGTAAGAATATATTCAGTCACCAGGGTTGCCAAGTGTAGAGCTCTATTAGGCCACTTTATACCAAGTATATTTCGAACTAATTAGAAATTTCGATATTACCAACTTAATTCCATCATTATTCCAGAGAGGTCTATATAGATTGGCATTATTCTCAAATTTTAAGAAAATTAGGCTCTTTAGTTCGTCACGGTACTTCTTGTTTCTCTCTCTATTTAAAAAAAGGCAAAATGGTATGGAGAAACTTCAAAATGGATAATATTGTTTCAATGGGACGGATACGAATTCTATGTGCCAAAAATCGAGAAAATAAGTATTTCCAATTTCTTACTAAGATGCATTTGTTAGTATAAAATTCACTTTTCTCTTTGAACGTTTTAAAGTACAAAATTAAAATTTATATTCATAAGTTCTTAAGATTAAGGGCTGCGACAACGCGGTCATGTAGACATTTATATTCCTCCCTAGCCAATGTGTGTTTCATATTTTAACACTACCTTAGTTTTTTTTTTTTTGTTTTTTTTTTTTTCAAAATATAATTTAGTTTAAATTTCCCGATGGAAATGTTCGTAAACATTCTGTTAACATTTTAGGAAACGTAAAGGACACATTACACGTTTTTCACGAGGTGCTAGCATGATGACATGCGTTCAACTGTTGATTTTCCGCCGGAAATTCAACTATATCCGTGCGATTAGATTAGCAGTTTTCCTTTTCTACCACTAGGAGCATTAGAGTGCGTCGATGAATCTCTGCAATATCTGGTCGATCAGATAAGCAATTTGCCTTTTCTACCACTGCGAGCGCTAGTGTGAGACCGAGTTTCACTTACGTCCTTTTAACTATATCCGGTGTGAAGAGTTTTCAAAAAACGCTTTAGGGGATTCAAACAAGGAACACTTCAAAGAAATAAAAATGTAATTAAGTTAATTTGGCTCGGATTTGAATCAAAAGGAAAACAAGTAAAGAGACAAGCGTTCTTAGGCTGCTTTTCCGGAACTGCGTTTAGGCCAGAAGTGATTTTCAAAATTTGGTTTTTAGTTTAATAGAGCTCTCCAAGACTCATAATTTGAAACCTTTTCGGGGCCTTTAGCCCTGCAACGTTTGGCACAATTGAGTAATTTGCTTTACTTTACTTTTTTGCTAAGATGGGGAACCCGACTTTGTCTAATAAGAAATGATTTCAACATTTAAGAAAAAAAACTTTGTTAAAGCAAGGAGAGAACCTTAACGAACATCCCAAGGAAAATTCTATTGTTGCAATTAATTTTGTTTCTGAGTAAAGGTAAATAAAAAGTTCACAATATTAATATCTGCAGTATGGAACATTCCGGAGCCCCTTGACTCATTTGGACGCACGCGTGAGTATTTTTTTACCCAGGGCAAAAGGAATTGTTAATGATTCTTGACGTAACGGATATTCTGCCTTCCACCTCTCGATTACCAATGGACTCCCCCATGCTGTCCTTATTGAAGGGCCGTAGAGAGTGACCACGGGCCCCAGGACTAGAACTTTCAGCCCCCTTATTTTTATTCCTCCCGTTATCTTTTCCTGGAAGTACCTACACCCTCCTCCGTCTCCCACAGAAAAATCCTCCGTGTAATTTAGTATATTTAATAAAATATGAGTTTTGTTATTCTTCCGTTATTCAGAGCTCTATTAATGTCTCGTGTACATAGTTTTATTTTCCTTTTTGATTTTGAACAATGAGGATTTTTGTAATTTTTATTGCATATGACCGTTTATGCTCACCGCAAGGACAAGTAAGACGTTTTTCAGAACCGTACTAAGTAAATGGATTTTTCAAATATTGATTTAGAATCTTTCCGCCTTATAGCGACTCTTTAATTTCAATATGTCATACATTAAATAACAATAACGCTGGCAACTTTGGCATTTCTCTGGTAGAGAACCTAAATTCAACATGGTTAACATAAAATTATTTTTTTACTTTCTTTGTGACGTTTTGTAGAGCCTTCAATAGTTGCTGTTAGATTAATAATATAGCCTTGTCAGAAGAAATCAAGAAATTACGTTCAGTTAAATGTTCTTCTGCGGGCTCTTATATCGCTCTAGACTCCTTAGCAAATCTGGGCCCCGGGGCTACAGCCCCTTTTTCCCCACCCTCTCGTCGAGCCTGCCTTATTGCTTGCCGATGTTTTAATGTTAGTGTTGTTTTACCTATTGACACGTTTGTATGCTGTCCGTCGGGTGGCTGCTTTCGTAAGTTTACAGCGCGATATAATTTTCTCGTAGACTGGCGGAAGTTTCGCAATGAGCAGACTAACCGATAAGTAAAGCCCTGCATGGATGTGGATATCCGCGGATAAATATTTCGTCATGCGGATATATTATGCATGGCTGTGTGGATAGCGGATAAGCTGCGAATAATGTTTGGATAGTTTATATAATAGAATATAATCCGAACTAGTTGAATATCATTACTAGGACCCGAATGTTTATAACATATCATATTCTTTCCGTTATGTTCCATCCAGGACAAATGTAAGATGATTTAGACTAATCTCATTCGAAATATGTCATTAACATTTTCAGTTCTTATGTCAGAAATATTCCGACATCACGATTTCCGTTACACTCGTAAAGGAAGCGTTCCGACATCATGTTTACTCGAATATTAGTGAGTTTTTACAGCAGCTTGCGGTTTTCGGACAATATCTACATAGAATTTAGAGAATTTTTGGCCTTTCGAACATAAATGTTAGGATAATTTGGGCTAGTAGGCCTAATCTGCACAAACTATATAGAACACTATGTTTATAGCCGGAAGGCGCACGCGAATAAAGTTGGAATGTTGTTCCAGAATTAGCGCGATTGTGAGTGGTTTGTATTTGATTGAAGATGCTTGTCTTTCGGAGCTTGAATGAGTATCAGGTGCTTCAGAAATATCCTGTGAACCTTCAGATGAAAAAGGCTCTGGTTCAACAGATAATGACAGCTCTGACTGGGTAACCTGCAAGCTTAATCAAGCGGATTTTATGAAGTTCCCGCATACTTTTACTTCAGGTTTCCTACCACCGTATAGTCTCTTTGAACGATTCTATTTTCACGAACGAAACATTGAAGGAGATATTGGAAGGGGCACAAAAGGTATGTTAAGAACATTTCAGGGGGGAAAAGGAAATGGGGGCATGATCAGCTGAACACATTCGGGTGCGAAGGGTTGAGCATAATTAACACTCCGAATTGAAAAGTTATTTTAAACATTGTTTTAGAATGTCAGTGGATTCAGATAACAAACGTACAGATGCGGATAAAAGTAGTGCGGATGCGGATAACAGTCGTACGGATGCGGGTTGGATGCAGATGACAGTCTTGCGGATGCGGACGACAGTCGTGCGGATGTAGGGCAGTAGCAGATAACAGTCGTGTGTTTGCGGGCCGGATGCGGACAACAGTCGTGCGGATGTGGGGTGGATACAGATAACAGTCTTGCGGATGCGGGACGGATGCGGATAACGTTTAGTTTATCCGCGCAGGGCTCTACCGATAAGGATAGAGGCCTAAGTGATTGTTACGTCATTGAGGGTGTAATTGCGGTCTTGGTATGGGATTGTGGAAATGTCGGCAGGTCGCAACGTATGAGTAGGTGTTAATGAATGAGTGCTGTGTGGACGGAATCTAGATCGGCCTTGCCTTGAGAGCTGGCTCGGCGGGTGCTGAGTGCACGTTTCGGTCAGACAATGTACCTGGCCACTTGTAATGGGAACCAAACGTACAGCTTGGAGGAAGTGGGAATTTGGGATGTAAGCGAGGGCGTTTAAGAAACACAAGAGATTAATTTGAAAGTGTAACAAGATGTTCAGTAAAGAACATATAGCCTACTTTCTCCTAAATGCATGGGTATTGTTATAACTCTTTGTCCTTTTCAAGGAGTATGATTGAATGTTGGTTGTAGGAGCTTGTTGAAAAAAACGTGCTATAGGGATATTAAACAAGAATATGAGGTGCCCTTTGCTAGTGCTACCTCTGTACCAAATTTCGTTCAATTCGGTTTCACCGTGTTTGAATTGATAGGGGGAATCGATTTGCACACATACTTGGCCACCATCTGCAAACTATTGGGCTGATGTTCTTGCAGTTTGGTCAGAATATGTTTCCCACATAAAGATATGGTGTTGCAAAATTACGTAGAGACTAGATTATTAGGTTGGTCGTAATTACATTTTAGCTTTTAACATTTGGGTGGCCGCGATTACGTTTCCATCAAGATAGCGGTGATATAAAACATGACACTGAGGTGCCCTTTGCTAGTGCTACCTCTATACCAAATTTCGTTCCATTTGGTTTCAGCGTGTTTGAATTAATAGGGGGAATCGATTCTGACACAAAGATGGCCGCCAACCGCAAACTATTAGGCGAATGACCTATTAGATTGGTCAAAGGATGCTCCCTCCATAAAGGTATGTAGTTGCAAAATTTGGTAGAGATCGGATGATTAGGTTAATCGTAATTTGATTTAAGCTTTGAACATTCGTGTGGCCGCCATTACGTTTCAGTCAAGATGGTGGCAATATAAAACATGACACTGAGGTGCCCTTTGCTAGTACTACCTCTGTACCAAATTTCGCTCCATTCGGTTCCACCGTGTTCGAATTAATAGGGGGAATCAAATTTGACATAAAGATGGCCTCCATCCGCAAACTATTAGGTGAATGACCTATTAGATTGGTCAAAGGATGCTCCCTCCATAATGGTATGTAGTTGCAAAATTTGGTAGAGATCGGATGATTAGGTTAATCGTAATTTGATTTAAGCTTTGAACATTCGTGTGGCCGCCATTACGTTTCAGTCAAGATGGCGGCGATATAAAACATGACACTGAGGTGCCCTTTGCTAGTGCTACCTCTGTACCAAATTTCGTTCCATTCGGTTCCACCGTGTTCGAATTAATAGGGGGAATCAATTTTGACATAAAGATTGCCGCCATCCGCAAACTATCAGGTGAATGACCTATTAGATTGGTCAAAGGATGCTCCCTCTATAAAGGTATGTAGTTGCAAAATTTGGTAGAGATCGGATGATTAGGTTAATCGTAATTTGATTTAAGCTTTGAACATTTGTGTGGCCGCCATTACGTTTCCGTCAAGATGGCGGCGATATAAAACATGACACTGAGGTGCCTTTTGTTAGTACTACCTCTGTACCAAATTTCGTTCCTTTCGGTTGCACCGTGTTCGAATTAATAGGGGGAATCGATTTTCACACAAAGATGGCCGCCATCCGCAAACTATTACGCTGATGACCTATTGGTTTGGTCAAAGGATGCTCCCCCCATAAAGGTATGTTGTTGCAAAATTTGGTAGAGATCGGATGATTAGGTTAATCGTAATTTGATTTAAGCTTTGAACATTTGTGTGGCCGCCATTACGTTTCCGTCAAGATGGCGGCGATATAAAACATGACACTGAGGTGTCCTTTGCTAGTGCTACCTTTGTACCAAATTTCGTTCAATTCGCATTCACCGTGTTCGAATTGATAGGGGGGGACAGACATTCAGAGTACACACACTCACACACACACAGACACACAGACACACACACACACACACAGACTCACACACACACATACACACACACAGACAGACAGACACACTTTTTTCGCCCTGTGTTGATCTCATAAGTCTACTTTCATTTTTTGCAAAAATCGAAAGTAGGCTAAAAGTGGCTTCAATGCTATAAGTGATGAATGTGTAGCTTTACTGGAGATTCCAGTGGTGTGAATGAGTTGAGTGTCAAACCAATGTAAAAAGAAGAGATGAGTACAAATTTAGTAAAGGTTCGGAGAAGGTAGGAATAACTAAGGAGAAACCTTGAGATACACTCACCTGAGACAGTGACACGTCGAGCAGCTGTCGGGCAGCGAGACGGTAGGCGTAAGATGCTTACTCCTTGGTGTGGCTGGTATTTAAGCAAATTGCCAGTGTTTGTTTAATGTAGTCAGCAAATTCCTGCTCTACATACCAGGTAGCTAGGTGTTGGTTTTAGGTGTGGCAATTGTTACCACATGTATGGAAGTTGGCTGCCTATGCCTGTGTAGCTATCGTTGTTGTTGTTGGTTCATTTTAGGGACTGCAGCCTGAAATGAGGATGAAAGGGGACGAAAGGTGTAACAATATTTAATATTCGTATACCACGTCCCAAAAGAGAAGCTTGAAATGCAAAGACTAACTGATTGTTAGAGGTTAATTGTTAACATTAGAATAATTACTCCATCTTCTTGAAACGAGAGAAGAGTGATTGCATAGTGTTTCATAATAATAAAATGTTCGGGTAAAATGTACCCAGCGAGCGCCTAAACGTTACAAAACTGAGCGCGCGTCCTGACGGGTTAAGTGTTCGCCTAGCCTTGATTAATTATAGAAAAAGCCTTGCTTATAGAAGCTTTTTTATCCATTATTGTTGTAGTTTGAATGAAGGGCTTATTTTTCCTTACTGTTTTTAAAATTCCAGATCATAATCGACGCTGATAAGTGGGGATCGGGAGGATGGCAAAAGAACGCTTTTCATTACGAGGCAGAGGGAATGTGCGAGGCAGCAATGAAAGATTTTACAGAATTGTTTCAGTTGATCACACATGCAATAGGCATTCCTGAAGAGTGTCCAATAAAAAAGGTTTGTATATCAACAGTTAGTGTATTTAAGATTGTATCGACTACTCCTCTTTAGAATGTTTATCCTAATTCTGGATACTATCATCTAAAGTTTTGTTTCAAAACATCAAGATCGTTAATATTCAGAGTGCAATTTGACGAAACAGTGCTCCTCTAAGCCCGCGCCATTTTAGTCCCACATTCCAACTGTTTCAGGCGTTGTAGACAGTAGACAGTCCTACTCTTTGGTGATAGTCCATAGAACCATTTACTTTGCATTTTAATCTCTATGGTGATATGTACTGTGCTATTCATTTGTTCAAAGAGATTTAAAAAGCTTGATTTATGCAAGGTACTTAGAATACTCAATAGGTAAGCCATTCCGGGGTACGCGCTGCCATTGGTCAGTGCTCCGTGACGCAGTCAGCCAGGCAGAACGCTCCCTATCGTTGAGTTACCCACAGAAATATGAATACTGTTTCACTCTCCTTTTCCTTCTGTCCGCATTCAAGGACAGCACCGATAGACTGTACTTTATTTTAAATCATTTACTTTCGATAGAAATACATTGAATAACAATCAGGCAGATTAACTGGCAATAAACTACGTTATATTTGCTGCCAGCCTTGCAGTAAACTTTAATTAGGCATGTTCAATATGTCACGCACTGGCTGCCTACGACTGTCAGCTTGGGAGTCCTACACCAGGGCTCTACGAAAGCCACACATCATTATCATTATTATTTTAACTAAACAATATTATCATACTAATATATAAAAATGAGATGGTGTGTGTCTGTCTTTCTGTCTGTCTGTCTGTCTGTCTGTCTGTGTGTTACTCAATCACGCAAGAACCACTGGTCGGATTTAAATGAAATTTTGCATGGATGTAGCTGATTTACCAGGTTTACATATAGGGTACTTTTCATTTCGAAATGTTGTACTGTTAAAAAATGGCGACCATTTTAGTGACGTCACTACACCCTTTGGTTTCAAAATTTCATATTTCCATATCAAATAAAAAGAGAACGGTAAGAAATAGCAAACTTTTGATGGCACATACGAGCTTTGAAATGTAATTTCCTATCCGAAAGGTCCTTATCACTTTTCGTGTATCTCCAACGGTTAGCGAGTAAAACCGACATATGTGACGTCACTTCACCCTTTGGTTTCAACATTTTATATTTCTATATCAAATAAAAAGAGAACGCTAAGAAATAGCAAACTTTTGATGGCATACACGAGCTTTAGCATTTAATTTTCTATCCGAAGGGTCCTTATCACTTTTCGTATATCTCCAACGGTTAGCGAGTAAAACCTAAATGTGTGCAATAAAACACGGTCAACACCGAGCGGTGCAGTATTTCTCTCTCTATATAACAAGATGTTCAGGAAAGAACATATAGCCTACATTCTCCTAAATGCATGGGTATTGTTATAACTCTATGTCCTTTTCAAGGAGTATGATTGAATGTTGGTTGTAGTAGCTTGTTGAAATACAGCGTGCTATAGGGATATTAAACATGAATATGAGGTGGCCTTTGCTAGTGCTACCTCTGTACCGAATTTCGTTCAATTCGGTTTCACCGTGTTTGAATTGATAGGGGGAATCGATTTGCACACATACTTGGCCACGATCTGCAAACTATTGGGCTGATGTTCTTGCAGTTTGATCAGAATATGTTTCCCACATAAATATATGATGTTGCAAAATTTGGTAGAGACTAGATTATTACGTTGGTCGTAATTACATTTTAGCTTTTAACATTTGGGTGGCCGCGATTAGGTTTCCGTCAAGATAGCGGTGATATAAAACATGACACTGAGGTGCCCTTTGCTAGTGCTATCTCTGTACCAAATTTCATACCATTCGGTTTCACCGTGTTCGAATTGATAAGGGGAATCGATTTTCACACAAAGATGGCCGCCATCCGCAAAATATTAGGCTAATGACCTATTAGTTTGGTCAAAGGATGCTCCCTCCATAAAGGTATGTTGTTGCTAAATTTGCTAGAGATCGGATGATTAGGCTAATCGTAATTTGATTTAAGCTTTGAACATTTGTGTGGCCGCCATTACGTTTCTGTCAATATGGCGGCGATATAAATCATGACACTGAGATGCCCTTTGCTAGTGCTATCTCTGAACCAAATTTCGTTCCATTCGGTTTCACCGTGTTTGAATTAATAGGGGGAATCGATCTTGACACAAAGATGGCCGCCATCTGCAAACTATTAGGCGAATGACCTATTAGATTTGTCAAAGGATGCTCCCTCCATAAAGGTATGTAGTTGCAAAATTTCGTAGAGATCGGATGATTAGGTTAATCGTAATTTGATTTAAGCTTTGAACATTCGTGTGGTCGCCATTACGTTTCAGTCTAGATGGCAGCGATATAAAACATGACACTGAGGTGCCCTTTGCTAGTACTACCTCTGTACCAAATTTTGTTCCATTCGGTGCCACCGTGTTCGAATTAATAGGGGGAATCAATTTTGACATAAAGATGGCCGCCATCCGCAAACTATTAGGCTAATAACCTATTAGATTGGTCAAAGGATGCTCCCTCCATAAAGGTATGTTGTTGCAAAGTTTGGTAGAGATCGGATGGTTATGTTAGTCGTAATTTAACTTAAGCTTTGAACATTTGTGTGGCCGCCATTACGTTTCTGTCAATATGGCGGCGATATTAAACATGACACTGAGATGCCCTTTGCTAGTGCTACCTCTGTACCAAATTTCGTTCCATTCGGTTTCACCGTGTTTGAATTAATAGGGGGAATTGATTTTCACACAAAGATGGCCGCCATCCGCAAAATATTAGGCTAATGACCTATTCATTTGGTCAAAGGATGCTTCCTCTATAAAGGTATGTTGTTGCAAAATTTGGTAGAGATCGGATGATTAGGTTAATCGTAATTTGATTTAAGCTTTGATCATTTGTGTGGCCGCCATTCCGTTTCCGTCAAAATGGCGGCGATATAAAACATGACACTGAGGTGCCTTTTGTTAGTACTACCTCTGTACCAAATTTCGTTCCATTCGGTTGCACCGTGTTCAAATTAATAGGGGAATCGATTTTCACACAAAGATGGCCGCCATCCGCAAACTATTAAGCTGATGACCTATTAGTTTGGTCAAAGGATGCTCCCCCCATAAAGGTATGTTGTTGCAAAATTTGGTAGAGATCGGATGATTAAGTTAGTCGTAATTTGATTTAAGCTTTGAACATTTGTGTGGCCGCCATTACGTTTCCGTCAAGTTGGCGGTGATATAAAACATGACACTGAGGTGCCCTTTGCTAGTGCTACCTCTGTACCAAATTTCATTCCATTCGGTTTGACCGTGTTCGAATTAATAGGGGTAATCGATTTTGACACAAAGATGGCCGCCATCCGCAAACTATTAGGCTAATGACCTATTAGATTTGTCAAAGGATGCTCCCTTCATAAAGGTATGTTGTTGCATAATTTGGTAGAGATCGGATGAATTGGTTAGTCGTAATTTGATTTAAGCTTTGAACATTTGGGTGGCCGCTATTACGTTTCCGTCAAGATGGCGGCGATATAAAACATGACACTGGGGTGCCCTTTGCTAGTGCTACCTCTGTACCAAATTTCATTCCATTCGGTTTCACCGTGTTCGAATTAATAGGGGCAATCGATTTTCACACAAAGATGGCCGCCATCCGCAAACTATTAGGCTGATGACCTATTAGTTTGGTCAAAGGATGCTGCCCCCATAAAGGTATGTTGTTGCAACATTTGGTAGAGATCGGATGATTAGGTTAGTCGTAATTTGATTTAAGCTTTGAACATTTGGGTGGCCGCCATTACGTTTCCGTCAAGATGGCGGCGATATAAAACATGACACTGAGGTGTCCTTTGCTAGTGCTACCTTTGTACCAAATTTCGTTCAATTTACGCTCACCGTGTTCGAATTGATAGGGGGGGACAGACATTCAGAGTACACTCACTCTCTCTCACACACACACACACACACACAGACTCACACACATACACACACACACAGACAGACACACTTTTTTTCGCCCTGTAGTGATCTCATAAGTCTACTTTCATTTTTTGCAAAATCGAAAGTAGGCTAAAAATGAAAGTTTGTCTGTTTTCCTCTGAATTTCTACGGAAATTTGAGTTGTTTACGCGTTTCAGACTGTTTTATGAAGGATGCGCGCGAAAATATTTTTGCTGTCTGTCTGTCGGTCTGTCTGTTTGTTTGTTTTTCTGTGGACAACTTTGTGCCCTTATAACTCGAGAACGGCTGGGTGTACCAACGTAACATTTGGTACAGATATCCATCAGAGGCACGGCACTTATCATTGATGTAACTCTTCTCCGTACTTCTCATAAAAGGGGACCTACCCCCTTAAAATACATGCTGAAATAGGCGTAGAAGGACGAGACAAAGTTCATTTTCAGACCCTCAATGTGAGAGACAAAACTCGGGTCCCCGAAAACCACATTTTAAGGCCCTAAGACCAACCGTTTTTGAGATATTCCCAGAAAACTAATTTCATTTAATAAACTAATCAGCCATAAGATACTGGATTCAGTCATCGACTTTAGTTCTCCAAGCAGTCGTGTATCTATCCTCTCTCTCAAATGTGCTAACAAGGGCTACACTTTAGTCAATGTACACGCCCCAACCAACCAGGACAACAAGCGCAACCCAGACAGAACTGACAAATTCTGGGAAGACCTAGAAGATATTCTCTCTAAAATCCCAGACCGACATACCACCATACTGCTTGGTGACTTCAATGCCCAGTTAGGAAGGGAGAAAAAATACAGAAACATAGTGGGCAACTATCCAGCGCATAAACGAACTAATCGCAATGGAGAACGATTGGTGGAACTGTGCAGGGCTTTCGACTTGGTTATGAAGTCTACAGCATTTAAACATCTGCCAAGAAAGCAAAAGACTTGGATCTCTCCTAACATCAACCTGGGTGAATTCCAGATAGATCATGTGGCCATCTCAAGAAAATCCCAAAAGGAAATACAAAACGTGAAGGTATTAAGAAGCGCCAATCTGGACTCAGACCACTACCTCTCAAAGATCAAACTGCGACTCCAACCTAGAAACAATAGATTACACAGAACCTCCAAGATGGTCAGATTTGATATAGAGCGACTTAAGAACAATCAAGAAGTCAGTCGAAGACTGAACAGTGCAGATCTTAACAACTGGGACCAACTGAAAGAAGCTCTTGTCAAGACGGCTAGTGAACTTGCTCCCCTCACTAGAAGAAAGAAACATCCGTGGTGGACTGAAGACTGTGACAACACAATAGCTCAAAGACAGACAGCCTGGATGAAATGGAACTCTAAAAAGACTAAGGAAAATTGGGAGAACTACTTGGAACAAAGGAAGCTTACAACCAAGATAATCCGAGGAACCAAACGGGCCTTCACACGCAACCAACTAACCCAAATCGAAGAGAACTTCGCTAAAAATAACACCAGAGACTTTTACAAAACATTCAAGCAGTCACTCGGAAAATACACTCCACCAAGTCTCCACTTCAAAGACTCACAGGGCAAACTGGCTTTTAACGACAAGGACAACTGTCGCCTCTTAGCTCAGTACTTTAAGAACTTGCTCAACTGTGATCCACCCAGCGAAGACTTTGACTACATACAAACAACACCAAACCCGGACTCGCTGCCTCCTTCACTGGAAGAAGTTCGTGAAATCATTCAACTTCTTAAGAACAACAAGGCAGCTGGAGAGGACTCCATTGTTGGTGAACTCTGGAAATGTGCTGGAAGCAATGCTGTGTGCAAACTCACCGAGATCATACAGAACATCTGGGAAACAGAGAAATTACCACCTGACTGGACCTCAGCTCTGATCCATCCCCTCCACAAGAAAGGAGATTTTACTGACCTAAACAACTACCGTGGGATTTCTCTCGTCCCGGTAACATACAAGATTTTCTCCAAGGCATTACTAACACGGGCAGAAAGTCAACTGGACAGTCAACTCGGAGAATATCAGGGAGGCTTCAGGAAGGGCCAATCCTGTGCTGAACAGATCCTCAACCTGAAAACTGTACTTGCATACTCAAAATTGAGAAACCGCAAGGTGGTTGTCACCTTTGTTGATTTTAGGAAGGCCTACGACTCTGTTGATAGGGAAACACTTAATAGAATTCTCCAAGAACTAGGGTTAGACAACAAAACCCGCAAACTCATTCTAGAAACCTTGACCAATACCCATTCCAAGGTTAAATTTAGAGGCGAGGTCTCAGCAAGCTTCGAGATAAAAACAGGGGTGAGACAAGGGGATGGACTTTCTCCACTTCTTTTCAACTGTGTCCTTGAAAAGGTTGTGAGAGAATGGCGCAAGGAACTGACCAATATGGGTGTCCAGAGTGGGATATACCTGGGGCGTAGGAAGGAAGGACTGGTTGTAGATTGCCTGGCCTTTGCTGACGACATGGCACTTATTGCCGATTCTCTGGATACAGCAACAATGCAGGTCAATTGCCTCAGAAGACAGGCAGCCAAAGTGGGTCTTCAAGTGTCGCTGGAAAAAACAGAATTCTTCACCAACATCAAAGAAGCTAACAGAGAGATGCTACTAGAACAGGGAAAAATCAAGAGGATTGAGAAATTTAAGTATCTCGGCGAATGGATTGAACCCAACTTATCAGAAAGAGCATCATTATCCATGAGAGTCAACAAGCTGGAACTGGCTTATCGACTGACAAAGAACATCTACAACAAGAAATGCCTGTCACGCAACCTGAAACTGAAGCACTACACCTCAGTCATACGACCAGAAGCCCTGTATGCCATGGAGTGTCTCTCATTGAACCGAAGTGGTCTGATGGAGAAAATGGAAGTCAGAGAGAGGAGAATTCTCAGGAAGATCCTAGGTCCGGTAAAGGAAGATGAGGAATACCGTAGGCGGCACAATTCCGAGCTCTACGAACATATAGAAAGGCTCTCTGACTGTGCTAGGAAAAGGAGAGTAGCATTCTATGGTCATGTGGCAAGATTGCCTCCCAAAATACTGACCAATAGGCTGTTCACTTTCTGGCAGAACAAGAAGGTTCGTACCACTTGGCTGACAGAAACTGAGAAAGACATTAATGAACTGGGAATATCAGATCTTCAAGACAGGCAATCTGTGAGACATGCCCTGAAGGAAGTCCATGGATTTCAGGAAAAACCCCGGAAGAAAGGTACCCCTTGGCCAGATGAAAGGAAGGAGTTACACCGGCAGAAAATGCGACAACACTGGGCAAAGATCAAAGCTCAACAGTTGAACAAGCGTGGTCCAAAGTAGGCCCATTCGAAACAAGAAGAAGAAACTAATGAACGAATACAAGCCAGTAACCATGGCAACAGATTCTCAGAGGTCCATCTATTGCTGTAAGACGCAATGCAATTCCATTAATTAAATTAGTGTGAAAGTTTGCAAGCGGCTAGAAGGTTATCACGGAACCAAATTAAGCCGTAAAATTCATCAATACGTATAATGCGCTTAAGGGGATCAAGGGGTACTCTAGAATTGTTTCACGCCATTTACACCTGCGGGTGTGGTACGGCAGGTCTATTATATTCCTATCCCCATATTATTCATTCATTCATTTCGTATAGGCCATCTATTGACCGCGTCATTCCAACTGTCTCCTACTGGCTTTGATGTTTGCCCGGTACGCCCGCATTCGTTCTTGGTGGACTTCCTTCCGTTCCTGGGTCCAAATCTTTCCCGTTTTCAGCTTCGGTTTTTCTTGGAAACCTTTACAAGCTTGAAGTTTCCTTTTGAGTGGGGCGCGCTCCTGAATGTCTGTTGGTGTAATCCCCACTTCTTTCAGATCTTTATCCAGTTCAATGAACCAGGCCCATTTTGTTTTCCTCTCCTGAAAGTAAGTTATGTTGCGGTTGGTCAGTCTCGCTGGGCTCATTCGTTTAACGTGCCCAAAAAATGGTATCCTTCTCTTCCGGATGACGTTACTTATCTTCCCCACATTAGTATATAGTTCATGGTTATGCCGTCTTCTGCATTCCCCATTGTCTTTGATGGAACCCAATATCTTTCTCAAAATTTTCCTTTCTTTGGCCTCCAGTTTCTCGCCCAAGCCTTTTTTGTTCATTGTGAGGCATTCAGAAGCATGCAAGACCTCCGGACGGATGACACTGCAGTAATGTTTTAGTTTTGCGTTGAAGGATATTGACCTTTTCTTATAGATGTCCTTAGTTAAATGGTAGGCCATTTCCATTTTGCTCATGCGTGATGTGAATGCTTCTTTCTCTGATAATATCCCTTCCCTGACCCGTCTTGAAAAGAAAAGTACATGGCCATTGGCTGCATTAATAATAAAATAATAGGTGTTGTAATTTCTCCCTATATTATATTATTATTAGTATCATATTATGGCGTACAACGACGAGACAAATCCCCTCGGTGCCAGAAACAAAACTCGAGGGCCCTAAAGGGTCCTCGAAAACTACATTATAAGGCTCTAAATCCAACAGTTCCTGAAATATTCCCAGAAAACTAATTTAATTTAATTTAACAAACTAATGAAGGAATGCAAATCGGTAACCATGAGAACATTATCTCAAGGGGTGGCATACAACTTTCCTTCTATTTCTGTAAGAAGCAATGTCACTCCATTTATTACATTTCTGTGAAAGTTTGCAAATGGCTATAAGGTTATCACGGAACTAACGTAGACTGTATAATTCATCAATGCAATTAAGGGGGTCAAGGGGTAACCTAGAACTTTTCATGCAATTTTCACGTTCGACATTTAGTACAGAAGGTCTATTATATCTCCAAACAGCAACATTATTTTCAAAAATTCCTGAATTGAACCAGCATTTTTTGCGGCTTTTAGGAATCTGGGCAATTTGAGGCTAAATAACCTGAATTTTCATGCACCGCAAGCCTTTATAATTTATGAAAGGGGTCTTCCTGTGTATGGGCACCTAGCACAACGTAGAGGGTCAGTTTTTATGTGACGTGTATTGCATTTCGTCTACAAGCCTTTCAATTCTATTTCACGCCAGGAAGTACACTTTAGGTGAATTTAGTCTGAGAGCACATTTTAACTTTTTTTTTGTCGACATACGGGTTCATTGTAAGGATGATTTTGTTTGATACTGTGTGGTAGATATACCCATATTTGGATATCTGGGTAATATGTTGTAGACAATAGAATTGTCTGTCTGTCTGTCTTTCTGTGTATCTTTATGTACGCCTATACCTCGTGTTCGGATGCTTGGTGCATCGTAAAATTAGGTATGGTAACCATGAGAGTCAATACACCAATCATTTATAAAACTCTTCACTGTACTTTTCATACAGTACAAGGGTGGATATAGGGAAAAACTTCTCAATATACATGCTAAAATAGACGAAATATAAAAAATATCCTAGAAGGACGACCAAAATTCGGGAATCTATAAAGGGTCTCCGAAAACGACATTTTAAGGGCCTTAAATTAACAGTGTGTGTGATATTCCCAGAAAACTAACTTCGTTCTGATAAACTAGAAGGAATGACAAACCGCTAACCATTGCTACAGTAGCTCAATTGATAATGTCTGGTGTTAACAACGAACACCGTTCGAAGAACGGGTACTTCTGCTAGTAATACTATAAATGCGCTTCTTTTACCCTTTCAATATGTACACCTAAACAAAAGTTAATCAGAGATATTCCGTACCCAAGTGTTTCATAATTATTTTAATTCGTAGAGACCTCCTGGTGAAGTGGCTAGCATTCTTAGCTGTCGCCCTGGAGGTCCGGGTTCGATTCCCAGCTCCGACAAGAAATTTAATTCATGTCTGGGCTGCAACGGGGTACACTGAGCCTCGTGAGGCAAAACTGTGAAGAGGAGGGATCGGCTCCCACCTCAGCCATCCCGGAAATGGTTTTTCGTGGTTCCTCACGTCTACTTCAGGCCGCGGCCGCCTCCTTCCCAATCCTCAACTGAATTACAAATATACGGGCTATATCAGGCACTACGATGAAAGAGATTAACAGACAAATTCTGCAAACACCTTGGTACACGGGGCTAAATGACCACGATGTCCAAGTCTTTCAAATTGTAGGGCTAATTGTCCATGTAACTGTACCATCTTTAGTGTATTGACAAGTCTGATTTATATAATTTCTTTTATCATGTACTGTTTTACCGTATGTCATGTAATTATCTGTTTAATTGTTGGACTGTGAATAATTATTACATTTTTCTATGCTTCTCGTACAAACAGTACTGGGCTAATATTTATGCAAGCAATTCGTTTCATTCCAAACTTTTACTAAACAGACGTTAATCAAAAAAAACAACAACTTACGTTATAACGTGGCTGAACGTCTAAACCTTCAGTCCTGAAGATGATGCCATCCAGAGCAGGTTCTTCATTGCTGCATTTTTCTTCATTATCTCCAACTTCGACGTTTTGTTCAAGTGCCTTATGCAAATAAAAGTCCTTGTTCGCACATACAAGGCAATAATTTTCCTGTTGATTTCAGGAAATTTAGTCTGTATGATAGATGTTAGGGTTTCCATCACCTTGTTGGACTTAGAATATTGTTGCCCGTGGAAGGAAGCGAAAATTACTTCAAACTGCGTTATTGCAATCATGAATCATCCATTCTGGTGTTGGAGAAGTGAGCCCTCATTTAGAAATGATAGTGATCTAGTCGTGTTCAGCAGTTAGTTTTTCAACATTAGGATCTTTTTCAGCAACATTTCCTAAAGAACAGTCAATGTTTTTGCATTTGAAAGCAATAAAACCTGTGATGTATTTTAAGGCCTCGTGAGTCACATCCTCATTGCGGCATGTTGAATTGCCATGGTCGAGGTTGATATCTTGAAGCAACTGTTCTTCACTTCCATCGCCTGAATACTCACGAAGTACATGGGATGAGGTAGGTGACTATCATTGAGATGCACAGTCACTAGAGAGGAACTTCTCGAATTTTTATGTTGTTTCTTCTAGTATGCAGTCAGAAGAGCAACCTGGTTGACTTGCATCCTCAGCAACAGACACACCACCGGACAAAGGTATCTCGTTCTCATTCCCTCTTAATATTAGGAGGCGCATTCGGTTCTTTACTTCGAAAGGCGTAGGGTTGTTATAGAATACACCAAGGCCGCGAAGACGAGAAAATAAATTTTCGAGGCAATCTTGATTTAGTCTTGAGGTAAAATATAGGTCACACCAATGCTTTCGAGATCTAGAAAAAGTCCAAAAAGAGAGTTAATTGATATTAAGAACCCTTTCTGAAATGGGAGAAGGCCGCTTCTCTTCCCTAGACGCATGCCTGAACATATGTCTAGGAACCTTCTTGAGGTGTTCTCGTGGCTTATGTGATTCAATCCATAACCACTAAGGGGAGCCTTCTCATCCTTGGGGAATCTAGAATTTAGTACATCAATTACATCGTTAATTAATTCAATATTAATTCCTTGCTGATCTTGGTTTAGAATGTACTTCACAGCTTGGGCAGTGTGGCGGGAAAAGAGCTCTGCAGCCTTTCTTACATTTTGTCGAGCACGTCCACTAACAGTCAGGTGGGCTTGAGAAATATGGTGTGTGATTGTTAGATCACCTCTCTGATGTTCCAGGAGATCTTCTATCAATATTTTCGTGACAGTTGTTCCCTCGGGTAGAGTAATTCCTTCATCTAGGAAGTGATTTCGGAGAAGTTTTAACAAGTGAGGGACGTCACAGAAAAAAAGAACACTTTCTTATTACTGTCTACTGGGTTGTAGAAATACGTCTTGCTAGAAGATACCCCCAGTTCTTTCCATACCTTCGCATTTTTACCCCCCATATCACAAGTGATAGCCACAACACGCCCTTCAGCTCCTTCTACCTCCCGGATTATGGATTGTAACAGTGTGCTCGTCATCGTGACATCAAAGTCATAGTACACAGGATGTTTCCATGGCGAAAATAAATTGCGAATCATCGCCACCTGAACGTTCTTATGAGGCACAAGTATCACATCATCAGATGAATCGTAACTCACGCGACCGTCGATGTTCATTTCATCGAAACTTAGAACAGCCAGTGCTTCGAAAGGTTTGAAAGTTTCCGACCTAGCTTTAATTAAACTAAGAACTTCGGTTAAAATGCCCGGTCTACACTTGAACTGTCTTGCCCATTTTTGGAGAGTTGAGCGGCAAGGCAATGGATACTTCCTTTTCCACAAGTACGCTTACGCCTTGGGAGAAAGAGCTCTTAAAGTGAGAGCATTCGCGATGTCTTTAGGCCCCCATCTAACGCGTTTTTTCATTCTCGGTAAACAGCGAATTTGGCCAGATGTAAAGCATTGCAACACAATATCTTTTACTTCTTTATCTATAACTTGCTTTATGCCCCAATGTGATCTTTTGTAGGATACTACATGTCTTTTAGGTTTAACTTGCTTAAAAGCAGCATTCTTCTGCACCAGGATAGCATTCTTTTTCACCAGGGCAGCATTTTTCCTCTTTAAGAACTCTTATTTCTTTCCGTAATTCTTTAATTTCTTGCTCTTTCATTAATAGGTCAGAGTCAGTGATTACGTCTGTGTTGGTTTCCTTGTCGAGTTTTCTTTTCTTTGGGGATGACGAATACAATGTTGTTAGAACCCTCTTCCGCACTGACCTTGTGTCACAGCGGAGTTTCCGATCTGTTCCAACCTATAGAGAGAAATAACTTTAGAACAACTGTTCATGCAAGATATATACTCATGAATTCACAGCTTAAACAATAACGCTCTTATTTAAAGGTGATTTTCTTTAATGCTCTAACGCTAACGCTATTTACATCTGAAAGTTCATTACAACAGACCCGCACCTAATATACTGTTTTTCTCCGTCCCTAGAGAACAATAGGGTAAAGGAATGTCAAGACACTACTCGCACTGCACAAACGTGAAGTTGCACTACCACTTTAACTTCAATTCGTAGATTATAAAAAGTAATGCCATTTTAAAACTCTCAAACGTGCCCAACGATGTAGGCCTAATAAAACTGTATAATATAGAAGTTACGAACAATGCAACAGTAAAGAAGACTGTGTTTAACATCAGTAATAAATTATATCGTACGTTATCTCCTATATTGCTGGCTCCTGCTACAGGACATTCAATTTGATCTCCAAGCCAGTTGGGTAATTTTTGAGATGGAACAGCGTGTGATTTCAGTATCTTCCATAAAGACAGACCCAATAATTCATTTTTCAAATCCCGCTCGTAGTCCTCGGGAAGGAAATGTACTGAACATATTCGTGCATTGAGTACATTTATGAAGTCCGCTCGCTTGTACCGCGATACCCACTTACGTTGAAATTCCAGGGTTTGGGGGAAACGATGGTAAACTACGTTTTGAGTCTTGTAAGAAATATTATTACATTGTGCAACGGTACAATTAGATTTATTTTTACTCATTTCTCCATAAACGCAAGTAAAATAATGCGGAAATTAAATAAAGTATGCGAAAAAGATCTCAGGCAAATTCTAGACCGAGAAATTCGTGACAGGAACACATTTAGAAGATTGGTGAACAACTACCAAGGTTTTAAAATGGCATCAACTTCCGGAAGACGGAGAGGACCTTTGTCCGAGGAACATAAACAGGCACTCGTCGCTGGGGGCAGAACATACTGGCAGGAAGTCAAAGCCGGAACAAGAGCAAGACCTAGACACTAAAGTGAAGTTGGTTGTTACCACGCAGTCCATAGAGGCTCAACTCGATGTATAACAAGATGTTCAGCAAAGAACATATAGCCTACTTTCTCCTAAATGTATGGGTATCTTTATGACTCTTTGTCCTCATCCCTAAAACAATCACCCCAACCACAATGTATTGTTTGTTTTCTTTTATATTGATAATAAGCCAGTAAGTGTCAATATCAATATTATATACTTTATGATGATTGAATAACAAAACTACTAACTTATTGTAATGCATTCACGTCCGTTAATCTCTATATTAAGCCAGCCTGCAAAATTAAGAATCTTCCGCCCCAATCACAGTAGGTGGTGCTGCGACCTATCAGTGAATTAATCTTTATCTTGTACGCCTATGCACTGCCATCGTAATGTACTACGATGGCAGTGTTCTATGGGTGTTGAATGAGTAGGCAGTTTAAAGTAGCCAAGAGGGAGGCGATCCAGCTGGCAGTGTTTAAAGGTATTCGGAGCGCGATCGTGGCTAATAGTTGAACTACCAGTATTACAAAATTGCCATACTTCAGGAGGCCAGCTCAGGCATTTACACAGCGTTATGTTTGGAACAATATTACCCACATAACCCACAAGAGAACAGCACCGTACAGAGGCATTAATAAGGCTGTGGTTAATGACAACGTGTATCTAGTTCTTCTATTCTCCTTTTTCTAATGTCTTCTGTTTATGTGCGATGCTGGGACTGTGATTTTATTAATATACGAGTGTATACTTTATCCTCTCCTTTGAGCTAAATGACATTCTGTGGAAAAAGCTCGTGCACATCATTTGTAAAAGAATTCAAGAAAAAAAAACCTAACTGTAGCAGCACTCGATCCCCAGTCAACTGCGTGTCATACTAACATGCTAGCCCAGAGCTAACCGTATCCATGACGTCAGGTGTTCTTAACTGACATATTAGATACAAACTGTTGGCAAATAATGACTTTAAATAAACGATTTCTTCACTGCAGTACATCTTCAATAAAGATCATTTCATACAAAGTTTATATTATTGTATCAGTACGGTATATCACATACAACATACTAAAACTACTGAAATATAAGACAGGCACATGAGGACAGCTGCCATCTTGTCGTGTGACACAAACGGCTCAGCTCTTTTAAGCCACTCATACTGTATAATATTATAATATTAAATTATAATAAATAACGGATCACGACCTTCAGGATAGCTTAAACCCCCCTAGGCTCGATAATCGGAATTGGTGGGTCTTAAGCTATTTATTAAAATGGTTGCATAATTCACATGGCCGCCATCCTGAAATGGCATGGCCGATGACCTTGAATATTGGGTGAAAGACGCGTCCTATATAAGGGTATGTTTTCACCAAATTTGGTAGAGATCGGATGATTAGTTTAGCCGTAATTTGATTTTACGTTTTGAACATTTGAGTGGCCGCCATTCTGTTTTGGTAAAGATGGCGGCGATATAAAGTATGACACTGAGGTATCCTTTACTAGTGCTACCTCTGTACCAAATTTCGTTCAATTTGGTTTCACCGTGTTCGAATTGATAGGGGGGGACAGACATTCTGAGTACACACACTCACACACACACACACACACACACAGACTCACACACACACATACACACACACACACACAGACTCACACACACACATACACACACACAGACAGACAGACACACTTTTTTCGCCCTGTGTTGATCTCATAAGTCTACTTTCATTTTTTGCGAAAATCGAAAGTAGGCTAAAAATAAGTATGACCAGGTACTGTAACTTCTCCACTAAATACGTTTCGTACACTATAAACAATAACAATAACGCTCATAAACAGACAATGATTAGCCTACACAGGGACTGCCGCACGTGGAGACTAGATGCCTGCCCAGTGACGTAGATGCTCCCTGGCTGGCTGTATGGCGGGTAGATGACTGTCAACAGACCTTGAAATATAGTCCGGGACAGCTTAAATAAGTTACTAGATCAAAACAGGGTAGGCAATATTAACAGCCGTCCCATATGCCTAAGTAAATGTTGGTTTAAGGTTGCATTTCTTGAAGATAAGTTGTTTTCAGGTGCGAGCACATTGTCGCCAACTCTGCTTAAAATCTCGCCATCTCCAAAGACCATAATACCAGTAAAATTCCGTACCACACAGTTGCCGACATGTTTCTGGCAATAACTCCCAGAATGCATTTTTCACAAAGTCAGCCAACATTATAATTACGACTTTAACTAATGACTTAAATAATTTCACCGTTTTCTTTGTAAATTCAAGTCTAATGAAGTTGTAACAAGTTGTACAAGGTAAGTACCGTACTACTAATATACATCGATTAAAACAGTTTTTACAGTTATTATAGACTCTTGATAGCCTATGTGTGTGTCAAATCCACTTGTCTGAGATGTTTCGAAACTTTTATTTAATTAATTTTTGGATAAATTCTTATTTAGATTTCATCATGACGCCTAAAAACACGAGAACAAGATTGGAGATGGATTGGAGTAACTCTACGAAGATCACTACAATTTAAGTAAGTAGGCCTAGCCTAGACCTACAAAATTAAAAGTACAGAGTTATTTAATCGTTGTTTTATTTATTTTTATATTCAGTCAGAGCACAAATAACGTAATAAAAACCTTAATAATCTTTGGAAATTTTGAAATAGTCTTCCGACTGCATTTTCAGTATAGGCCTAATTCAAACATAACCTAAAATATAGCCTATGTAAGTTCTCTCTCGGGAATATATTCTTAGGTTCAATTCGCCTTCTAATATAGTAAAGTATATTATTCTCGACTTCCAAATGCCGTCAGCCATAATATTATAATACATTGCACATGTAACTCTTAAGCTTGGAAGTAGGCCTAGTCTATGATTCACAATCGGTTGGTGGTAGTGAATGTATTGGTGATTATTTATGAAGCTTATAACTTATGTACTTGGCTACTGTAGTAGTAGGCAGATAAAATATTTATATTAGGCCTATTTTTATTTGTTTCAGTCATGGTTGCGACAGAGTAGTGTGATGCCCTTCAACGAACTTCAAGGGTTGTGCAACATGAATCAATCACCATTCTGAAGAGCCATATACTCACATGTGCATAGCGTATGCTCTGCGCAGGAGTCACATATGCAAATTTTCAGAGAATATCAAAAATATCTCATAGCTCTCTTTTAGTTCTCGACATAAGTTACTGCACCACTGAATGTCTGGGTGAAAATTACTGATGTACTAATGTTGGGTGAGACAAAGTCATTGTTCACTACTTGGTTAGATGACACGGTTTGGGCAAAGCCACTGGTTGCAATACGTTATAGATATTGGTCGCAGCTAAAGCCTACTTGTATTATTAATTCTGAATGAATGTAGAACGTGGCTTATACACCTGCATCGGACATGATTGTGACTGTATGCTGTGATGGTTGCGCTAGAATTATTAGCACACAGGTAACGATATTTGTAGGCTATACATTATACGGTAATAGAAAACTATAAATTTCATAGATCTCGTAGGCCTATACTACACAGCTTGGACATTCTTAAAACTCACGACACGTGAATAATGAAATAAAAGGCAAAACCATTGCCTGGATTAAGATTATTGATGCGTGACTACCCCCACTCTGCGTGACAAAAACCGGGGGTGTTATATATTAGCTAACGCGGCCCGCGTTACCTCAATTTTTCATATTAAAGCATTGTTGTTCTTTCTTATGGCTAGCCCAGATTCCAATCCATCAGCTTTATTGCATTCCAATAGAGTTGTGTGAGGTTTCCTGAAGTTCTAGCAGTCACATCAAGTTTGTTGCAATGTGGCAGGTGGCCCTTATCCATTTTACTTCCAGGTTCGTGACAAAGTGTGCATTTTTCAGATCTCAGGATGTCGCAAATAGGATCACGACTTATATAGATGGAATTCCAGCTGATTCTGCCATTTTCGATGTTAATTATGCACAAGTGCAGTATTCCCAATCCCACACTTACGGGACTACTTTGTATAAGCGCGGTACCATGAAACAAAATAGCGCCAAGTTCGAACCAGTTCGCAATGGATTGTGCAAGCTGTTTTTGTCTATACCAATAATTGTTAATTCATTAGGCCATACAAACACCCCTGGATTTTGTCACGCACAGTGGGGGTAGATACGCATCAATAATTTTCATCCAAACCCATGGTTTGTGCCTAGACCAATAACTTTTAGGCAGTGAGGCGCTGGTTTTGCCGATTAGTTCGAAACATGAAATTCTTGCGATCAGCGTTCATTACAGTGGTAAATACTGTTCTACATACAAAACAAACCTAACCTGGGGCTTAAGCCCAGACCTCCTTGCTTGTAGTGCAATCGGTTATTTTCGTCTAACCAAGTAGCGACCAATGGTTTCATCCAGTCAGTCGTCTAACCAAGAAGAGCTCGTTTATCTCTTTTTCTCACATAATGACAACATTACATGTGTCGTCTAATGTAGGCCTATTTAGTATCGGATATGTTGGTAACTAATGACGGCAATGTGATCGCTCACTGCGGCAGTTTCACATACCAAATATGCTGTCGAACATGGCTGCGGTTGTTAAATATACAATAAATAAAAACACATATTTAAGTGATTTAGCACATATATCCGGTGCAGAAATGATCAAGGTTAGTAGTTACAATTGATAATGTCCCCCCCTCCTCCCGCCAAAAGATGAAATAAGGTATGAAAATGATATATTATCAAAGTGAAAGCGAAAAGAAAAAAGAGTGATACATGGTACAGAATTAATCTGAAATTTCACTACAGTATATGTCGTTTTATAAAAGGGCATAGCGGGTGGGTTACAGACAGCGAAGGAGAAAACATCTATTAGAACATCACTTCCATAATTATTATTCATCATTACACAAGGTATTTAGGCTAATTTAAGTATTCTACTTGGTTCATCACTCCTGAAGTGTTACCTCTATTACGTATGTCGTTTTGCCTTGAATATTTTTGGTTGAAGGCAGGTTATTATTTTATTTTAGAATATGCACTGAAAATTTGATGAAATCAGCGTAACCGCAGCCTTCGTAAAGAGGTTTACGCAGGCCAGCGCGTATCCCATTTATGAACAGCTGACTGCGGTTGACTGTAGCGTTGGGGGCTGCACCACTAGCGCTGGCCAACATCGGGGCGCGCTTGAACTCGGTCAGTGATAACACTATGTATTCTATTCGTCATGATAATGCTATTACTATGATCATGCAGAAATGAGTGGAAGTGTAGAGGACGTACGCATTCGCGACAACGCTGCCTTCAGTTCAATTCCCTCTCATATATTCCGCTCTCGCAATTTAAATATCTCAGCTCTCCACAGAAAATTGTTTTGTGTTGGTATCTTATAATTATAATTTTCGAGATATTACTCCGTCGATAAAGCTTGCCTTTCAACGCCTGTACTTAACTCGTCAATTTCTGAGTGAATTCATTGAATTTTCTACAAGTGGCTTTTAATGTGCCGGTTGACGAGAGGTCAGGAGACTATTCTACCAACCATCTCGCGTTGTGCGGCTAGCATTTTTTGGCAGTTGGTCCAGGTTCAATTTCCAGCTCTGCCAAGAAATTTTAATTTTGGTCTGAGGGATGGAACAAGGCAGATTCTGCCTCGTGAGGCAAAACTGAGAAAAGGAGGGTTCGATTCCCATCTTAGCCATCTTGGAAGTGGTTTCCACGCTTCTACTCCTGGCAAATGTCGGGATGGTTCCTAATTAAGGCCATGGCCACCTCGTTCCCAATCCTCATCTGAATAATAAATGCACACACTAATCCAGCCATCACAATAACATAGGTTATCAGACAAATTCCACATGCCCAAGTACACAGATCTACATGACCATGATGTCACAAAGCCGCAAAATCAACCAACTGCTGCTTTCTACCATTCCAAGACGAAATCTTCGAGTTGCCATTAGTCTTATGCCCCTAAAATCCACGACTAGTTCCAATGGTTTTAGGCCTAAGCATTGGATCAACCATCTTCTTGCATCTCAATAGGGATTTGCCAATAGGCTTTCAACAGCTTGTCTCAATTCTGCCTTCATATATGTAGGCCTATACATGCAAGAAATGAGTATGGTACTTATCAAAAATAAAGAAATAATAAGCTAATATGTACCCTACTATTATATTTCTCTCTTACTCCTAAATCCTTCTCTGAACACTCATCTTAAAACAGTATGGTCTGCATTTTTGGACTAATTATAAAAATATAGCCTATAAGAAGAAATGAACATGCTCATCTTTAGCTCCCTGGCGAAAATAATTGAGTAAGTATTAATGTTTCTGTTCTTATGCATTTTATATGATGCTTTAAAAATCAATCTAGAAGAGATAATTTAAGTCAACTTCACTACCATAATACTGCTTAAGAGTTACTGTCGAGGACTGGTGACCAAGATGTCCCTAACTTGAGCAAGGACTGCTTCACAACTTCATGTAAAACGTATTTTCGTAAAAGGGCCTTTACTTAGTTTGGATCATTTGCGATACGTGTTACATGGATGTGTGTGCTGACTTTTTGGTGTTAAATGATGTAAGTTGGCAACACCAAATGTGGCGGCCATGTTGGTTTTCTAGTAACTTATTTAAGGTGTCCTGGACTATAGTTCGAGCAAGGATCATGTAACTTAAATAGATGCGTCACTCATATATATTTAATAACGGAATATCACACAATGTGCATACATAAAACCGTTAGTTTTGAGTACACTGATACAAAAGAGTCATTGTTATTTTGACACATATCTCCGCGTGATAGCGTTCACACTTTTTCCCGCTCAGTCCACAGTTCATGGAACTTCTTCCTATAGCATAGCTTGTGGTGGAATCCATGAGCTGCGAAGCGTGTGACTCATATTATATAAGGTTTCATGGAGGGAAGGCGTGCTTTGGCTAGCCCGAGACTATTTTCAGCCATTTTGGCCTACATCCTTCGAGCATACAATAGGATAGAGAGGGCGCTGCCAGCGGGACTTGGAGCCAAAATAAACACATTGAACTCTACAATTCAATCGTACAACATGGCGCCTAAGCCCGAGCTGTCAGCGTGAGCGGGAGATTAGACATAATTATTGACACACCGGGGGGACAAGGGGGGGGGGGTGATAGGAGGGGGTGGCGAACTTTATTATTAAGGAGATTACACTTCAACGACTATCGATGAGGCGTAGAGAAGTAATGCCCTGGTGGTAAATTTCCTCCCCCAACGGCGATGGTAGTAGGCAAACTGTAGAGAAAAATGCTGACACAGCCTTACCTGTTATCAGAGGACCTTGCAGTGTGTCACGGTGACCATCCGATACAAGAAGACGAGCCCTGAATTGAACGGGTGGAAGTATGGCAGACAAAAGGATAATCCTATATAATTATATATTAAGTAGCTGGCAGGCAGCCCTTCCTAATCCTGCTGTATGAAACATGGCCAGATTGTTTGGAAAGAAATAATTTAATTTAAAATCTGAAATAATAGACTAAACAATCTTATATATAAAAGTGAAAGTCTGTATGTATGTGGGTCTGTTCCGTAGACAAATCTACACCGTTACACCAATCTCAACCAAATTTTGCATACACATAGTTTAGGACCCAGAAGGAACCGCTGGCTACATGAATTTTCGATAGTATTTCATTCATCTGATTTCGACCCTTTTGCACTCCAGCACATGCAAATCAAATCATAAAATATACTCATGAAGGAATGGCAAGGCGGATAGTTTCCATGGCAACATAGCTCAAGTCGAGACACGGCCGACTGGATGCCATTTGCGCTCTGCACTACTGGTATAGAAAATGAGGATCTTTATTTGAAATCCCGTTAGTTACTCAACTACTCACACAGCACTGTCAACCGAGTTTAGCATAACAAAGACTTGACACTATCTTCTACTATATATTTGTCAAATACCACTCACTCACTCATTCATTCATCACGAAATCTCAGAAACCATCAAACGGATTGGAATAAAATTTGGTATGCAGCTTCCCCAAGGGCCGCAAATGCCCACTAAGAGAGGATTTTGGGATATTCTGGTTCTAAAAGGGTGTTAAGGGGTTAGACCTGCATTTCATTGAACAGCAATATCTCCCGATTGGTTTCATTGGGGGATGTGATACTCGGCACATAAACTCATCATTAAAAATAAGAAGACACGAGTCGGAGGGTTTTTCGATGAGGTGTATATTATGAGGTGAAAGGGGTGAAAAGTGGGGATTGAAAGATTCCTAACGGAGCGTGTATCTCTTAAACGACATAGGCGAGGAGTTTGAAACTCAGCGGGAAAAAATCAGCATAAAAATAAGTAAATATGTGTTTGACCGTTTTATCATAAATCCAATTTAAGGGGCCCATGGGTAGGGGTGAAATTCTGGAGGGGGGGGGGGAGAAACAGGAAAGAAAGTGTCCTAACTGATTGACTGACTGACTCACTCATCAAACTCAGAGGGAAAAACTGCTTTAAAGTAAGTAAATAGCTGTTCGACAGTTTTTTTCATAAATCAAATTTAAGGGGTTCATGGGGAGGGGTGAAATTCTGAAAAAAGAAAATTGAAAGAAAATGTCCTGACTCACTCAACTCACTCACTCATCATCGCCCAGCCAAAATTATTGAAGTTAGAAACATGACAGTTTGGGGATATGTTCATTGTATTACAAAACAGTCTACTAAGGGAGGATTTTCGGATATTCAGGTTCTAAAGGGGTCTTAATGGGGTTAAACCTGCATTTCATTGAATAACAATATCTCCCGATTGGTTTCATTGGGGAATGTGATACACGGCATATAAACTCATCATTAAAAAGTAAGACACGTGTCTGAGGGTTTTTCGATGTGGTGTATATGATGAGATGTAAGGGGTGAAAAGTAGGGATTGAAAGATTCCTAATGGAGCGTGTATGTCTTAAACCACATAGGCGAGGAGTTTGTTCTCGGAGGAAATCGATCAGCTTAAAAATAAGTAAATATGTGTTTGACCGTTTTTTCATAAATCCAATTTAAGAGGCCCATGGGGAGGGGTGAAATCCTGTGTGGGGGGGGGGGGCAGGAAAGAAAATGTCCTAACTGATTGACTGACTGACTCACTCATCAAACTCAGGGGGGAAAACTGCTATAAAGTAAGTAAATAGCTGTTCAACAGGTTTTTTTTATCAATCAAATTGAAGGGGTTCATTGGGAGGGGTGAAATTCTGAAGGGAAAACAAGTAGTTCCGTGAAGAACTATACAGCCTATTTTCATATATCCTACTTATATTAATTGCCACTATCAACATACACAATTTCAGTTTGATTGCTGTAATAGATTCGTAGATATTGAGAACCGACTAAATATTTCGGATGGTCGCCATGTTGGATTTTATATATGTAGGTCCTAGAGTTATGTACTGTTACATGCAGATTATTGTGAACGTGTAGTATTCAAACTTCAATCGCATAATTAGGACACAAGAAAAAACAAGGAGATTGAAAAAATTTTCACAGCTGCCATCTTGAGGTTATGGAAACAATAGAAATAAATTAGATGCCAGTGGATTAACATTCGGATAAAGATTTACTGTACCAAGTTTCACTGCACGCGGATGGTTAAATTGCGAGAAACGTCCATGTGAATATTTATAATTCGCGTCACCGCCATGTTGGATTTGTGATCACCAGGTTATTTAAAGTCCTATAGGTGAACTTAAGTTCATAGCCCCTATGAACATTAAAAAAAGCAGTATGATTGCTAAAATAGATTCGTAGATATTCAGTATCGTCTAAATATTTCGGATGGTCGCCATGTTGGATTGTTAAATGTATAGGCCATAGAGTCATGTACCATTAAAGGAAAATTATTGCGTAGGTTCATTATTCAAACTTTCACTTCGATCGCATGACTACATCACAAGAAATAAAAACTTAATTTTAAAATTCGCACTGCCGCCATCTTGAGGTTATGTAAACAATTGAACTAAATTAGATACCAGTGGATTACAATGTGTATAAATATTTCCTGTACCAGGTTTCAGTGCGCTTGGATCATTAAATTGCGAGAAAGGTCTATTTAAAATGTTCAAATTCGCTTGGCCGCCATGTTCGTTTTGTAGTTAACCGGTTTTTGAAAGTCTTATAGATCGACTTCCAGTAGTGCCCTTTATCTCCGTACAAAATTTTAGGGAGATACCGCTAATAGTTTCAGAGATATAGAATGCCGGTGAAATATTTCACACATCCGCCATCTTGTGATTATGTAAACAATTGAACGAAGTTAGATGTCGGTGCATTACAATGTATATAAACATATACTGTACCAAGTTTCATTGCGTTTGGTTGGTCAAATCGCGAGAAACGTCTATTTAAAACTCACAAATTCGCTTGGCCGCCATGTTGGTTTTGTAGTTACCAGGTTTTCAAAAGTCACATAAGTGAACTTATAGTAGTTCTCTCTATCACCATAGAAAATGTCAGGGTAATATCGGTAATAGTTTCGGAGATATTGAATGCTGGTGAAATATTTCGCACAGCCGCCATGTTGGATTGGTGAGTCGTAACAAAATTTGAAGGGCACGGTCGAGGTCGCCGGGAATAGTGCTATGAACTTTCCGAGTTTCATTGAAATCGCTCCTGCCGTTTAGATTTTATTAGGGGGGGGACACACACACGAATCACACACACACACACACACACACACGCACACACACACGGACAAAAGGTGATCTCATAAGCCTATTTTTTCAAAATTGAAAATAGGCTAAAAGTGAAAGAAAATGTCCTGACTCACTCACTCATCATCGCCCAGCCAAAAATATTGAAGTTGGAAACATGGCATTTTGGGGATATGTTCGTTGTATGTCAAAACCGTACACTAAGGGAGGATTTTTGGATAGTCAGGCTCTAAAGGGGTCTTAAGGGGGTTAAACCTGAATTTCATTGAATAACAATATCTCACGAGTGGTTTCATTTTTGGATGTGATACTCGGCATATAAACTAATCATTAAAAATAAGCTGACATGTGTCTAAGGTTTTTTCGATGTGGTGTATTATTATGAGGTGAAAGGGGTGAAAAGTGGGGGTTGAAGGATTCCTAACAGAGCGTGTAGGCCTATATCTTAAACGACATAGGCGAGAAATTTGAAACGCAGCGATAAAACATCAGGTAAAAAGATCGGTGTTCGACCGTTTTTTTTTCATAAATTAATATAAGGGGCCAATGGAGTGGAGTGAAATTCTGGGGGGGAAAAGGAGAGAAAGTGTCCTAACTGACTAACTCACTCACTCACCAAACTCAGGGGAAAAGGACAGCTTTAAAAATAAGTTAATAGGTGTTCAAGCGTTTTTTCACAATCCAATTTAAGGGGCCCATGGGGAGGGGTGAAATTCTGGTAAAAATAATTGAAAGAAAATGTCCTGTCAGACTCACTCACTCATCACGCCCAGCGAAAACTATTAAAGTTGGAATAATGAAATTTTGGGAATATTTTCGCTGTATGTCGAAAACGTCAACTAAGGAATGATTTTTGTTTATTCGGGTTTTAAAGAGATGTTGAGGGGGTAAACGTGCATTTCATTGAATAACGATATGTCATGACTTGTTTCTTAGGGGATGTGATATTCGGTATATAAACTAAAACTTAATCATTAAAAATAATCAGACATATGTCTAAGAGTTTATCGATGTGGTGTATATTATGAGGTGATAGGGGTGAAAATTGGGGGTTGAGGTATTCTTGACGGTGCGTGTATCTCTTAAAGGACATAGGCTAGAAGTTTGAAATTCGGCGGAAAAAGAACAGCTTAAAATACAAGTAAATAGGTGTTTGACTGTTTTTTTTCATAAATCCAATTTAAGGGGCCCTTGGAGAGAGGTGAAATTCTGGAGAGAAAAAAAAAAACAGGAAAGAAAGTGTCCTAACTGATTGACTCACTTACTCACTCATCAAACTCAGGGGGAAAACAGCTTTAAATAAGTAAATAGGTGTTCGACGGTTTGTTTCATAAATCCAATTTAAGGGGTTCATGGGGAGGGGTGAAATTATCAAAAATAAATGAAAGGAAATGTCCTGACTGACTCACTTACTCATCATAGCCCAGCCAAAATTATTAAAGTTAGAAACATGAAATTTTGGGGATATGTTCGTTGTATGTCGAAAACGTCCACTAAGGAAAGAGTTTTGAATATTCAGGTTCTAAATAGGTGTTCAGGGGGGGGGGGGGGGTAAACGTTCATTTCATTGAATAACAATATCTCACGAGTGGTGTCATTTGGGGATGTGATACTTGGCATATATTCTAATCATTAAAAATAAGCTGACACATGTCTAATGGTTTTTCGATGTAGTATATATTATGAGGTGAAAGGGATGAAAAGTGGGGGTTGAAAGATTCCTAACGGACCGTGTATCTCTTAAACGACATAGGCGAGGAGTTTGAAACTCGGAGGAAATCGATCAGCTTAAAAATAAATAAATAAATAAATAAATAAATAAATAAATAAATAAATAAATAAATAAATAAATAAATAAATAAATATATAAATAAATAAAATAAATATGTGCTCGACCGTTTTTTCATAAATTCAATTTAAGGGGCCTATGGGGAGGGGTAAAATTCTGGAAGAAAAACGTCCCCTAAGGAAGGATTTTTGGATGTTCACTCTCATCGACCAACCCAAACGATGAAAGTTAGAAGAATGATATTTTGGGGATATGTTTGTTGTGTGTCGAAAACGTCTACCAAGGAGGGATTTTTGGATATTCAGGTTCTAAAGGGGTGTAAATGGGGTTAAACCTGCATTTCATTGAATAACAATATGACACGACTATGACGCGAGCGAAGCGAGGCTAAAAATGAGACGATGTGCGTCTATGTATTACTCAATCACGCAAGTACCACTGGTCCGATTTACATGAATTTTACATGGAAGTAGCTGATTTACCTGGTTAACATAAAGGTTACTTTTGATTTCAATACTTTGTACTATATAAAGATGGCGACCATTTAATGACTTCACTACACCCTTTGGTTTAAAACTTTCATATTTCCATTTCAAATACAAAGAGAACGCTAAGAAATAGCAAACTTTTGATGGTATATACGAGGTTAAAAATTACATTTTCTATCCGAAAGGTATATCCAACCGTTAGCGAGTAAAACCTAAATTTGTGCTATAAAACACGGTCAACGCCGAGCGGTGTAGTTGGACCAAATGTTTCATCCTTAATCTCCCTCTGCGCAGCACCTCGCCTATCCCCTGTTTTAACTGTCACCTTCATATTTTAATTTATTTATGACGCGTAGCGAAGCACGGGTACTTCAGCTAGTAGAGTATAAATCCAAGGATAAAGAACAAACAATAAAGGGGCCTCACTGTCAGCAACAAACAATCCATATGTTCACTGTGGACACAGACTAGAACTTGAGATGTCAACAATACAACTTTTACAAATCTGGCATTAGGTGCCAAACGACAATTTTTACGAGACCTCGATGGGCAAGGTGAAGTTTTTTAAATAAAATAAGCTGCAGGCTTAAGCAAATCTTTAAACTATGACTGGACGTCAATCAGCAACAAAGTGCCACGAGGAATTAATGATCAAAGCCACGAGGAAAAATATTACAAACGATCACAGAAAAACAAATTTCAGATATCACAACAGCGAAAAGAATTCCATTAAATTTTACAAAACATACGACCTTTACGAAACACGCAACACATACTTCAATCCAAACATAGTGAGCCATGTCTGACCATAATTCCTCAATTAAAGACAATTGCAGCATATGAGAAAACAAAGGAAAATCAAATAACGTCCAACCGTATCTGCTCAACAACAATAGCAGATCTAATTAAGAAATGCAATTAAATATATTTCCAATGAGAAGCGAGCAATAAAATATACGGTATTGAATTTAGAGACGGTGGGCCAAGAAAATTAAAATTACAATATTTGAATTGGAACTCGGATCCAGCAAAGAGACTTTTAAAATAAATAAAATTTCAAAACTAGGAAGAAACATCAATAACGAATTTCGGATTACAAGAAAAAGTGACGTTAACATTAGAAAAATTCATCAACAAATAATTAAAAATTATATATGGAGCTCCCTATCATAAATTACATCACATGCCATAGCTCCATGGTTTCATCATCTTTAACGTGGTAACTTAAATAAATAATCTATAGTATTTTTCACTTACCTCACTTGTACAAAACACTTATCACATTTTTGACAGACAATTTATATTCTCGCCAATCTTTCAAGTACTACCATGATACCAGTTCATCGTACACTCAACAGGTCCAATTCCAGATACATCCATAATCCGTTTTATGTAGGGGATCGAAACCACGATTACTCCAAGATATCAGCTCCCTTTTCCAGAATAGATGAATGTTCATTACAAACGATTCCACCCGCAGGGAAGGCCAAATTGGCCCTCCCCCGAGAGAAAACACCAGTTACACTTCCTACTACCTCACGTTCAAAGCAATGAATCCTCTGTCCAACATGGCTGCCGCATGTAGCAGTCTTTTAATTTCACACGTTGTAATGTTTCTCTTATTATTCTCACAAATGTAATGTTTTCTACTACCCCTGCCTTGCACTTTGAAATATTTACTCTGACTAAGATATGTTGTATTAATGGGCGCCAAGACCTCAACGCTATGTTGAAATCTAAATTTATATTTAACAACACCTAGCTCTGGTAGAACACCTTCAAGAATCGTTTCACTCAGATCGTGGTATGATTTGATCATTAACCCAACTAACAATTGTATCAGGAGAGGGAATTTGGTCTATATCTAATGCTACCTACTGAAAGCAAAGATTGCATGGTTAAAAGAAATGAATTTATTATATAAAACAAGTATGGCAAAATTAATAATAATAATAAGTTTAAATTTAAATTGGAGCGTTGCGATTTGAATATTATCGATAGAGAATTACGTGAAAACGGAGTCGGATAAATTACTGATTTTACTCTTATTACCAATCTATGAAGTTACTGAAATACTGAATATAAAACAAAGAGACGAGAGATTACGTAGTTCTGAGTCATTCGCGCTTACCACTGGAAATTGCCGTAGCATTTCCCTCGTACTGGATGTTGAAGAGAGCTTCCCACAGTCTCCTGGACGTCGTCATCTTCTTCGTTAGTTGATGAGATACTTGTAGATATGATAACTTTATGGTCCGAACATCGGAACCCACACACGTGCAACCACACTGGTTAAGTTTTACAAAGATAGTCGTCCCTGCCTCCACGGCGCGCAAACCATACATGCACTCCTCGCCTCCCCTCTCTGGACCCGGCTTCTTCTCGCCCGCTCTCCTCTGATTGGCTGAGCCACCACGCGCTACCCCCCTCCTCAGGGTCATTACACTCGGCGCGAGGATGATGTCGATTACCGTTCCAGACTATTTCGCCTTTTCTTGAAGCAGCAACCCAGGCTTGCGTCATGCTTCTTGACAAGAATAAGCCTGTAGCCGAATTCCCAGTGACTCATCTCTCTCATAATACCCTAACTGACAAAACTCTGTAAAATTCTGAAATCATATAATTTTCTATGATAATGTTGTTCGTAATAATTTGCTTGATAGAGTTTTCTATGACATAGAAAACCTATCTGTATGCTTATAATTTCATAAAAATGCTCCAAAAAATACCTTAATAATAATAATAATAATAATAATAAGTTAATAATAATAATAAGTTACATGAAAACCTCTCTTGGCTGAACAATCTGCCGCGTAAATAAATATAGAATGCCTTCCTACTGACGTATGCCAGTGGCGTAAAATCCCCTCGAAAAACACGTTACATATTCGCCTCGGATCATCGGATGATTTACCGTGACGACGGTTCATTATGCGATTATCCCAGACACGTTAATAAAACCCCATCCAAAATACATATTACATAAATGAAATCACCCTAAATTACATGTATATACACTCATAATTTTTCTTTACGCACTTTGTGTCAAAGTTTGTTGTCACTATGGATTGCACTTTGCAACCAGTCCAATATTTTTCATATAGGATAATGTTCCACGGATATTTCCGCCTCTCAAATTTCTCTATGTTGGGAAAATAGACATAATTAATGTGTGAGCACTGTGTATTTATGATGTCACATCACACGCATCAAAGGTGTTCTGATATATTTATCACCACAGAACTTCCTAATTTCACTGGAGGTTCCTTCCTTATGGTGAAATTTAACCTCACTGATCTCACTGAGCACACGATCACACTATTGTGGCAGCGCATCGTGATCATAATACTTAATCCCTCTTTATAATAGACGAAATTAATATTGACTTCTGAAAAAAAAACAGTAAGTGCGCATTACATATAACACCAAATATTTCTCTGCCGTAATCGCCCTGCCTTCTTAAGTCCCCGTAGACCAAATTCTACTTAATACTAGTTCTCAACTCAGACCAGTTCTCCTCACACAAATAATACCTTTGTACAAATTACCTTAAATTACACACTTACAAATCTTACATGGCGAGGCCGTAAACAGAAATCACGTGTGCTGTTATGTATGAGTTTCATGAAGGACTGTCTCGCCTTCTGATGGCCCATCTTTTGTCTCGTGGACGCCTTAAGCAAAAATACCCTGTTCAAGTGCTCACCCATCTCTTGGAAACAAATGGGAATTCACCAGCGCTACCAAATTCTGGCCTTGGTGTATCGAGACATTTTAGTGCTCAAGAGCATCCGACAATCCCGTCATATTTCCCTGTACCTTAAAAACTCTCATTTACTTACATACTACCCCCCCCCCCTGTGGGACTTCTGATACGCCTGCCTGGAAGACCAGATCTTCCACGCACCAAATACCACACTTACTCATTTGATAGGCTGGCTCGCCAGCTAAACACCCTTACTTTATGACACATTCTTAATGTCATCACGTTGCTCCACTAGAATATTTCTCAGTGTCTGTAACGATGCCCTGTTACTACTGTCCACACATGCTAACCCTACTTTCTTCTGGTGTCACACCTCTACTCGACACTCTATGACCTAAAAATGTCACTTCTGACTGACAGAATGACGACTTAGACAGCTTCAAAGTGAACCCTGCCTTATCTAACTTCTGAAAAACTATATCTAAATTACGTAGATGCTCCTCAAAACTGCGTGAACTAATTACCATATCATCAATGTAAATGGTTACAAACTCTCCTGTGTCATCCCCTAATGCGATGTTTAAAGCCCTAATTAAAGCTGCTGAACTACTCTTTAACCCATAAGGTGTTCTACAAAATTGATAAAGGTTATATTTATGACTAAAAGCTGTAAATGGTCTATCTTCGTACGTAAGTGGCACTTGCCAAAAACTGGAACTCAAATCTACACAAGTGAAATACTTCTTCCCCTCAAATGTTTGCATTAATTCCTCTATTGACATAGACTTCAGCTGATCTGAACTAATTCTACTGTTAACCAAACGAGCGTCTAAACAAATACGAACTGTGCCGTCGGCCTTGGGTACCGTGATCAAAGAATTAACATATGGACTGTTAGAGTGCTCAATAATCCCATCTTCAAGCATCTGATTAATTTGTGCCTCAACTGCACTCTGATAAGCGAAAGGTACAGGATATCTATGTCCTGTGAATACTGACCTATCAATAACGTTCAATGAATGTGTATAGCGATTGGCCATACCAATGCGATCCTCAAAAACTCTCCTATTACACAATAACACATCATAGAGCCGAACACATTGTTCCACCTCTATATTTCCCTGAAATGCAGCATCACGTAACGAGTCCTTTCATCAAAGTACTCATTTCCTTTCTAGCATAAGTTTACGCTCGCATACATAATGACTAGACCAGTGGATAACTTAGATCCACGTTTTATTTCAGTAGTGACCTATTTCAAATCACTCATATTTGTATTTGGATTCTTTTTATTTGGGATTCAAGTTCAGGGAGGAGTTTATTTTTATTTGTTGTTGATTTATTTTTGTGATTCAGTTATGAAATGATTTTTATGCAACCTGTTTTTTCCCTCATTTCTTAGTTAATAATATTTCTTATGATCCTTGAGATTAATGAAGAAAGTTGTTTGGTGTTTGAGCTCTATTAAAAGTATACAAGGACTGAACGCGACCCCGGAGGCAGAATCTAGTTAATCACTGCTTCATTCAAGGGTACAATATGAAAGATGAGACAACATACATTATGATTTACAATAACTTTACAGTGTTACAGAGGTAAAGAGCAAAAGACAGTATATTCATGGAACATAAGTGAATACAAGGGTTAAAAAAGTTGCTAAAAATAATACAATGTGTTACAGTATAATACAGTTTTGAAAAAATGACCTATAGGGGTAGGAAAATGGAACGATAATTTGTAATAATTTTATTGAAGGAAGACATCGCGTGTGAATACATGTACTGACAGTTAATACAGTAATGTAATAAACAATATGTACCGGTGTTTTATACTGATGAGTTACCTTATAATTACGTCGACGTTTTAATTTCTAAGCTTATGCGCACTAATGTTCCTATAACTAGCTTATTATCTATGCGTCTTATAGTTATCGTATGACTTAGATGACCGATTAATACTAACTTATATTTATGGGGCCACTCTAATTTAGAATGTAAGCCTTATGCTGAGGGCAGAGGTGCTTATTTTCAACAGTGAGACAGGCCATTTACATATTATGACGCCCCTCATTCCTGTGTATTGCGCTTCATCCCTGGCGTCTTAAGTGTGTTTGAGTCGTAAAGTGTGTGTGATTTAATGTCTGATGTCCCACAGATATTAGACATTATGATAATGATGTCTCTGCAGCATGCTGAAAATAAATGTTGTGTCGAGCCCCTGTCCTCTTGATCTGGTCTGAAATATGAGAGGCTGTTAGCTCCCGTCTTGGCTCGTACTGCTTGGAAGGAAAAACTGGTGCTTTCTGGAAGTAAATTTTTTGTTAGTACATTATTGTTTTGTTAGTTATGCAGCTGCTGGCCTTTGTTTGTCATTATTGTAGCTGCTAGTTGTAGGTCTGTCGATAGTGTAGTAGTTGGTATTCGTTTTGTCAATCGTGCAGCCGCTGTCTGTCTGTCAATGGTGCGGCTGGTAGTATTAGTATGTCCGTACGGTTTTGTGTGAAGGTTAACCTTGGCGACGTATTTTCTGATTTGATTACTTTCATACTTTCTTATTTTCCCAGTTCGTTACTTTCTGATTTACTTAATTTCCGATTTACTTACTCTCTTAAATTCATATTTTTTATTTCCTGACTTTCTTAGTTTCTGAATTACTTATTTCCTTATTTCCTTTCTCATTTCCTTGCTTTCTGATTTAATTATTCTTATCTTAATTATTCTTACTTTCTTATCTTATCTCCCCTCTCTGGCGGCATTTCAATCATTGGCTACGCTACGCTTTCGGCGACATTTACTTACTTATTTCCTAACTTACGTTTTATTTTATATTAACTTCGCTCTTTGGCGGCATTTCAATATTATTTCTTATATTCGCTCTTTGGCGGCATTTCAATCATTGGCTACGCCACGCTTTCGGCGATATTTACCTACTTATTTTCTAAGAGCTTTGTGTTCCTATGCTAATTTATCCTTACAGGTATCTTAATCTAGGTGGGTTAATCATTTTCCGTGATCAATGCATTCGAAGTTAATCGTCATCACACGGTGGGTCAATTTCCCAATTATTGTACGGCCTATTACTGGAGACAAACGTAGCCTGGCTTCACCTCCCAGTCTATTTGCTACGTTTCGTACAATGTGGGTGGGCTAATCATTTACCGTTGCTGGCTGGCCATTAAATGACGTCATAACTCAGTACGGATGATTTCCCAATGTGTTAGAGCTAACGTCCTGCGTCCACTGGCTTGGCTAAGGCCTTGTATGTGGTTAGTTTGACCCTAAAGTGATTTGGGCTGGCATATCCGAGTCCTTCGGATGGCTAATTCCGTGGATTCGTAACCGTTGCCCGCGGTCTGTCTGTGATGTTATAGGTTAACGCAGCCGAGCCCGCTGGCTGGCTATTTCCGTGAGCCTGCCTGGCGTGACCTTTAGTTTCTTGCCATTGGCCTTAATAGCTAGGTAGAGTGTACTACTAGGGTATAAGGATAGGAGTAATGTGGGGCGGTAGGAAGTAAAATCGCATGTGCTCCTTTACGCTTGACTTAGCGGACTAGGAACTAATATATTTCCATGTTATTTCGACTGTTAGTTGGCTGGGTGGATGGAAGTGCTAGGTTTGTTAATTCGGTATTTGGGCATGTTAGTTTTTGTTAATTGTGTTAAATGGCAGGATAGCTGTGCGGTGCAGTTATTTGGGTCTGCTATTGGTTAATGGTTCAGGATGGTTAATATTTGTTTATTTGTTGGTTAGTTATGCTAAGGACTGAGGCTCTGTTAGTGATACTTGGATGCTGGCTGTGTTAATTGGGTATTTTTGGTATGTTAATTTGATAATTTAGGTACTTGGATCCTTTATGTTAGTAGAACAATGGATCATGCTTGCGGATAATGTTTATTTTTCCGCCGTGTTTTAATTAACACGAGTTTGTTCGTTTGAGCTAAGATGCATGCTGTCACTCAGCTTATGGCTGAGGTGACGTCACATATAGATATGGCTGCTATGAAAATGGTGTGGGAAGGCGCGTGACGTATTGTTTAATGCTGAGTCTGTACAGAATTCACAATGGCGCCGAATGTGTATCGGAGTGCAGGTTGGCTCTCTCCGGTTGGCCTGCGGTGAGCGGACCGTTGCGCAACCGTGCGCGCTGCTCGTTTGATAACTGCCTGCTATTCATTCATTTATTTTTGTTGATGGTAATAGAATAGCTCTTGCCTTCCGCTGGGAGGCGTTGAAATTGAATTATGATGTTAACACTTAGCGGTGGCCTAAGTGACTTTAAGGGATGGCAAATAATGATAATAATAATAATACTGAAAACAAATTATAATACTGCTGTTCTCCCGGTAGTAGGATCAAGCTTATCCGCTATGTGTCTGTGTCCGACGCCCATTCCTTTTAATCGCGTGGTGTAGGCGTGTTGTTATGCTAATTAAATAAGAATAATGTCTGTTGTCACTTGGTTTATTTCTTAAACACTAATAGTTATCCTATATTATAATTCTTCGTGGCTTTGAACATTTATGCCTCTTTCATTTGCTTACGTAACGGCTATCTACCTCTCGCTAAAACTATACTGATTACTTACTAATCCCTTTCTTTCTCGAAAGTTTAATTATTGTATAGATATAAATAGTTGTACTTCATTATTTTAAAATAGTAGCATAGATCCAACTAATGGTACTCCGCCTGATAACATTAATAATCATAATATAGTAGTAATGAATAATAATAGGAAATTACTATATTAGGGGTAGTGTTACTAGATTTCAATGACAATAACTTCTGCGTCTTGTTAACAATAATGGCATTAGGAAAAAGTTTCTAATGGGTTAAAAATATAGGGTTTGCATTGTACACTTGCCTCTATGTAGGGAATGTGTCCTAATCTATTCTTGACAATGACAATGCTTGCTGTGGACGCTGTTATTAAATGGAAATTAACAGGTTTTCTTTGGTCACTTTATGGAAGTGAAATTTAAAGTATCTATGTTAGTATTATGGGATTTAGAAGTTGGCCGCGTTTATAGATTTGCTACCTTAAGTTAATGTCTTGCTGCCTGCTGCGGAGCAGCTGTTAAATTTATTCGCTCGCTTTCCTCATTTAATAATCAATTGGGGTGGATTTTAGGCGTTCCTCCCTTATAATGGCTGGATTTATCAGCGTGCAGGTATAATTAATGTTAGTTTGTGTTGTGAAGCCCTTGTAATTTTGTCCCTCATTGCAAATTGCTAGGGGTTGACATTTTATTGGTGGCGCTGTGTATCTTCGTTTGCATCCTGTTGGCTATTGAGAGGTTCGGGAAAAAATTTCCTAACTGGGGCGCAATAGGTGGTAGGGGTGCAGTTGTTGAATTCGTTGGTTGATCCCTTTTTGTAATTTGTAGGTTATTGTGTATGTCCGTGGTTTGTCACTTCTACTACAGGAAAGTGCTTCTCACTGTTTTCGAACTGAATTATCGCCTGGCAGTGGCAAAACTTATTGTGTGACCCTTAAGTGTTCCTCCCATGTGCTGTATCCCTTATCTTAACTGTGTGTTTCGTATACTTGGGTGTGGGGATGTACTCCCTGCTCCGCTTTCAGTGTTGCTTATATTGTCATTGTTGCAGCGTGATATTTCACGCCGTTTATGTGTCCGTGCACCATGTGCGTGTGCTAATATTGTTTAATTACCGTGTTTCATTGTGGCCTTCATTGTTAAGTGTTTGCATGGCATAATGCTCACCCGTGAAAGCTGCATTTCGCCACTCCCGATACCTATGATGTGTAAAACTACGCTCCTGATTGTGTAATGTGTAAATCTGTTTTAGAACATGTCCAATGTAAGAATTACTTATTCTCACATGTCCTTCCTGATGTATTAAGTTAATGAGTTAAAATAAACATACTACTGTTCTCAAAATGGAACTCTTATATGAAAATTTATGGATCGTAGGCAAGGATCAAGATATATGATTCTGTTGACATGTGGTGTTACTGAATTTAATAAAAATCAAGCGAGATATGACTTGCATTTTCAGTTTATTAGATTGAGTAATCCATTTAGCATTGGATGATATAGATGTGCCCTGTGTGGAGGTAAGGTGTAATGACACCGCAATGCCGCTTGGTGGCGACATGCCCTCGTCGCCGGCTAAAGATGGAGTTGATTCTAACTGCAGGTCAGATGTTTAACACCGCAATACCGTATGATAACGGTACGCCCTGCCGTCGGCTATGAAGGACCCTATGTGTGGGTAAAGAGCTTAACACTACCCCACCATCTAAAATAGCGGGCCCCACTTGACGTAGACTGAGGTGGAATGCGTGGATTGAAACGAACTGTAATTGTTCAGTCAGATATCAATGATGTACTTGTCAAAGTGACTTAATTTCAAAATAAAAATGATCCATTAAAAAAGGTGTTGTATTAGTGGATGTAGGCCTGGCGCGGCCTGTCATTTGGTCCCTTGTCTGTATGTCCCTTTCTTGTGTTGCAAGGTACGTATTTTGTGCCGGCAGTCGGAGTAGTGCTGACTCGTCTCGCCGTGTCGCGTTTCACTTGCGTATGTCGGTATACAATGAATGTAGGCCAGTGTATTGTCTAGATGTTGAAATCTGTTTGTGCAACATGTTTGCATTTAGCCGTGGCTAACCTTTTGCGTTTAATTATGAATGTGCATCTGTTCCCCTGTCTGCCATTTTGTATCTGTATGTGATTTCGGATTCGTATCTCATGTACCTATATGTTCCCTTGCTTCCCTTTTGCTAGTAGTTTTGAATATATTCTATTCTGTCTGTGAATATGTCCCCGTGAACTTGGGTGTGAATTGTTAAGTAGTGCTGTTGTCTGTAGGTACATAGCTCATAATGTCTTCCCCTTTTTAGGTACAGTACAAATATACACATATAACATACATAATGCAATATCATATAAAGTATAATACTATAAATTAGCGCCTTTCAGTAATCTCTCTGCAATCCGATGTAGAGGATTCCCGTTTTGGTGCCAATTCTACTCATACATATATGCTATCGCTATGCATTAAGGGTTGCGTGTTGTCCTTGAAACTCGTGTAATTGTTGTCTATCAGTAGTGTCTGGGGCTGTTGTATTTATAGGCATTATGGTTGTCGTGAAGCCATGTCGATGGTCCTAGGTAACCAGCGGGTGGTGTTTGTGAAAGAGTCACCCTAGGTTTGCTGATGGCGTAGTTTATCTGGGGGAGGGTAATAATGTACGCCTAGGCAATAATGTAGCTCTTGGCTGGCTAAAATCGTGTTCCCTGTTGGGGGTGGGGCGCGATGTGTTTTTGGGTTTGCTATGCCTGTCGACTGTATTAGGGGTTGGCAGTAGCGTTACTCTCGTTTTGCTATGCCTGTCGACTGTATTAGGGGTTGGCAGTAGCGTTATTTTAGGTTTAGTAATGGCGCGTTCAGAGTTAGGTGTAGGCAACAGTGTAACTGGTTTAGTGGTGGTGTTCTCCCTGTTATGTGTAGGCGACAATGCAATTTTTGGCTTGGTCAGGGGCGGTGGTTGTGGTGTCCCCTGCATGACTGCCGTCCGCAATTGTGCCTGTGTAGCATGTAACTGCATATATTGTTTATTTAGGCGTGTATTTTGTCTCCTTAATTGCGTATATTCATCCCCCGGTGGTGTGTTAGCTGTGCGCATTCTTTTGTGTGTTTTATTGAGTACCTAATGCTCATCAATTAGGCGTGCTTTTTCCCTGTGTAACTGTTCATGTGCTGTATCTCATTGTGACAATTGATTGTAGAACCGCGTAAGATGTGTCCCCCGTGTGTTCTGTCTCTAATTGTGTATGTATTTCTTGTATTTTCGAGTATACTTTGTTTAATGTCTGGTGCGCCCTTTGTACATGTGTCTGGTCCGCACTTATGTTCTTGTGCCATGTTGTCAACCTTTCTTGTTCGATTTGGGGGATTGATTTTACCGAAAGTGAAGGAATTTTGTATACTGCGTGAGTGTTACAGTGTTGGGGAGCTTTACTTTCCCTTGCTTTATCTAGGTGCAAGAGAGAAATATTTCCGGAGTCGATTGAACCTTTGAATGGTTCGATTCCGTTTCCGTCAAGTTTTGTGTGCTAGGGACGGCTTAATGCCCTTTTACCCAATGGTATTTGGTTGTCCTCTTTCTAGATTTAATGGGCGGGTTGGGGGGGGGGAGTTAACTACTGTTTAGATTTTAACTTCCTTGACTGTTTCGGTGGTACTCGCAAAAATTTTCTCAAATTTTGGGCTGCTTGGCTGCTTAAAAACAGTCCCGGACCGTAGCTACTTGACTTTTTGTTTAAGCCCTTGTAATGTAGCTGCTCGACGCTCCACCAATTGTTAGGTGTTGGAATTTATTTAGTTCCCTAACTGTGTGTTAATTATGGGGATGAGTGCCGCCCTCGATAATGGGGATTTACCGGATGGCTTAATTAATTGTTGAGGATTGAGATCCTTGGGTGCTTGGTGACTTTAGAACCTGTTGGGGGTTGAAAGGATCCCTAAACACTAATTGTTAATGAATCCAGTTCTTTAATTAAGTGTGGTAGCTAGAGAATTACAAGCGAAGAACGGCAGAGCTGGTTAGAAAGCGGAGTGCTGATTAGGCGACCTTGCTGGTGTACGTGAGGGCAGCTCTGCTGCAATGTTATGATGGCAAGCAGCTTGTCGATAAACTTGAGTCAGCAGAATCTGAATGTTGGTTGACAAGCGGTGAATTGTGGTAGGTGTTTAATAAAGTAGTCAGAAAGCAAATTGTAATGAAATGTAGAAGGTTTAATTGTAAGACTGTAAAGATGTGAGCAAGCTTCACTAATTGTGTTTAGTGAAGTACGGTTTATAATAAATGGTGAAGATGATTACAAAGTTCTGAAGGTATGGTTTATGGGAAGGAAATAATATGTAAATACCTTTGTACACTTACTTGGATCAGCTGGACGACGTGTATAGCCTTCTGCATGCTCGTGGGCTAGTGGTTTTGCAGACCGGGGTAAAGGACTATTTATAATAATTGATACTGCTGAGTAAGAAAGTTGACACATTCGTGTCCTACTTAGCACCTGCTGCCTGTGTTTTGGTAGTGTGGCAATGATGTTGTAAGAATTGCTACATGGTTGTAGCTTACTTGCTAGATCTGTATGGAAATGTTGTAATTAGATAGTTGTAGCTGTTGCTTTCCTTATGGCTTTAGGTGTGAGACTGGGGTGAAGCGTGCTGACTAGGGGGCTGATAGGGGGTAGTTGTAGTCGTAGGTGTAGTTGTACCCTGTGAGTACCTCAGGGTGTAACAATATCTCGCGCTGTTTATAATTGTAGTTAAACGTTAGAAAAAGTTAGCAGGATATCTTTTCACAGGTCATAGGACCTAAAATACACTGACTGATAACATCTATTTCTCCAATACAGCTGGCACCCAAAGGCGTAGCTATATTCGTTAAATCGTGCACCAGGCTCGGAGATTGCAGGTTCAAATCCCGGCGCTGACAGCGGATATCCTGAGTGTGGTTTTTCCCCAGGTTTTCCACACACCCTCCAGGCAAATTCCTGGATAGCACCTTAGTTCAAGTCCAGGGGCACCTTCCTTATCCCTGTCCCTAATAAAGTTACACACATTACTACAGTCATAAAATCAAAACAGGTTATCAGACAAGTTTAACACATACCTACACGGGTCTGGTGACCAAGATTTCTCAAATTAAATGAATTAACTGCAACCAATACAGCTACACACACTAATGCAGTCATAACATAAATATAAGTTATCGGATAAGTTCAACACGCACTCAAGTATACGGGGCTGATGACCCAGAAGTCCCTAGACACTAAAGATTAATTTACTAAATATGGAGGGGAAGGTTGGTTGGTTGGTTGGTTCCTTAGTTTAGGGGCTGCGACAACGCGGTCATGTAGCCCCGTGTAGTTTGGGTGTGTGTAGAATCTGTCTGATAACCTGTGTTAGTTGTGATGACTGCATTAGTGTGTGTTATCTGTTTTCAATTCAACTGAGGACTGCAGACTTTTAATTTCAAGTAATTCCTACTTTTGCCGCCAAACGCCACCGTCAATGACTACTAGGACTAGTTCAGAACTTAGCTACTAGACGCCACCGCAGTCGGCTCTTGGCAACGAACGTAGCAACCTAAGAGCGTTGTTTACATTCTTAACCTATACAATTTAGTTTCACACAGGTGTAATTAGTGGAAAGTTCTTTAACATGCCATAAATCTATGACATGGCACCGCTGGCTTTAATTCCCCTCCGAAGGAAGGCATACTGAGGGATTTTTAACGCTCTTAAAAATCCGACGCCTTCGGCCGGGTATGAACCCGCTATCCTGGGCATAGAAGCTCAACATGCTACCAACTACGCCACCGAAGCCGCCATGGAGCGGAAGGGGGATAACCTTAGGGTACTTTTGTAAGAATTATTGCTCTAGGAGATACTGTAAATATTGGGAGTGGGGATAACATTGTTTTTTTAAGATGCAGTGCTGGATATCACCTGGTAAGCATTGGCATCAACATTAGCATGGACTAGCCGCAGTTGTTTGGTGAGTTGTAGCCTATAAGTTATGGCTTCTTGTCTTTCTTTATATTGTTACTAGCAGTAGTGCCCGGCTTCGCCCGGTGGATTTATTTGCTTTATGGATGATAATGAATACTAGTACAGAACTGGAACATGATATTAAACTACCAGAAAAAATATGGTGGTGGTGGTTGTAATGAGGGTGATAAGAAGTACAGTATAATGGACGTAACATTCAGGTCAATTTCCCGTAATGATAATTATGAATAGGGAAACAGCTATTTACTAACTACAGCACTGACACATGTAATTTACAAACAAATTTACCAAAAAAAAAAGAAGAACAGTAAGTGAAACAATAGACACTGCCCAGGGCCTATATCTCATTGGCTGTTAGAAATGTAGAGACCAATAGTGTCGTCTTTTGTCGCATAGCGCCGTAGGATATGTTATATGTTATGGATATGTTTCTGTCTTATACTACTCATTAGGCTTCATTAACACATTTATTATAGTTTGATATAGTCTGAACATTTGGACTTGTTAAACAATTTGTGACGAGTGTGTGGTAGTGACTGATACTGTAGATGTTAGGCGCCTTAAAACAATCATCATGATCATTCATAACTGTATATACTGTACACACTGTATAATCTAAATGTGCAGGCTTGTGTAATTTATAACTTAAGTGTAATGGTGGTTTTTAGGGCAGCCCACAAAGGTTATAAGCTGCATAAAATGTTGGTGTTTTAAAATTTTCATTGATGATAGTTATAATTAGGTTAATAATTCCGATAGGGTGATTATTGGCCAACTTTCTTGATTTATAAAGCATAACCAGCATAATAGAGGCGTACATATTACTAGTATGCTTTGTCGAGATTGTATGAACTTGTTTGTGCACATTTTCTTTGTACATAATGCTATTCTTATGGGAGACATCTTTGTTTTGCCCAACATCAGCTGATCTTATTTTGGCCCCACGGTCAGCCGGTAGAAGCATAGCGGGCGTCCTCTCTAACCTATTGTATGCTCGAAGCCTACATCATAAAGTTAACGTAGCTAAATAATCACTGTGCGAGTGTCTACTGTACTACTCGTTAATCACCTTTTTTTTAGCGAATAATTGCAATTACTGAGGAAAAAGCACCAGTCGTTGACACCCTTAAGGGATGTTTCTACTTCATTTCAATCTACTTCTATTCATTTTCCATTTGAACCTCCTTCTGATGTGTTAATATAATCTACAGTCTGTTCTCTTTTACAGGATATATTTGTATTACCTTTAACCTTAGTTGTTAGCTGGAATATTTCATTTGTTTCAAATGTAAAAATTGAACTAGTCATTGATATTCCAGAAATCTCAAACACCAATAGATGACACCTTTGAGAACCAATGGTTGACAGTTAAAGAAAAAAACTAGGCTAGGCTAAATACATTATCATTTTTATTTTAAAAAAGCACAAGAATATAACTATTACTGATATTACTAAACTAGCAGAAGTAGCCGTTCTTCGAACGGCTTTTAGTACTTGCTGGCCTAAATCCTTAATATATATATTTACTCATTCCTAATGTAGTTATGTTATTTCCATGTTACCAACTACATGTGTAGACTACATGCATTTTCACTCACCAAATTATTAATCAGAGGTAGGAAAGGGAAAATCCTTAGCCTGCTTTCAGTCGAGCAACCGGGTCAGGGAATGGAATGAAAGAAATCCCCATCTAACAGTGAGGATATGAACTCTGCCGGCTGCCGAAGCCTGTCGCACTCCCCTAGGGCAATGATTAAATGAATGACGCATGAAATGAAATGATAGAGGATATTGTTGCTGGAATGAAATTGTTACAGGGAAAACCAGAGTACCCGGAGAAAAGCCTGTTGCCTCCGCTTTGTAGGTGAGAAAGTGCGTTTAAATATTGGAAATAAATATCAGCTTCTATGTAGTAAAAGTTAAATAACCTGTCTTAAATATTGAACACCTATCGTTTAACGTCTTCATACTATATTTAAACATATAAATATTATGCTAAAAATACATCAAACTTGATGACAATTATCATGTCCGCAATAAGTAATATTGCAGAAAGTACGTACCATATCATGATAAAGAGTAACAGTAACGGAACAAACTTCAATCATCCCAAGTAATAATAACAAAAACAAATTAATCACAGAAAAAAATCTAAGTTTATGCCGTGTCTTGTGCGATATTACGCCTAGTAACTCCGAGATGGTTCATCAGCGGGCTCTTGTGGTCTATTTGCGGACTACCAAAGGAGTAGCAAACTGTGCGATACCTCAATTCTTATTTAGAACACCTCAGCTACTTTACTGCGAGTGCTAAAGTTTAAAACAGTCTTTCACCTCCCTATAAAGGCTTCCAAAATGATTGTATATTCAATTTCAGGGCCAAGCAATTAAAACACAGCAACTTTTCTAGGTTTACGCCGTCTTTCGCGCGGGTTTTTTATTGGCCGCGAAAGTCAAAATACCTACTTTATTGAAATAAATTTGCCCAGTTCTGCAGTAAGATTAATATAAACACTAAATTAACTAATGTGACAGTCAATAGTCTTCGACACATTCGTCTGTGAATTTGGGTTTCTGGTCATGGTAAAAAACGACAATTAGCAGTTAAATGATAGCCAACTGAAATATCCATTTAACGAAAAACAAATCGATAAAAAGGATGAAAGCATACCGTGCAAAGTAGAAAGCCCTATAACATTGTGAAAGAGCGTAATTATCCAAATACTCATACAATAACCGGCACAAAGAGTATAGAATTAGACTCAAAATCACGTCTAGGTTCGGACCCCACAAACTACCTCTATATATAAAACATAGACTAACATCGCTCGGCGTTGACCGTGTTTTATAATACCTCTTTAGGTTTTACTCACTAACCGTGGGAGATACACAAAAATTGATAAGGACCTTTCAGATAGAAAATTAAATTTTAAAGCTCGTAGTGCCATTAAAAGTTTGCTATTTATTAGCGTTATCTTTTTGTTTGAAATGGAAATATGAAAATAGTCGCCATTTTTAAATAGTGCAAAATATCGAAATCAAAAGTAGCCTATATGTAAGCCTGGTAAATCAGCTACGTCCATGCAAAATTTCATTTAAATCGAACCCCTGGTTCTTGTGTTATTGAGTAACACACAGACAGACACACACCATCTCATTTTTATATATTAGTATGATAGGTGACTAAAATATAACTAAATTACTTATATTGTGTCATGGATAACAGATACTTCAACTCAAAATGACAAAAGTTCCTAATAAGGAATAAGTCTTACATAAACACACAACAGCATCCTCTTGGTATCTTACTTTGGTATTAATATATCACAGATAGGTCTAGATAGGCTATCTCAACCAAACACACAGATAAATAATAGTTATAATTGTTGGTACAAAAATTAAACAGCTTAAATGAAATGTATTTCTAGAAACGACTTTTCTCGTTTTCTGTTTCAGTGAATGATCTACCAATCCACATCCATCCATCGTTGAGCATGACTTGCCAAAAGTTAATGGGTTAGGTAGAATTTGAAGGATGTTTTCCACAGAAACATTCCTTTTATCACTTTCATTTTTAATGAATGCATTTCTTAAACGATTGAGGTTTTTGAGAGTAACCACTGTGGCACAATTTTCATCAAGAACCTCTGTTATTTGAAGGACATATTTGAAGTATTTCTTTATTTTCTTTAATTTGATAAACAACAAAAGTTCCTTCTTGGATTGTTTTTCGAGTACCATCATCTGGGCAAGACAATGTCTTGATAACCTTTCTCTCACTTAATAGAGGTTTTTCCACTGGCTCAATCACTGTTAAAACACTGCCTTCACCTTCCAATTCAGGGCAAGTTTCATTGAAAGTCACTGGATCCAACTTTGGGTACAATGGAAAATCTTCGACACCATCTTCGTGCTGAAGGTCGAAATCTTCAGTTTAGGACTGGTCAGTGAGATGGAGGCTCACATCATCACGGAATCCATTCTTCCTCTTCTTCTTCCTTTGAAGTTATTATTTCACACTGCTTCCTCCGTTTCCTTGCCGTCAACTTCATATTTTTAATTTCATTGCTTCTTCTTTTCGTTCCTCCTTATTTTGCCTTTCAATAGCCTACAGTTTCTTGCTTTCGTCTATATCTAACTTTTTCTTTAATTTGTTCTTGTGGTACTCCTTCCATGACTTTGGTTTGACAACGGGTGGTAATGTTTCTCATTTCCTCTTTTTCTGCACCGTAGAAACATCTGGCCAGAAAAGTACATTTTTAAATGAACTGGGGACATTATTAGGGATCCGTTTGTGTGTTGTGTCAACAGTTTCTCTGGTTCATGGTACTGCATCTTCATTCCTAGGGATACTGTCTGGTGTCGAATCTATAGTTTTGTTGGTTGATGGCACTACACCTTCATTCCTGGGGAACCTGTTTGATGTTAAATCGATAGTTTTGCTGGTTGATGGCACTGCAACTTCTTCAGAGATAATTGGTTCTGGTGACTCTTCATGCTCAGTCAAATGATGGATGTTTTTCTCAAGTTGTGGGATCACATTGTAACCAACAGGCCTCCTCTTAGTTTGATTTCTCTCCATGCCTAAAATAACGATGTATCCTTTACCTCTCCTTTCCATTCTTCGACTCCTTGAAAAGTTGATAATTTTTCTTTCCCAATGATATTTTCCAATACCTTAGGTGCTGTATTGTTCTCTTTCACATGAACTTCTGAAATGACATTTGCAATTTCATTTCTAGAAGGTAATTCATGGTCTATCACAGTGCATGGATTTCATGGCACCAAACCACAATTCCTAAAGCCATTCTGGATGGCTGTGAAAGGGATGTCATCAAGAACCACTTTTAGAATCGGTGCAAAATTTCTTTTTCAAAATCGGCGAATCCATATTTTCTATTCTCCATGAATGAACTTTCTCTTTCCAACGGCCTTTTAATTATATAAAAACTGAAACATCCATCGGCCGTATCAGATGTGTTGCGTTGGGATGAAGAGCTATTAAAATTATCCCTTTTACGGAACAAAATTTACTAGTGTGGAGTGACATGTGTGAGGAATGCCCATCGAGGAAAAGAATTACAGGAAGATCGATGTAATTGCTGATCAGCCATGGGTAGCATACATTGCTGACAAACTAAAAAAAAGTGCTCCGGTCATCCATCCACGTCCTGAACGACCCATTCCCCAATCTGCGGGAATGATGGTTGCAATTAATGGAGGGTCCTTCACACCTGCTGCACTAGCTGTTATCATGACAGTTAAACATTCCTTGTCATCTGGATTCACCTTTTGGTAAATCTTCTTATCACCTTTCTTAGCTAAAATTTTCCCTCCTTTTGCATTCAAAAAGACTCCAGTCTCATCTTCATTAAATACACTCACTGGATTAGCTAGGGTGTCAAAAACATTTTCATCACGCAGGAAATTATATATGTCGCTGTACTAGTTTTGTAGGTCTTCTTCCGACACCAATGCATGCGATGTTGTCAGGGTTTCGGCGTTCATAGGGAAATCGTGGGGTGCCTGTTCAAAAATGATTTAAACCACTTGCGGCCAGATTTGAACTGGGATTTCCGATTTAATTGAGTTAAAAGTTGTTGAACGCTGTTTATTAACTTATCTTTCACAATTGGAAAACCGGCCTTAGCCAAGGATTTTATCCAAGTCACGAGCACCTCTTACTCCTCTGGGGATGACATGGGGTTTGGAACCATTCGGGAGTTCTTATTTTTTCCCTTACCATATACTGTGCCGTTTAGACTGAAGTCCAACGACCACATATGCATTTCACCAAAAATCAGTCAGCACGAGAATCTAAACATCTCAGGGCGCCATATGGGTTAAAGTGACAACGATAACACAATTTAAAAAATGCTTGACTGATTTTCGGCTCGATGCAACAATAAGGATAGAAGGAGACTTTGAAAATAGCACAATTCCTACAATAATCTCATTTTATTAAAATTTAACAATTTACTTGAAAGAAATACCAGAATAGCATTAGGAATGCATGGAGAATCATACATTTATGTACAACAAAAATACAGGGTTACCAACACAGGAACACTTGAATTTGAACGAAAGCCAGAATGTCAGTCCTGTTGACATTGTTAGAATTAAATTTATTTACAGTAGTAGGTTCTTCAGGGCAAATTAAATTGTCCAGCCTGAATCATAAATTATTAGCATTCACTCGTTGAAATAAAAATTTAATTGATACACTCGTTGTAAAAAATCACTTTGTTTCTGGTTTCATTTTGTTGCAAAAATAACTATCACTTTCCAGGTATCAACATTCCAAAAATTGGTACATTATTAGGTCATAACAATGGGTTTAACACAACATCAATTTATAGGAATCTGAGCATCTTTGAAAAATAATGTTTAAACAATATGAGCATGTATTCGAAGAACTTCGATGTTGAGCAGAAAATTTATTGTACCATCAGTTCTCGATCCAAAATAATAATTTTGTGTGCATGACTCGACTATCAATTCATGATCAAAAATTATTAACAAAAACATCAATTCTTTACATGTTAATTTAACCATCCAATCATTCAAATATTATTTGAAAATATTATTCAGAGAAATTGTTATCAAAATAGTAACAAATACTACTGTAAAAAGTTGAAATTCTTTGACAGAATATGACAATGTTAATCTTAACATTATTTTACATTTTATAAAATTTATATTTTAATAGGATCACAAATATCTTCTAAATGGTAGTGGCTGTTCATGAAATAACAGTATTAATTTATTTATAGCATCGGCCCATTCTATTTAATTGTGTCAAAAATTACATGATCATATTTAGCATTAGACAATCGGTAAAGTCTCATTATAATGAAAGGTTAATTTTAATAACAAATTCGGGTTGACAAGTACTGGGAAAATATTTATAGAACACGAGAATCAACTGTGAATCAACTGTGATGGTTTCATAAAATAACCCTTGGTTATCGAATTCGACGAAAGTGTGGCTTGTAACTTATTTTCAACTCCCAACATATTTATAAAAGTCATCTAACCTTCACAATGGTTGATGCTTCATGTAACGACGACTTAATTCCTGCGACTTAATTGCGCAATCAGAATGACAACATTTAACTATTTCCACACACAATATTTCTTCCCAAATTATACATAATCATGATAAACAAGCCCTGGCTTGTTATCCAAACTGGAAGATTAAGAAACTAGTAAGCTCCTCCAATAAGTTAACTGTAATTTCATCATCATATTAAATCTTAATATTTTCACATCGTGTCTATTCATGGTCAAACGTTCTATCAAATGGTGTTACCCAAATAATTTATATTTATATAAACTCTAGCAAAACACTAATTTATATATTCAATTTGTTTCCCATTTTATCACTTTCCGTGTGTCCTACATGATTTGACTGGGTAATGCAACTATAAAATTCTTCCAATATATTTTATTCTGTTAGTAGAATGTGGGCGTGCGTTTAACCACTAACCTTCGGAAAAACAAGTATCCGATATAGTGAACTGTTTCGAAAATCCAAATTATAAATTCACACTACATAATATGATTATTAGAGAGTACAAATCAGTATTATTATTATCTCAGAAAAATTGAAAATAATTATTATTATTAAATCATCATTATTATTATTTTTTCCAAAACTAGAGTTAACTTCAATAAACTATTCGAGAAAAGATCAAATTTGACTTCTTAAATATGGAAAAATATCCATTCCTCAACTTAAATTTATTTCTATATTTACAGATACGACGGCTGATGACCGCGATTAGAAAAATCACAAAATCAAATAAAATGCTCATGATGCTTGTCCGTAGATTCAAGTAATTGATTCGACATGTCTGAATGTAGAAAATACTCAGAACTAGGCTTCCCATGCCCTGCACTGTCATTTGCAACAGCAAATTACCAAAGCAAATTGTGTTGATAAGACTGTAGAAAAATGAGAAATCCGGCTAACTACGCATAAGAATAATGCAAATTGTAGCTTACATTCTTGTAGATCTTGATGTAGAAGATGCTGTTACGAGTATACTTACAGGAATAAGTCATTTGTCATTAGTCATGTAATATGTGCGGGGTTAAAAATCATAAGTATATATGACTCCACAATGAGGATTTTATCATCCTATCATTGAATAATTTAAATACTATTTCCCAGTTCTTGATTTGTAAAAAAGGTTCCAGTACTGTGGGCTACTGGGTGGTTGTGGGAGGGGGGGGGGGGTTATGGTATATTGAAATATATAGTTCTAAGAACGATATTTTTACGCCTTTCTGAACACCTTCAAAAGTTAATTAGTGGACAAAATTCGAATCTAATTTGGATTGCAATTTTAAATTAAACTGATACTGCTGTAGCAACATTTTTCTTACCATAGCCGTGGCCTATATTAAATTTTAATGTAGGCCATCTAGGCTACCATTCGAACATTGCACATTGTTTCATTTTTTTTAATAATTTAAAATATTAAATACATTCGGTTTGAAAATACACACTCACACATATTCACCAACAACCCATTATTTCTTGTTTTATAATTTTGTCTTTACAGTTTTCTGAAATAATTATTTATTATAAAAGGTACTGTACTTGAATATGTTTTACCTCACAGTTCATAAAATTGTCCCAAGTTTAGAAAAGTTTTCGTACTTATGTGCCTCCTTTCTCTCTCACCTTACTGTTAGTATCCAGAGTGGAGTGCCGTCACCGAAGCTGCCAAGATGCCACGTACTTTGAAGTACAGTCCAATCAAAGACCAAGTTGAACTTAACTTACAACTGACTTTCCACAGTTCCAAAAATTATGTTATATATTCGACGTTTCCCTCGATCATAGGTTTCGGTACGGCGTACCGGTGCGTCCCGTCACAAATCTAGCCCTGCTATTTCCTAACAATAAGGTTGTTGCTACATTTGAAAAATAATAGAGATAACTATGTGAACACTGCTATAAGACGTCTTACTTTCCTCATTAAATCAAAAATGAACACTCAGGAAAGTAATTGTTAGACTGAGTTCTCGAGGAATTGTGTATATATATCCCGTTTTACTATTGTTGCATGCTCTGATACGTTATTGTATTCCACTGTACTTTTCGACTAGGTTTACAGTGAGTTAATATTGCACTTGAGTAACATGAGAGTCGAGGAGAACTATGCTCTCAACTCATTTAGGGGCAGAATGAATATACTCTGCGAAATATATTGCCAAGTATCTTGCGAAATATATTGCCAGGTATCTTTCTACAACATATAAAGACACCTCCCGGGCAACGCCGGGCACAATAGCTAGTATTAAATAACAAGAAATTCACTCGCTGCAAATTACGAAATATAGAACAAATTCACATTTTCTTCTTTGGTGGAAACAACTACTGAACAGCTATGGCGTCTGCAATCTTCCTGAGTCTACTGCCAGCACGAAATAATTTGACTTTTGTATGAATATACCTGTACGGTAGTTAATTACTGCATGAGAAGATATTTTGCCTTTTTGAATGTACAAAATGTACCTACATTTTGAATGTAGCCTACCGTTCTACCAAAACATTTTTCAGGATGAATGTTTAACCCAAGTGCGTGACTCATCATGGGTAGCAATATGAAAGAATTTCAACATGAAAAACGACTAGAAAACATAAAAGTCAGATTCTTAAAACGCATTCTACAGATCTCCAAGTTTTCGGAAAATCGAATAGCCTACGCCAGTGGAACATTCTTTCTGGAAGATATGAAATCGCTTTTCAAGCTACCCAACACGGCTGCCTTGGGCGAGATCTTCGAAGAGAGAAAAACAAAAGCACGCCAGATTCCAAGAGAATAGATTATACAGAAACAATGAAAAATCACGCGTGGAAAGGACCAAATTTCAAGTTATGTCACGTCTACTCTCTTTACTCTGTACATGATTTCCATGGTGAAATATGTACAATAACGAGATTCCTAAACCTACAGAAAAGTTTATATGTCGCCTATGTGGGGAGCTTTGCTCCATCTTGAAATTTGTGCCAAATGATCACAAGATTTTTGTATATATTGTGTTCGATAATAGTATGTTATGCTATTGTAGCTTATTTTGGAAGTAAATATCTACTAGTTGAAACCCGTCAAAACACGACGGCCATTGGGAAAATATTTACTGAGGAATTTTCTTATATACATTCTTTGTACGATTAATTTTTGGCACTATTGCAACTTTAAGGGCGTCAATAGATTGCACTCACAGCATTGCAACATACTGAAACATTGATGAGGTAAATAGAGACCTAGAGCCTACGTCTCAGAGTTTCCCGTTGCGCTTTATTGATTGTGATAAAGTATGCCTGGTGAATTGGAAATTGGAGCCCCTTAAATGGAAATAGAAGTGTTTTGTCTGATGGTGTTAAATCAAGTCGAAGGTTTAGACCTCTCAGTCTAATTTTAACTGCACTTTTTCTTTCCAAATCCAGGCAATTTTCATACATATTTCTTACAATTAATATGGTTCCCTTTAGGGGCCCTTGGGATACGTTCAGTTAGCTAAATCTTTTAGAGTAAGAATATGTGGCGGCAAATACCTTAATTCCAATGAATTTAAGAATTCTGTAGGAACCTGAAGTAGCTGGCTTTTATCTTGTATGCACACGTGAGAGTCTGATATATTACATGTTTTAATCATTTAAAAATTTACCGTTACATACATATTTCTTACAAATACACTCTGAAAATATACAGACGAAGAGCTTTCGTCAGAGTGCTTTTCAGAGTCAATCGGTTCAACCAGTCTCTCAAAATCGTGGTAACAAAAATCACTATAGTGTTATACATATAGGTTTCGGCAGGATGATTTCAGCTGAAAAAAATATCTTCAGAGAAGATACTGTCTGGTGATTAAAGTAAGGTGACTCCAATAATGCACTTACACTCTATTACAATTTCATGCTAAGTTTGTATCATTCCAGGGTCATTACAGGATCACGGATCTACCGACTTGCTGGCCCACAATGGAGAAATTTCCTGCGTTGCCGTATGGAAAATATAAATCTGAATTGCGACTCTTATGTAACGGAGAGAGTTTCGGCTGCCTCTCCTACATCCTTGAAATAACAGAAGTGTCTGCTGTTTAGAAGAAATATATACACAATTAATATGAACATAATATTGTAGTTATTCTCTCACGAGATATTGTTAGACTTGTTAAATATCAACCACACTGTAATAAAATTTTTGAATCCGTAATCACTTGTCGCTATAAGGCCTGAATTCTGAAATTATGAGCAAATATGGCTTGTTGTTACTGTATTGATTAGTGATATGTTTCATGTCTTTTGTTGGACCTTATCAGAGAATATTTGTGCAGTCAAAGTGCTAAATTGGTGGGTATTATTTTTATATGTTTTATTATTATTCTTTATACATGTTCACCATGTCACTGGGTATAGTACAACATTTCATCGGTGTTCGTCGCAAGATGGAGGGGCGTTCTTCACGTTGGTAAGTTGAGAAAATAACGAACTATGAAGTAGATCCCTAATGATTTCTGCATACTGATATATAGATTATGGTGGAACTCCAGTTTATCAAAATCTCTACATAGTATCAAACTAAGTCCCCGATTTGTAGATGTAACGGGTAATCACTAGAACCACTACCGGTAGATGGATTTTGATGCGGTTTTCACCATTCTGTAATGGTTTCTTTAGCCCTCACTTTGAGCGACAAATGTAGCAGTCTTGCTAGCCCACACTGTTGGGAGATAAATGTTACTGTTGACCTTTGCCTAAGCTATGTTGTTTGAATGGGCGCCAAGACCTCAATGCAATGTTGAAATCTAAATTTGTATTTAACAACGTCTAGCTCTGGCAGACCACCTTCAAGAATCTAATCACTCAGATCGTGGTATGATTTGATCATTAACCCAACAAACAATTGTATCAGGAGAAGGAATTGGTCTATATCTAATGCTACCTACTGAAAGCAAAGATTGCATTGTAAAAGAAATGAATTTATTATATAAAACAAGTATAGCAAAATTAATAATAATAATAAGTTTAAAATTTAAATTGGAGCGTTGCGATTTTAATATTACCGATAGAAAATTACGTGAAAACGGAGTCTGATAAATTGATTTTACTCTTATTTCCAAGCTATGAAGTTACTGAAATTTGAAATGTAAAACAAAGAAAAATGAGAGATTGCGTATTTCTGCGTCATTTGCGCTTACCACTGGAAATTGCTAAAGCATTTCCCTCGTACTGGATGATGCTGTGTGCTTCCCACAGTCTCCTGGATGTCGCCATCTTCGTCGTTATTTGATGATATACTGGTAGATTAGATAATTCCATGGTCCGTACATCGGACTCAAACACTCGTATAACCACACTGGTTAAGTTTTACAAAAGTTAGTCCTCCAATCCACGGAACATCGGAGCGACTCCCGCGTGCAAGCGTACTCGGCAAGAACTATACAGATTGTCCTCGTCCCACGGAACATCGGAGCGACTCCCCCGCGTATAACCACACTCGGCAAGAACTACACAGATTGTCCTCGTTTCACGGCGCGTCGAACGATATATCCTCACGTTGGCTCCCCCACCATGGTACCGTCTTCCAGCTTACGTTGTCTCCACTGATTGGCTGAGCACGCCGCTAGTTCCCCTCCTCTGGTTCATTACCCACGGCGCGCGAGAGGGAGAAGTCGATTTCCGTCCCAACAATTCGCCTTTTCTTGACGATGCCACCCAAGCTTGCGTCATACTTCTCGACAGGAATCAGCTTGTATTTGAATTCCCAGTGAGTTATCTCTCTCAAATACCCTAACTGACAAAACTCCGTAAAATTCCGTAATCAGATAATTTTCTATGATATCGTCGTTCGTAATAATTTGCTTGATAGCGTTTTCTAAGACATAGAAAACCTATCTGTATGCTTATAATTTTTATAAAATGCTCCGAAAATATCTTAATAATAATTATAATAAATTAATAATAATAATAAATTAACATGAAAAATTCTCTTGGCTGAACAATTTGCCGCGTAAATAAATATAGAATGGCTTCCTACTGACTTATGCCAGTGGCATAAAAAACCCTCGAAAAACACGTTACATATTCGCCTCGGATCATCGGATGATTTACCGTGACGACGGTCCATTATCCGATTATCCCAGACACGTTAATAAACCCCATCCAAAATACATATTACATAAATGAAATCACCCTAAATTACAGATATATACACTCATAATTTTTCTTCACGCACTTTGCGTCAAAGTTTGTTGTCACTATGGATTGCACTTTGCAACCAGTCCAATGTTTTACATATAGAATAGTGTTCCACGGATATTTCCGCCTCTCAAATTTCTCTATGTTGGAGAAATAGACATAAATAATGTGTGAAAACTATGTATTTATGATGTCATATCACACGCATTGAAGGTGTTCTGATATCTTTATATCACCATAGAACTTCCTAATTTCACTGGAGGTCCCTTCCTTATGGTGAAATTTAATCTCACTTATCACTGAGCACACGATCACACTATTGTGGCAGCGCCTCGTGACCATAATACTTAATCTCTCTTTAAAGTAGATTAAATTAATATTGACTTCTGAAAAAAAACAGTAAATGCGCATTACATATAACACCAAATATTTCTGTGCCGTAATCGCCCTGTCTTGTTAAGTTCCCGTTAACCATATTCTACTTAATACTAGATCTCAACACAGACCCGTTCTCCTCACACAAATAATACCATTATACAAATTGCCTTAAATTACACACTTACAAATCTTACATGGCGAGGCCGTAAACAGAAATCACGTGTGCTGATATGTATGAGTTTCATGAAGGACTGTCTCGCATTCTGATGGCCCATCTTTTATCTCGTGGACGCCTTAAGCTAACAAGCCCTATACAAGCGCTCCCCCATCTCTTGGAGATAAATGGGAACCCATCAGCGCTGCCAAAATGGCCTTGGTGCATCGAGACAATTTAGTGCTCAACAGCATCCGACAATCCCGTCATATTTCCCTTTACCTCTCATTTACTTACATACTACCCCCCTGTGTGACTTCTGATACGCCTGCCTTAAGACCAGATCTTCCACGCACCAGACACCACACTTACTCAATTGATAGGCTGGCTCGCCAGCTAAACACACTCACTTTATGACACATATTTTCGTAGACTATGTATATTATACGTTCCGTATAATCTGTTTCCCTCACTATTCTCCAGCACATATGCTGTTTTCCCAATACGTTTGGAAACTATAAATGGGCCCTCGTAGAGATAAAAGAACTTGGACATGACTTTCTCTAACTTATTTGACTGTTTCGGCACTCTAAGTAAGACTCTGTCTCCCGGCTCGAATAGGTCAAATTTAGTTTCTTTTTGTTGGCGAATTCTCTTTTGTGCTGACTTAGATAAATTCTGTTTCGCCAACTGGACAATGTATTCCATCCCCGGTTGCTTACCCTCACTTAATCCCAACACCCTCGCTAGTTCATTTTGTGGTCTTTTTCCGAAGTGAACTTCGTATGGCGTCAATTTCGTGCTCTCATGCTGGACAGAATTCAGCCCAGTCTCGACCTTGGGAAGATGTCCAACCCAGGCCGTATGCTTGTCATGCACTAGAGTCCGAAAAAGACGAGCCACTTCCCTTAATGGACGCTCTGCAGAATTACCCTGAGGGTACCTTACAGAGGAATGAACGTGTGTTATACCAGCTTCCTGCATACTGGTTCTCCATTTCTTTGCAGTAAACTGTGGTCCACTGTCAGATAGTATCCTGAGAGGAATGCCAAACTCAGGTACATACTTATTAATGATCAGACGGCTACACGCTAGTCCCGTGGCTTTCCTTAGCGGATATAGCTTGACATACTTACCAAAAGCGTCAATAACTATAAAAATGTATTCGTAGCCGTACTGTCCTTTAACGATCGGGCCAAATAAATCCACACACAGTAGTTCGCCGGGACTACTGGTGAGAACTGCAGATCTCTCCCCCACTAAATATTTAACTGGATATTTACTCCTTTGACAGGTGTCACACTTAGCTAAAATCCTCCTAACATCCCTTCCCATTTTACTCCAAATGAAGTCACGACCAATTTCATAGAAGACCTTGGCAGCACCAAAGTGTCCTAATTCCCTATGAATGAACCAAATTAGCTCCTCCCGCAAAGTGGCAGGAACACATATTGGCCACCGATTATTCCTACATTTCCTTGCAAGAAGCCCATCCTGCATCTTGTACGTGAACCGTCCTACTTTCACATACTCTTCTTCACCTATTTTCAACCTAGCCAGTGGCTCCTTTAACTTGACGTCATCACGTTGCTCCACTAGCATATTTCTCAGTGTCTGTAACGATGCCCTGTTGCTACTGTCCACACATGCACATATTAAAATACCGTCCTCTGCTTTAACCACAGGATAATCCCTACATAAATTAGTGTCCCTCGATAGCATGTCTGCAAGAATGTTATCTTTACCTTCAATATATTTTACTGTGAATTCGTATTCCTGCAGAGCAAGAATCCACCTACTAACTCTGTTAGAACTGAGTTTACAAGTTCTCATATACAGTAATGCATGGTGATCTGTGTGGATCTCAAATTTCCCCCCTACTAAATACATTCTAAATTTCCCTAAACTGAAAACAATACCTAAAAGCTCTAACTCAGTAATCGTGTATCTTTTCTCTGCTGTAGTCAGTCCTCGCGAAGCTAAAGATACAATGCACAGATTACCCTCATCAACTTTCTGACATAATACTCCAGCAATGCCTATATGTGAAGCATCTGTCATAACCACATATTCCTTATCTTTTAACGGATATTTCAGCACTACAGCTTTCTCAAAACCTTCCTTCAGCGCTCTAAAAGCCTGATCATGCTTGGGCTCCCATCTCCACCGAGTCCCACTTTTAAGCAATTCCCTGAATGGTTCTACCAACCCTGAGTATTTAAGAACGAACCTCCTGAAAAAGTTGCAAATTCCCAGGTATGTTTTTAACTGTTTAACATTCTGTGGCACCTCTGCGTTAAGTATCTTATTAACCCTACTTTCTTCTGGTGTTACACCTCTACTCGACACGCTATGACCTAAAAATGTCACTTCTGACTGACAGAATGACGACTTAGACAGCTTCAAAGTGAACCCTGCCTGATCTAACTTCTGAAAAACTATATTTAAATGACGTAGATGCTCCTCAAAACTGCGTGAACTAATTACCATATCATCTATGTAAATGGTTACAAACTCTCCTGTGTCATCCCCTAATGCGATGTTTAAAGCCCTAATTAAAGCTGCTGAACTACTCTTTAACCCATAAGGTGTTCTACAAAATTGATAAAGGTTATATTGATGACTAAAAGCTGTAAATGGTCTATCTTCGTACATAAGTGGCACTTGCCAAAAACTGGAACTCAAATCTACACAAGTGAAATACTTCTTCCCCTCAAATGTTTGCATTAATTCCTCTATTGACATAGATTTCAGCTGATCTGAACTAATTCTACTGTTAACCAAACGAGCGTCTAAACAAATACGAACCGTGCCGTCGGTTTTGGGTACCGTGATCAAAGAATTAACATATGGACTGTTAGAGTGCTCAATAATCCCATCTTCAAGCATCTGGTTAATTTGTGCCTCAACTGCACTCTGATAAGCGAAAGGTACAGGATATCTATGTCCTGTGAATACTGACCTATCAATAACGTTCAATGAATGTGTATAGCGATTGGCCATACCAATGCGATCCTCAAAAACTCTCCTATTACACAATAACACATCATAGAGCCGAACACATTGTTCCACCTCTATATTTCCCTGAAATGCAGCATCACGTAACGAGTCCTTTAGACTACCGTTCGTAATCACACTGCACACAAAACATGGAGAACCCCGCTCTACGGCTGGCGATATCTCATTTAAAGTACAAATCACACCTACAATACTACTCCTCTGAATATGGTCATTGAACGCTACTTCTACTTCAGAATCTCCCCATTTAAATTTCAAACTCCCTACATCATAACATAAGTTACCAGACACTCTACTTAGCCACTCTGAACCAAAGATAACACTGAATACTAAATTTGGAATTACAAGACAAATCTGCTTTTCTACATGATTATTAATTTTAATGTCTACTAAAACTTGCTTAGAAATTACTTTAGACCTCTTCCCAACAGCTGTGATAACAAAAGTGCTTTTAATTGGCATCTCCTCAAAATTTACTCCAGTTCCTTTCATTTTATCATAAAATGCACTACTTATGCAACTCTTCATACAACCACTACCAATTAAAACATCTGTGTACGCCTCGGACACGTTAAATTTAACTATGGGGCTCTTACTAACCACTTCCTGAATAATACCTTCATCATTTAGTTCATGTAATAATTCATTTCTTACATTTAGGTCATAGGGTTCCTGTATAATTGTATGGACAGGGCATGCTACAGACTGAGATTCTGACCTTACTTCGCAGCCTGGTTCGCGTTTAAAGAACCGCTACAGCTGGCCGTAGTACTACTAACTACTAAACTGGTCTGGTTGTTCTGGGCTGTGTTGTCATTGTTTGGCTGTATATTACTACCACTAGGCTGTCCTCTTCCTTGACCCCTATTCTGGTTGTAATTATTGTCATTATAATTTCTCCCTTGATTTCCCCTGAAATCATTGTTTCTCCCTTGATTTCCCCTGTAATCATTGTTCCTCCCCTGATTTCCCCTGAAATCATTGTTCCTTCCTTGATACTGATTACCAGAGCCATTTCCTCTGTTCTGATTTAGCTGATTATTATTATTTCTATTTTGAGCGTTGGCTCCTTCGCCACCGTTCCTTTGAACTTCTTGATGCCTGGCTTCATTAGGTCTATTATTATTATTACCCTGGTTCCGATTGAAATTGTCCTCATATCCCCCTCTCCCTAGTGCATCAAATGTGCTTAACAAATTTTCTACTTGTGATATAGTTTTTACATTCTGGATACAAGCAGCCTCCTTGATCCTATAGGGAAAGTGCCTAAGTAGCAACCTTACCACATCACTTTCCTCCTTCAAGCCATCCAGATATTTACACACTAATACCTGCCCTAAAAAGTATTCGGTCATGGTGGAGCTTCCTTTAGGGTTATATTTACCACACACTACTCCCTCACGATGCTGCGACTGAATAACCTCATTCCAGAACTTTTCACAGAATTTCATTTTAAAATCATTGATATCAGTAAACTTGTCTCTGTAGACAGCAAACCAATTCCTCGTTTCCCCCACAAACACTTGTTCTAAAATTTCAACTACCTGGCACCACTCAATACTACCATTTTCCAACCTCTCCCCGAATTTATTTTCTATAGTGTTCATGAACTCCATTGGGCACCCCTGTCGATTGCTGAACTTACCCAGTTCTACCTCCCTGTGTGTGCTATTCACAAAAACTGGCCTATTCTGACTATTTTCTTGCCTGATCCTAGCTTTTAATTTTAACTCTAATTCTGCGATTTTCTCCTCAGCCTTCCTCTCAATACTGTTTACTGTTAATTTAATGTTTCCTTCTGATTCTTCTACTTTATCATATAGCTTTGCTTGTTTCTCCTCAATCTTGCTAATGCTCTCTCTATTACTCTCTCTTAAATCATTTACTTCTGCTACTATTTGCGAGTGGACTTTCTCAATTCTACCCCCCAGCTGTTCCTTAACCTCTTTAGTTGCTACCTGAATTTTGTCAATTTCTCCCCCCAATTGCTTTTTGACCTGCTGTGTTTCCAGTTGCACTAGTTCTTTTAAATTTTCAGCCTGTGTACTGATTCTAATTTCTAACTCCTCCTGTACTTTTCCTAATTTCTTGTCTACATCTGCAATGATCTCTTTAACCTTCTCTTCCATTACTCCTCTGATTTCTCCTCTAATCTGCTCCATTTTCACACTAATTTCCTTGTTGTTCTTATCTAATTTTGCATTATTCTGTTCTAATTTTTTATTTAAAGCTTCTGTACTTTCTTTATTTTCCCTACTGTTTTGTTCTAATTTAGCATTTAAAGCTTCTGTACTTTCTTTCTTTTCCCTACTGTTTTGTTCTAATTTTTCATTATTCTGTTCTAATTTTGCATTTAAAGCTTCTGTACTTTCTTTATTTTCCCTACTGTTTTGTTCTAATTTTGCATTATTCTGTTCTAATTTTGCATTTAAGGCTTCTGTACTTTCTTTATTTTCCCTACTGTTTTGTTCTAATTTTGCATTATTCTGTTCTAATTTTGCATTTAAGGCATCACTACTAACTTTGTTCTGATACATGAACTCGAGAAGTAAAGTTTTTAATTCTGGTTGGCCGCCTACACTCCCTGTTTCAGTATCGGGATTTACCTCCGCTACCCCGGTACTACCATCACTCGACATACTGCTCGTATCATCACTCTCCCGTTGATGACCACTACGTAACCTCATCTGTCTTTCTTTCTCATCCCCCATAATGATATACACTGATAAAGACAAATAACCCCCAAAACACAGGCACAGAAATATATACCCTTCTCCTTCCACAAATGTTATTAGGTTTTCAGCCCCAAGTTGTCGGCAACAATTGTAATGGGAATTAGTGCCCCATGTTGGTAGCGACAAATGTAATGGTTTCTTTAGCCCTCACTTTGAGCGACAAATGTAGCAGTCTTGCTAGCCCACACTGTTGGGAGATAAATGTTACTGTTGACCTTTGCCTAAGCTATGTTGTTTGAATGGGCGCCAAGACCTCAATGCAATGTTGAAATCTAAATTTGTATTTAACAACGTCTAGCTCTGGCAGAACACCTTCAAGAATCTAATCACTCAGATCGTGGTATGATTTGATCATTAACCCAACAAACAATTGTATCAGGAGAAGGAATTGGTCTATATCTAATGCTACCTACTGAAAGCAAAGATTGCATTGTAAAAGAAATGAATTTATTATATAAAACAAGTATAGCAAAATTAATAATAATAATAAGTTTAAAATTTAAATTGGAGCGTTGCGATTTTAATATTACCGATAGAAAATTACGTGAAAACGGAGTCTGATAAATTGATTTTACTCTTATTTCCAAGCTATGAAGTTACTGAAATTTGAAATGTAAAACAAAGAAAAATGAGAGATTGCGTATTTCTGCGTCATTTGCGCTTACCACTGGAAATTGCTAAAGCATTTCCCTCGTACTGGATGATGCTGTGTGCTTCCCACAGTCTCCTGGATGTCGCCATCTTCGTCGTTATTTGATGATATACTGGTAGATTAGATAATTCCATGGTCCGTACATCGGACTCAAACACTCGTATAACCACACTGGTTAAGTTTTACAAAAGTTAGTCCTCCAATCCACGGAACATCGGAGCGACTCCCGCGTGCAAGCGTACTCGGCAAGAACTATACAGATTGTCCTCGTCCCACGGAACATCGGAGCGACTCCCCCGCGTATAACCACACTCGGCAAGAACTACACAGATTGTCCTCGTTTCACGGCGCGTCGAACGATATATCCTCACGTTGGCTCCCCCACCATGGTACCGTCTTCCAGCTTACGTTGTCTCCACTGATTGGCTGAGCACGCCGCTAGTTCCCCTCCTCTGGTTCATTACCCACGGCGCGCGAGAGGGAGAAGTCGATTTCCGTCCCAACAATTCGCCTTTTCTTGACGATGCCACCCAAGCTTGCGTCATACTTCTCGACAGGAATCAGCTTGTATTTGAATTCCCAGTGAGTCATCTCTCTCAAATACCCTAACTGACAAAACTCCGTAAAATTCCGTAATCAGATAATTTTCTATGATATCGTCGTTCGTAATAATTTGCTTGATAGCGTTTTCTAAGACATAGAAAACCTATCTGTATGCTTATAATTTTTATAAAATGCTCCGAAAATATCTTAATAATAATTATAATAAATTAATAATAATAATAAATTAACATGAAAAATTCTCTTGGCTGAACAATTTGCCGCGTAAATAAATATAGAATGGCTTCCTACTGACTTATGCCAGTGGCATAAAAACCCCTCGAAAAACACGTTACAATTCTTTAAAGAATTTCTCGAGGAAGGTTTCTCTAAGAAAACATTTATATATGACCAAAGAAAGCCAAGCAGTAATGATTTCAGTGAATCGAGTCGAAGAGAAACATGCCGTGCATGCGCCTATTAAGCTTACGCTGGGCTATGAATGTAAGAATTGTTCAGCATGAAAAGTTCTAACAAAAAGTCCGCATATCTCTCTCTTTAATGAATCGCCCACTGTAAGTTGTTTTACGTTTTCAAGTCTTCCAATCCCCATTCAGCGGAAATTTAAATTACTAGCTTCGGAGCGAGTATACGAGTTAGCGAGTGAGCCTATCTCCCCAGCTTCGGCCAGCATCGAACTGTCGAGTCTTGCGGAGTTGACATCAGGGAAGATTGGAGTATCGCTGTTCACATCGGCTTTTCTGAATTGCACTGGGACCTGCCGACCGTGCGTCTTTTAAGCTTACGCTGGGTAAACAGTTTAAGATACCGGGCGAAGCTGGGGTTCATTTTCTCAGCTTAAATGTGTTGAATATAGTGTGAGGTAGGAATTGCGATCTCGATTATTATTATTCTGCTTACCACGGTGGGTGAGTGGTTATCGTGTCAGACTACCAACCCCAAGCTTGCTGGTTCGCTCCTGGCCATGGTAAGTGATTTTTGAAAGGTGACAAAAATCACGACACGCATGTCTTACGTTGTTGGCATGCTAAAGAACCAATTTGAATTCAGTAGGCCGTGTTCATAATGGCAAAATTAATCTCGGGATTTTCCGCCAACACAAACGTTTCTCCTTTCTCTACTAGAAAGCGCTATAGTGTCAAGGAGCTTACATGGGGAGGATACAATGCATGGGTCACCGATTCGAACCTTCTTTAGTACACGTGTAGGGCATGACTAGGTGTATACCAGGTGGAAGTAGTAAGGTGCGCTTCACAACCGATTCCGAGAAATTAATTATAAATTATTCGTAATTGCTGTACAGCCTTATGTTAATGTACAGCGCACATGTACGCTGTACATTAACGTAAGGCCAAGGAGTGCGTGGTACAGCGGTAAAAGCCCTGCTTCGTAAGCTTGGGATCATTGGATCGAATCACACCGGTGAGCCTTTTTTTTATTTTTTTTTGTAAACATAGGCAATTCGTACAACTGTAGGTGTCGTGAATAATGTACATTTTTCATTCAATTGTAATAACGAGTTTTGTGAGCGGGAAAAGGGATTCTGAAATCATCGTATGGGGGTGAACGTTTGTGACATTACATAATGTACAGTCGGGGCATTGCAAATACATTGGTATTATAGATGGTGTCGCCTCCGTAGCGCAGCGGTCAGCATGGTTAGCTGCCGCCCCGGAGGTCCTGGGTTCGATTCCCGGCTCTGACACGAAATTTGAAAAGTGGTACGAAGACTGGAACGGGGTCTACTCAGCCTCGGGTAGCCCAATTGATTAGAGGGTGTTCGATCCCCCCTCAGCCATCCTCGAAGTGGTATTCCGTGGTTTCCCACTTCGTCTTCGGGCAAATGCCGGGATGGTACTGCCCCCGTAAATTGAATTATATTGAGACCACGGTGGCTGTATTGGCATATATGAATAAAGTTATGGCTGTCATAGTTGTGACGTGTATATTCATGACGTAAGCACGGATGACGCAGACTTCATGCAAGTAGGCTGGTTGAGCTGAGATTCTTGGTGACGTCATGATTTTGTTCGAGAAAGATCTGAGATTTACGACGCAGTCGCAGGGAAACAAAGAATTGTGCTAAGGAAGAAGTTACGCTATTGGAGGAAAGGCTCGAACCAATGAATGATAGTTTGGAGGGAGACGGAGATTACTGAAACTATCATATTTAATTGCTTTTGGAATGCAGAATTGTGAAAATCCATTTTCAGTTATGGCATTGATTTGGAATTTTGAAGAAATTAATTTTGAGTTTTTGAAATTCGAAAATCCGTCAAGTATAGCCAAAGTTAGAACTTCTAGCCATGACGGAGGAACAAGCTATGGAAGGGATGGATACGCCCCTTAAGAAGTTGATAAAAGGCCTTGCACAGGAGAGAGGAGCTCTCATATCTCATTTTCTCATTTCCGATGTCTCATAGTGGTTTTTCTGATTCTCACATTGTCAGAATTCGAGTTATTTAGTGAAGCAAGTCGTCATTATCACGTGTGGTAGAGCCCACCGCATCGAACAAGCACGGAGCGTGCAGCAGTACCATTTTACGGTTTCTGAAACTAGGCGAAGTTGAAACGCACACATAAACGAGTCTACAAGATTATCTATCAAGAGTTAGCTACTGCCTTTATGCTAATTCAATTGTGCATTACAGTATTGAGGTGTGTAGGAAAGGTGAACATTTTCACGATTATAATTTGGAAGATATTCGCATTTTAAGACTGCAGACAAAAGTGATTTTCTCGCCACCTGAGAAGCACTTTTATAAGGCCACATACTACACTACGGCTGACACGTGTATTGCAACCGTGATACTACATATTGCATTTGGTGATACAACGCTACATTCTACTATGGAACAATATAATCTGGCAGTACTTTCGAATATTATTATAACGGAAGTGGAGATGGAAGACTAAATCTTTAATGCAATTGGGACATATATCAATGGAGTGAAATAGCAGCATGGAACTTCGTTAATCGTCATTCTACAAAAGCGAGCATGTAGTGAACATCCAACTACACTCATGCATCGTAGTCCATCGCTGAATTACATCAAATGGCAGTGGAAATATCTTCATACTCTACAATTATGAACATTTCTGCGGAGATAATTGCAATAAACTTCATGGCGAATTTCTACCAGAACTTCAGGGAACTATCAAGAGAGGCCAGGGTGGACCCGGCTCACAAAGAAGAGTTTTGCCAGAAGGATGTCTATCGTCTACACGGAGCAGTGCAATTTCCGGAGGAGGAAGCAGTTCTATTCTCCGAGGGCGCTGGTTCCAGGTTCGAGGTCGGAGCACATCTTTATGGTGAAATGGAACTATCAGCAGTCTTCTTTGGAAGATTTTCCTCTAGAACTTCAATCAACAGATAAGGTAGTCGTGAACGTTTCTTGTTTTATTTGAGCCATTTAGCGATATCTGAGCAACCATTTTTCCCATATTTTCTGTCCCATATATTTTGCCCCATATTCTTGCTTGATATTTCTGTACTCCGTACACTTTGTTGATTTATGTCTTTTTCGACGATTTATTAAGACATTGTTATGTCATTGGCATATTTAAATAATTTTGGATCAGTTGAGACTGATAATATATATTCTTTCAGTAATTTGCATATTTTTGTAGTCACGATTTGACTGTAAAGTTAACGATTTTCTATGGCAAATTTGAATTCAGACAGCGTGTCATTTTTATTAAAGTAATTCTCTTCAGTAAATTACTTTGACCAATTTTCTGTCATCCTCAAGAAAGAAGAATGATTAAAAGATTTTAGAGCGTTAAAATCTATTACTGTATCGACGATCTTGGAAATACTAGTCGTTTTATGAACATGATTGTAACATAGACATTTATCGTCAGTTCTTAAATACAATTGCATTATAGACAATTTTATGAAATATGAACTTTGAGTACGATTTATTGAGTACACTATAGTCATGAACATTTGATAGGAGTTTTTCTCAATTCTAGATTGGAACAATAATGTTTGCATTCCACAGTCTAATTGTATTCTATTCGATTATTTATGCAGTTTAGATGAACTTTGATTGAAGATAGTATTTTTATACTGCGTTACTTTGAAGATATTAATCTCAATTTTGATAGACCAGGGAGGCGTGTCTAATCGTATTTGCTATGAAATTTATTTGTGATTGGCAAATTTTTACTTCATATCGATTCATGAATGAAACCCACGAAGGTTAAATATAATAACAGTTTTGATACTAGTGATAAATATCAGAATTTTTAAAGAGGAACTATGGATGTATAATCGTTAGTTCAGTGGACGTGTAAAAGTCGCTGATGAATAATGCCCTTGAATAAGTGAAGGAGGTTCCCACAGTAATTAATGAAGTTGATGAATTTATAAGTGGAGGTTTTTTGTATGTGGAAGATTTTGAAGCCATATATATTGAGATATATGATGAATTCTGGGCCAATTTTTGTGCAATTTTGTGCGTTTTGAGCGAGGTATTTTTCCACTGAGTGTATTGTCCAGGTCCTTTGAAAATTAATCATGTGAAGTTACTGTTAAAATTAACAAGAGTGTTTAAATAATTTGAGATAACGATTTTGAATGGAGGTTACCGTCACAAATAATAATAATTATTATTATTAGACCTTATTAAACCTGAATCTAACATTTAAATATAACTAATCTTCATTGGTCGATTATATTACCACGATTTAAGTAATTATCAACCGGATAAACGTGTGGTTTAATGTATTTCTAAAATAAATAATATAAATATTGTAAATAACTATGTAAATATCTTTAATAATAATTTGAAACGAAAGGGATTAATAGAGGCGTGTATAAATTTTTCAATTGTCGTTTGACAATGTTATAAACAATTTAAAATGTTATAAATAATTAATGAACATTTTGTTATAAACATTAAGCATTTTTGTTATTATACTCTAAACAACGCTAGTTAAACAATTGGTTTTTACAATTAAACAAGTTTTGGGATTATTAGAGTAATCCATTGATATTTGAATGGAGCATTTAAAAGATTTGCGTGATAATATTTGAGCTGAGACGTGAACATTTAAAGTGTTTTGAAAAGGAGCTAGGCTCTGAGGTAACTAGCATATGCTAACGTTGGCTGGACAGGTGAGTCCATTTGACGATGCAAGCGTGCGACGTGGTGCAGCTGGCCAGACAACTGAATGATAGAGGCCAAGGTCACTTACATAGCAGCCTTGCGGTTATAAATAAAATGTGATGTTTATGAAAAGGGAAAACAATTGCTATATGTCTCGTCCCAACTCCCTAATCCATTCCAAGTGTATTATTATTATTACGTTCTTTTGAGCTAGGGAAAGCTGAAATTTTGTATGTAAAGTCTACAAGTCCTACAGGAGGACATGATTACATTGACAATGGCTTCTGATTGCCACATAATTTTGGTTGTTATTAAATTTTGTTAATAATTCCTTTATGTGAAATACATTATTGTACAGTTTAAAGTTTCTTGTTTCCGTTTTGGTTCATTTTAAATATCGTGGTGGAGGTTATTGTGTGGGCATACATTTAAGTGATCCAGTTGGCAACCCAGACCCGAGATTAATTTGAAAAGGTAAGTAAAAGGTAAGTATGAACCCCCGTATATTTTGGTGTGTTCCACAATAATTTCTTGTTAACTACTGTGCTCTAATCTCGGTAGTATCTGTCAGTGCCATTTTCATTGATGTAGCTGTGCCGGTGCGTTTGATTATTGGCAATCCGATTGAGGGGGCGGATATCTGACAGCCTACTATCCGGATTATCGGGGACAGTACCTTCTTCAAGGCCACGGCCGCCTCCTTCCCTCTTCCTTGCCTATCCATCCTAACCATCCCTTACCTTCCCTCATGAGGCCCCTGTTCGCTTTGCAGGTGAGGCCGCCTGGGCGAGGTGCCAATCACACCTCACCAGTTGTATCCCTTCCGATTCGATGTTCCCAACTCTAGGACACTGACCGTAGAGGCGGTAGTGGTGAGTTCCCTCGCTGAGTCCGTGGGTTTCACCAACCTGGAGGGTAAATGACTAAAAAAAAAATATTATACAAGGTCAGGTGTATTCTATTATATGTATACGTCTATACACTGAAGGCCCAGTCTGTTCCGTTCATTGCACGTCAGTGAACCATCAGACCATCCCGTACCCCGCAAGTAGTGTCTCATGCTATGGGTATTGGTTGGAAAGTGTTCGGACCTGGCAAGGTCACCTGCACACAAACTAACGATAACGGTGGGCAGTTGTACTAACAGCAAATACTGTGAATAAAGGTATTCTTTCATCAATCACCTGTACGATTTATTCCGACTCCTTACTCCCGCTCACATAACACGTTATTACAATTGACTGCAATATGATCATTATTCACGACACCTACTGTACAGTTGTACGAATTGCCTATGTTTAAAAAAAATAATGATCACAGGTGGGATTCGATCCAGTGATCCCACGCAAACGAAACAGGGCTCTTACCGCTGCACCACGCGCTCCTTGGCTTCATGTTAACGTACAGCAATTACGAATAATTTATAATTAATTTCTCGAAATCGGCTGAGAAGCGCACCTTACTACTTGCACCTGGTATTCGCCTAGTCATGCCCTACACATGGTTCGAATCGGTGACCCATGCATCGCATCCTCCCTTGTTATGCCCGTTGCTCACGGTAAAATTTTCCTTCAAATTTATTGTACAATAATTTAATTTTATAAAATTTATGTTGCTCACGGTCAAATTCAAGTTTTATAAAATCTTTGATAAAACGTTTCATAAAATAGGACATGTTCTATTCCGTAAAATTAATTTTACGAAACGAACCAATCAGGGAAGCTGACATGAAGATGATGCTGGCGCCACGTTGTGAGAAGATTGTGAAGCTCGCTTGTAAACAAACTCTTCGAAAATAAAACATGGAGGACGGTTGTCGTTTGGGGGTAAAATTTACAGTCGATTCGCATTATTAACGCAAAGTGGTCATGAAACTTGCTTTAAGTACATTTGAAAATATGCGTGGTACTGAATGAATTAATTCCAATCAATATTTAAGATATAATTGTAACAATTGGAAATGTAACCATACGCGCTGATAAGAAGTGCAACAAATTGCTGTGTCGTCAGTTGGAAAAGTCTGCTAGTGGTATCGCGCTCGCTTGCTGATCAGAAGATCCTTGGTTCAAGTCTATCCAGGGGCGGAGATTTTTACTTCCTTTTAATTATTTTGTAATTTCCTCCTTACGTCGTACAGCAATATTGCAACTTTGTTTTGCGTTTTCTCCCATTTAAAATTTTTATTTTCCCTAAATACTTTAACCATGGACGGATACCATTCGTGATAACTATTAGAATTTAAATAGTTAAATATTTATCCCAGAATAATAATAATATGACATGTTCTGTATTTACTGGATACAGCTAGCGCTTATCACACAGACGCCGTTTAAAGAAAATATAGTTTAATTCTGATGTATTTATTCGTAGGCCTACCCACATAACAAATCTACTTCTTTACGTTGCCCCTAGGATAACTACCTGAACGAGAAAAACAATCAGATTGGTTGTTGTACTCAAACTTCCATGAAAACTGCCAGGAAAAATGGCACCTGTTCAATTTCGTGAGTTGCATGGAAGCTATTATGGAAGGCAGAACCTAGCATGGAAGGTACATATCACACGGTGCTAGACGCGTCTATACCAGCGTGTACACCAGTACTGGTAGAAGCTTTCATACTAACTGGTGTCGTGTGATACGGGCTCCCAAGATGTTAGTGTTTTACTGGACGAGTTCCAGAAATATCAGGGTTTGTATGAGGTTAAAACGCCCATATACCACAATAGAAATGCAAGAAGGGAGGCAGAAATCTCAATCGCCGAATATGTTTCACAAATTCGACCGAACACAAGCCAGGCTGATGTGAAGGAGAAGATAAACGGGTTTCGAACTCACTTGCAGTCTCATTTCAGGAGGCCGATAACCTCGATGTTAGGCCCCTTAAAACAACAATTATCATCATCATCATCATCATTTCAGGAGAAATACCTTGCCTCATGTTAAGTGTCCTGTCGAATAATTTTGGGACTAACGAGATCTATGAGTTTTTTAAAACTGCTTTCCTCCTTTCTTAGAAAATTCCTATATGAATTCTGATTTCAAACCTCAACTCATTTTCGAACAAGGAGAGTATTCCTCTACTCTTCTCTTCTTGTTATCCATTCCCGAGTCCAGGACTTCCTAGCATTTCTTTTCTTCCTTTTTACCACTGTACGACATTTAATTGTAGCTAAAGCAGCAATTTTTGCAATGTTTGCTTTGTTTGTTGGAGCCACACTCTCAAACCAATGTGTGTTGAACAGCTGATTTTTGGTTCAGAAGTTTATCGGTAGATGGCGATCCTGATACATCCACGGATTTTATAAAATAATTTTACCGTGAACAACACAGCTTGCTTTCGTCAAATTTTTATAAAATTAGTTGTAAAATACATTTTAAGAAACATTTTACCGTGAGCAACGGGCATTAGTAATCTAACATCCTTGTCTTTCATAGCGCTCCAAGGAACAACAAAATTCGAAATGCAAGATGCCCTCTGAGTGTCAAATAACAAAGCTTGCACCCGACACCGAGGCCATACTTATTATTATTATTATTATTATTTTATTTAATTTTTTACGACGTTATGTCCACGTAAGGAGCGCCATTGAACGTATTTCACAGATCAATTTGAATTAGCTTTTTTCGCCTCCCAAATTCTCTTCATTCTGTCACTATGATTTTTCTTCCTTTCTGCTGTCCATGCATTGATGGCTCTCATTCGGTGGTTTGCAGCAAAATGATGTTTATGTTCGACGATGTCGAAATGTAAATATTAAATGACAGAAAACGGTATCATAATAAGGGTCATTATAACACTATTTTTCATTATGAAACAGTTTCTCCCACCAATCAGGGCTCAAGAAACAGTTGTGTGACCAATTAGGTAAGGATAGCATCGCACGCGCGCTGACTTCCACGGCCTTCTATTTTAAATTTCATTGCAATGGCTCGTGGCATAGTGGGGTATCGAGGAGACCATGGTCAAATACAAGGTATTCTATGCGTCCTATGCCCTCTGTTCAGTACATAAAACTGGTGAATTCTCGACATATATTTAGGAATATTTATGTTCGAACATAAAATAGTTATATGGTAATTAAGACACTCGTGTCTTAATTATTGCCATTATAGGCTCGTTGCATAATGTACTATTATTCACCAATGCTCTGAAGCTAGGGCTATCCTTTAAAATTTCGTCTCTTACATTGGTTTCTTGAAGGTCATTTTCAATATTAATATAAGCCAGTTATTCCTGTCTTTTTAATGAGGAGGTATAATTAAATATACTTTTAGTATGTCATTTATTTATTATTTACATATTTTACGCCCACATTGGGGCACTTAAAGAATACATTTGAGTAAATTTCTTCTTTTTCTCCTCCTAGAACTTTCTCATCCTCTCCGACCTGGAAGCCCTTTGTGTGTCCGATATAGTATATTGTTTCCGTTCAACTGTTATTAGTTTGAGACTTATGCTTTTGTTCTTCAAAATCCTCTTCTCTTCTCGGTCTTTGATTTGTTGCCGAGTTATATCCAATTCTTCCAAATCATCCTGAACTTCCTTGAACAAATTATTATTGATTTTATTTTTCAAAATGTAATCAAATAGTTGTTTCAATATCTTGGTTTCTGGCAGACTTGATATGTGACAGAAAAAGGAAATTCTTATTTTACGCATTGTAGTTATTATTGATTCACATTCGCGATAGACGATGTTGTTAGGCAACAATCTCCACAGTCCATCAACTTGGCGTTTTTTTGTTAATAATTCTTCTAATAATTCTTCTGTCCGTTTTCTGGAATTTGTCTGTTGTAGATTTTACATTCAATTTGAATAAAGTTTCACGAGCATAAGTTGCCTCTGGTTTAACTATGGAATTATAGTGTTTCAGCTTAGCATTCATCGAAAGAGATTCCTTTTTTTAGGATGGTCAGGTAAGTCTTTGTGCTTGTTTAAATGTAGTTGTTCTGTATTCTATTGCATCTTTTAGATTTGTGTTCCATGTTATTATTTCCCCAAGATATTTGATTTTCTGAACAATTTTAATCTCTTTATTATTGTTCAGTTGAACGACTGGTACATCAACTTAAAAAGTTGGCATCATTTCTGGTATTTTCAAATAAAATTTGTAATCCCATTTTTAGCCTACTTTCGATTTTTGCAAAAAATGAAAATAGACTTATGAGATCACTACAGGGCGAAAAAAAGTGTGTCTGTCTGTGTGTGTGTATGTGTGTGTGTGAGTCTGTGTGTGTGTGTGTGTGTGTGTGTGAGTGTGTGTACTCTGAATGTCTGTCCCCCCCTATCAATTCGAACACGGTGAGCGCAAATTGAACGAAATTTGGTACAGAGGTAGCACTAGCAAAGGGCACCTCAGTGTCATGTTTTATATCGCCGCCATCTTGACGGAAACGTAATGGCGGCCACACAAATATTCAAAGCTTAAATCAAATTACGATTAACCTAATCATCCGATCTCTCCCAAATTTTGCATCAACATACCATTATGGAGGGAACATCCTTTGACCAAACTAATAGGTCATTAGCCTAATATTTTGTGGATGGCGGCCATTTTTGTGTGAAAATCGATTCCCCCTATTAATTCGAACACGGTGAAACCGAATGGAACGAAATTTGGTACAGAGGTAGCACTAGAAAAGGTCACCTCAGTGTCATGCTTTATATCACCGCCATCTTGACGGAAACGTAATCGCGGCCACCCAAATGTTAAAGGCTAAAATGTAATTACGACCAACCTAATAATCTAGTCTCTACCAAATTTTGCAACAACAAATCTTTATGTGGGAAGCATATTCTGACCAAACTGCTAGATCATCAGCCCAATAGTTTGCAGGTGGTGGCCAAGTATGTGTGCAAATCGATTCCCCCTAACAATTCAAACACGGTGAAACCGAATTGAACGAAATTTGGTACAGAGGTAGCACTAGCAAAAGGCACCTCAGTGTCATGTTTTATATCGCCGCCATCTTGACGGAAACGGAATGACGGCCACCCAAATGTTAAAAGCTTAAATCAAATTTCGACCATCCTAATAATTTGATCTCTACCGGATTTTGCAACAACATGCCTTTTTGTGGAAAGCATCTTATGACTGACTACAAGGTCATCAGCCCAATAGTTTGCAAATAGCGGCCATGTATGTGTGCAAATCCATTCCCCGGATCAATTCAAACACGGTGAAACCGAATTGAATGTTTTTTTTTTACAGAGGTAGCACTAGCAAAGGGCACCTCATATTCATGTTTAATATCCCTATAGCACGTTGTATTTCAACAAGCTACTACATCCAACATTCAATTATACTCCTTGAAAAGGACAAAGAGTTATAACAATACCCATGCATTTAGGAGAAAGTAGACTATATGTTCTTTACTGAACATCTTGTTTTGCTATAATTTCTAGTATGTCATTATTATTATATATTTATTCGCTACGGCCAACTGTGGACCACGTTTGCCGGTTTTTACATTATGTTTTGTATTCAATCTCTGGCAATATCTCTTCATCCTCTCTCCTACTTTCTTCTTCTGTTCCTCCGTGTAAGATCTTCCTTTCCTCACTGACAACTCCCCTGTCTCCTGCAAACCTGTGAACTCTTTAACTACTTGTCTAAATCGCTCTCTGCCCATTATGTCTTCTTCTTTCACCACCTTCCTCCAGGGGCTCACATCTAGTGGGATGTGGGTTGGCGACCACGGGACCCCAGCTGAGTTCGGCATTGCTTCCACTTACTTGTGCCGGGCTCCTCTCCGTCTTCTTTCCTGTCGACCTCCCTTGGTCAACTCTTGTTCTTTTCCAACCCCAACGGTATTAGGGTATCCGAGGCCTAGGGAGTCTTTCACTTTCCCGCCGTAATTGGCCCTTGTCTCATCTTTCGTGATCCCTCTTTTTTCGAAGGGCCTCTTGTTTTCTTTTCATTATATTTCCTTTTCTGTTTAAGATTCCCGCACTGTTTTTGTTAATTGGCTCCCCGTGTATCTAAATTCCCTTAAGCGAGTTTTCTGCCTCTACACTCCATTTTGTAGTTATTTTCAATCTACGTTGCATTTTGCAAGTCTTTTCGTTCTTTGCGAGTATTTTCAACCTCAATTGCATTATGTAAGGATTGACAATCTAAATTGCTTTTTAGTAAGTCTCTCAATATAGGGTCTGGGACTTTTGTGAGTATTTTGAATTTAAATTGCATTTTGTAAGTATTTCAACCTAAACCACTTTTTGCAAGTATTTTCAATATAAATTGCATTTTGAATGGTGGGCATTTTGCAAGTATTTTTATTCTCAATTGTATTTTGGGGTATTTTGAATCTACCATACATTTTGTAAGCATTTTCAATTTCAATTGCATTTTGTAAGCATTTTGAATTTTAACTGCACTTTGTGAGTATTATGGATCTGAAATGTGCGTTTTTAAATCTAAATTGCATTGTGTGTTTTCAATTTCAATTGCATTTTGTAAGTATTTCGACTCTACATTGCATTTTGTACGTATTTTGAACCTAAACTACATTTTGTGCGTATTTTTCAATCTATTCCTTTTGTGAGTATTTTCCTTATCAATTCCCTTTTGTAAGTATTACCACTATCCATTTTGTGATTCATTTCAATCTGCGTTACATTTTGTAATTATTATCAGTCTCACTTAATTTTCGTTCTGGTTTCCATTTCATTGTCATTTTTGCTATCACCCAGACCATTAGGGGCCGATAACCTAGATGTTAGGACCCTTAAAGCAACAATTATCTTCATCATCATCTTTCACCACCAGCCGATCCAAGTCCAATCTCCCTTCCCAAAACCATTTCGACTCGGTCTTCCTCTACTCGAAGAAATCAAAAATCATCTTCGTCAATCTGGTAGGCTTTTAGTCAATTAAACTGTATTCTATTTTTTCTTATTAGGGCTACGACTCATGTCTTCAGGTATAGTTCTTTATTAGGTTTGAGTCTCCTCTTTCCATCGTTGATATTTGGGTCTAGGATTGTTCAGAGCATTTTCCTTTCTCTCATCCGGAAGTCTTCGAGGTCACCCTTCTCAATCAAGTCTAGTGTTTATGCTGCATACAGACATTCAGGTCTGACAACAGTATCTAAATGTCGTAATTTAACCACAAAGGATAAACCCCACTCTTTGATGGCGTCCATTTCCGACCCATTGTCCTGCAATTATTATTATTATTATTATTATTTATTTAAGAGAAAAATCCCCTACAGGAGAGCGATTAAACTTGATAACATGATGTCATTTGGAGGTGTGTCTGCTCCGCTCCTCCCAAAATCTCTTCATTCTCGCGAAATTCTCCCTCTTCCTCTCATCCTTCCACTTTTTCCCAGGTTGTCGTAATGATCTTGGTTTGATAAATTCTGCTGCCATAAGTTGGTAACACCAAAGAGAAAATGTAACTACTATGAGACGAGACAATTGGCAACTCCAGCTATCTGATATGACATCTAGCGGTAAAAATGAGAAACTTACCAAGTAGGGTACATTTGTCACGTGGTGACTGTTTGTATATGGTTTCTTGTATTGGTAAAGAGATCGTGGTAAATTGTTCGTGTCTTTAAACATAAGTAATAAGTTTTACTCGTTGATAGAGTAAAAAATGAGTAAAAGCAAAGTGAATTGCTCAGTTTACGGCCAGTGGCGAATTCTCCCATGCATCGCATATACCGGCGGTATACCACCGTGATAAAAATATAAAATATTTATCTCGACATTTTCTCGACTTGTATGTAGCAGTGCAGACAGGAAAATCGAGCATGTCATCATTCATGTTCCGCCGATTGTTGTCATGGAAGCTGGCGTCGAACCCCGCTTAACTCGGTAATTTTCTTCCGGGGTACACACTTTTAGCTGTGAGTGACTGTACTTTGGTATACCGCAAGTCTATCCCGGTCGTTGAAATGGCTCGACACTGTCACGCGGGGCGAGGGACGGTAAGAGGTAGCCCAGCAAAGTTCCGTATGGGGTATCGCGCTACAGACTAGCGGTGAGTGTAGTGCTGATTGGCTGATTTCAAACAGTACCTTCACCCTGCTCACAACGGAAGGCACACCAACGCAGCGCATCATACACTTCAGTTATGTTTGAGTTCGTCTTGGCGAGAATTACTTCCCACGGAAATATTAACATCTTTAGATTAAGTGAAACACTGGAAGTGGATAGTAGCGTTGTTGAAACGATTTTATTCCATTGGATTTCCTCAGTAAGTTGAAATTAAAGCGATCTATGGGATGTAGGCTACTAAAATTTCTTTGTGCAAGGAAATGAAGGCATTGGCTTCTGCCGAAATCAGGTAGAATTTTACACTTGGAATATTTGTTGCTTTGCAGTTGTTGATTCAATTAGGGGCTTTGAAGCATCGTGGTCATGTATCCCCGTGAACATGGTTCGGGGGCGGATTTAAGGCAAGGTCATGGAGGTAAGCGAACACACCGGGGAGTCTAGAGAGTATGGAATACCCCTAGCTTAGAGAGGAGGGGGGGGGGGGGGAGGGGGGGGGGAGGAGGAGGTCCGGGGTAGGATCATTTTGCTTAAACTAGCCCAAATTAGTGAGCAATAGGACATTTGGGTTATTTTTTTATATTTTGGAATAAAAATAAATGTTACCGATCACGGTGGCCGAGAGCAGTAACGCGCTAGCTCGTGTCTCGCTGGCATCGGGAGAGTGTGGGTTTGAATCCCACTTCAGCCGTCCGGAAAATGGTTGTCGTGACTTCCTATTTTCACCACCAGGCAAGTGCCGTGACAGTTCCTTTCAATAGGTCCACGACCGACCGACTTCCCTCCAAAATCCCTTCCCTGGTCCTACCTTAATTTGACCCAAGTTAGCGGTCGCCTGTCACCATCCCCAGTTGTATCTGCGGACAAAGTGTATCCAGCTCCCAGACACCATCCTTTGCGACGGTAGAGGAATGATCCCTCGCAGAGTCCGTTCTGTGACTTGGGAAAAATTTGCGTGATATTAGCCATTTTAAGTCAAATATTTATTGTATTCCAAATTATTTTAGTTTTGGAAGTCCTACTATTTACTGTCATAGCCTACGCGTGGTTTAAAACTATTTTTTAGGGAACTGTCGAAAATGTGTAGTATGCTTCCAAATGTACAGACATCTTCATTTGAGACTGTTTTACCTTTCAGCGTCCAGTCCAATCTGCAAGCCTCTGTTTGCGAACACGTCGCCTCCGTGATTCCCTATCGGCAGTTAGCAATGCGGCTCCCTCTGCTTCTACATCTCTGACTTTGAAATCGTTCAACACTGAAACTAACCATCGCCTCATAGCTCTACCTCTGCTTTAGTTGTCCTCTACAGCCGAACACTCAAAATAGTCGGTTATCGTAAAATGTGCATTTTGATTTAGAGTATTTAAGTGTGAAAGAATGTGTCTAAAGCCAATGTTTTCGTCATGTGTTTAATGTATAACAGCAAGATGAATCGTTCACTCCTTAAATCCACCCCTGGCTTGGTGCGTGTGGGAACTGTTGAGATATGTCGTTATGATGGCTGTACCGTTGCCAGGATTTGGTAGGAGGCGGCTGTGGTCTTAAGATATGTACGAGTGAAAGTGGGAAACCACGAAAGACCATTTCTAGTATGGTTGAGCTTGGAATCGAACCACCTGTTCTCATTTCTGCCTCTTGGGGGTTGAGTGAATCCCAACCCTCAGACCAGAATTACATTTCTTGGTGGAGCAGAGAATCGAACACGGACCTCCGCAGTAACAGCCCCAGAATACTAGTCGCTACTCCACGATGTGGACCTTTAGAAATCTACGTGAATGGAACTTACTTTCAAGTAAAATTCTTCCTGGCAGACCAAGGTTGGGAAACAACATGTCAGGGTAGTTTACACTATAATTATTTTATTGATTGAGGCTGAATGTTCGCTTTCCAGAAGATATTTTCACTTTGAGATACTGGCTCTTCTTTAATTGCATTAATACATTGGTTATGAATGAATGCGCTTCTCATGTTTGGACGTGTCTAATGATGTGACAATGTGTAATTGAGATCCATCGGAAATGGATCAATGTTTATTTGTTTTCGTAAAATTTAAGACCTGGTCAAGAACGGGGAGAAACGAGAAAGAGAAGGTAGCGTAAAGATGAAATGTGCTCTGTACGTTGCCAAAAGGAACTATTAGGGCGAGGGGATTCGAAGGCTATTTACCTGGAAGCAGTTTCAAGTAGGCAGTGTTCAGGCGTTAAACGAAGATTGTTTTAATGTATAAGGACATAGTCCTTACAGAGGGAGGATGACGCACTGGCTTTGCCCGGACGGTCGAGGTTCGAATTCCGGTGACAGCACGCTAAATATTTCACATCGTAGATCACGTGGCGTTAGGAAGGGAATCCGACCTTTTATCCCCGTCCAAAACAATTGGCTAGAAACCTCAATTTATTGGGATAACCTATCCAAAATTATAGCGATAAAGTGTGTTTCTTAGAAGTTATGTAAATGTTCTCCAATACATATAATAATAATAATAATAATAATAATAATAATAATAATAATAATAATAATAATTCAAATTTGACAAGAGGTTGAGGCATGGAAAAAAAGCGGGGAGGGGGGGGGGGGTGTAAGGGGTAAATGGTGCGGTATACCAAGAACGGTGACCACCAGTCGCCACTGTTTACGGCTGTAAGTCGATGTATAAGAAGGCTGCGGATATACGTTTTCATCACTTTCCAAAAGATGCAAATAGCAATAGCCGAAATGTGATGATACCTAATAATACCTAATAATAATACCTTTCCACCCCGGGAGGTAGACAGACAGAAGACCTGCGACGTAAAGCCAGCGAAGGTTATCCAGTTTATGATGATGATGATAATTGTTGTTTTAAGGGGCCTAACATCGAGGTTATCGGCCCCATTATCCAGTTTAAAAACAGCTGTTACGGCGGGCGCGCTGGTAAGATTGAAGTTACTTGTATAATTAATTAAATAATTAATGATTGGCTGCTTGGTAGGGAGAAGGGATGAGTTTAACTTGTATTAAAACTCGGGGGGCGACAGGAATTGCTTGATTTGGATGGTTAAAAGGTGGGTTTGGTGTTGAATATTTGAATGGTAGCGGAATCACTCATTCTACAGTGTTACCACGGAGAGACTAATTAGGCCTATATGACTCGTAGTGGAATAGCTCGAATATCGAAGAACTTGGCGATTACGAGGTGCAGGCTTGGCGGATCATCAGTTTGACATCAATTCACTGTATAAGTCGGAGCTTGGAACAGTGGCGTCTGGTTTGCGTGGATGCTAGTCTCGGAATGATAAAAGTAGCATAGCTTCGGTGTGTTATTTATTTGTTTATGTACCGTATTTCTCTATTTGAATGTCCTTGGCGTTGACTCAGGATCGACATTTACATTATGTTGCGCATAATAGTACTGAAATAATGTCCGAAGTGTAACCCTGTGTATATTTGACTCAGCTGATCTACATCAACCATAAAAACTGATGCTTGATAATATGCAATTCACACAAAAAATCCAGTGGAACACACAAATTAGATCACGTGTATCGCAGTTATACATATATACAATTAAAAATAACACTGTCATTACTTTAGAGACCACATTTACTGATTATAACCGAAAAATAAAAAGTGTTCCATATCAAACGCGTGTTATTAAGTATTTTAAACCCTACTTACCCAGACCGACCGCAGCGCCCCAAGTGTTAGTTTGAGTTGCCAATTGAAATAACAATTGATGATCATAAAAATAAAAATAACTATTACACTCCAGGTGAACATCTTAAAATACAATAAGCCTAAAACGTAAATATATAATACTAAAACATAAAATCTCGTCAGGTTATGGGCCCAGACAGCTCAAGATAGCTGGTTAATAAGATATACAAAGAAGAAAAGTCCTGAATAGTACAAGTTAGACATGGCAGGATCCGATGATATTTCGAGCATTCCAAAGCTCAAAAATTTAGAAACATTTCCTTTGTGGGAACTGGAAATAAGAACTCTGTTCGAAGCGAAGGAATTGTACGAAGTGGTTAATGGAAAAGATGTGCTGGTCTCAGACGGGAAAGAAGATGATAAAAATAAATGGCGTGTCAAGGATGCCAAGGCAAGGCACTACAACCTTCGAACCGTTGACCACAATGTCAAAATCCACATTTTGTCATGTGAAACTGACAAAAGTATGTATGATACTTTAATAAGAATATACAAAAGAGACACCACACAACAGAAAAGTAAGCTTCTTGCATAATTTTATAACTTCACGTTTGATAAAACCAAAGACAGCATGACCAATGTAAGCACATTACATAACATAACCTTCCAGCTTAACCAGCTGAAAGAAGACATCAATGAAAGCAAATTAATCACAAGGATCATGACAGCACTGCCTGATAACTACAAACATTTTAGTTCGGCTTGGGACTCAACACCCGAGACAAGTCAGACCATAGAAAATCTAATATCAAGACTGTGCAGCGAGGAAGAAAAGTATAAACTGAGCATCAAAGAAGAAACAGCTGTAGCTTTTCAATCCTTTAAGAAGAAAATGTGCAACGACTGTGGTGACATGGGACATTTTGCAAAACAATGTCGAAAATCTGGAAAGAAGACAGATAGTAATGCTGCTGTTTTTCCACCGTGTAAGTTTTGTAAGAAAACTAATCATTCGTGGGAAAGATGTTTCTTCAAGAAATATCATGAAGGTAATACAGAAGAAAAACAAGCTTCAAATCAAGATGATGCCAAGAAGAAAAACAATAGAGCATATTTGACAAACCTAGAAGCATGTGTATCAACCCACCAACATGCTGATACAAAGTGCTTCACTGTAGACAGTGCCTGCAATGGACACATGGCTAATAAAATAGAAGACATGAAAAATGTGCGAAAGACTGGTAAGATTAAAATAAATGTAGCTAAAGATGGTGAGTGCATGTGCACCAAATTGGAAGGAAGTGTGGAGTCAGAAGATATTATTTTACACAATGTCAGTTATGTGCCGGATCTGTCAAGAAGTCTAATGTCTGTAATTACTGTGACTGCAAAAGGGGCACTGGTGTTGTTCTCTGAGTTTGAAGTGTGGGTTATTCAAGATGGAGAAATAGTAATGAAGGGATTTAAAGATGAAGATTATATGTATGTTGTTGATCTAGGAAATCAAAACTCAGAAGAACAGAATATAAATGAAGAATTGACAGCGTTAATGTCAAGACAGACAGATCAGCATATACAGTGGCACAGGAAACTGGTTATACTAGACTGAAGAAAGTATCCCAACTGTGTGACGGTGTTCCTGAAATAATTGCCACAACAGCAGACGACAACATCTGTAATCAGGCGCGGATTCAAAGGGGGGCGGGGTCACGAAACGGGAGACCAAATTTTTTTGCAAACTCAATAAACGAAAACACAAGAATCATACAAATAAAGCTTAACGAATTTTAACTGAAAAACAGTTTTTTTTCTTTTTTCATTTTATTCAATACTGAAAATATCTTTATTGCAATTATTACGTTCTGTTACAAGTGTACATATTTACAACTTCATACCTGTTATATAAAAACTATTATTTATATAACAAAATCAACTCGTCCATTTTGTTTAGCAAACCTTGTGATTACCGAATCGATGTTTATAGTGATGTCACGATGAATGTGCAGCAATGCACGGATACGAATTTGGGGCTTTTTTCGCACCAAAAATTTTTGCAGACGTTCAAACTGCAAGCCTGGTTGGCTATTTAAGCTGTGTCTTTCCCCCTTTGTCGGTACCAACTCGACTTGGCGAAACTGTAACGTTCCTTCATACTTTTCTCGAAGCTCGATGTAAAAGTCGCAAAACACGCCTTTGAAATGTGTACGAATATTTTTGGTGCGCTAAACGCATCAAATTTCTATCCATGTTGCTTGCAAAAAAAAATTGGTCTGGTTTTGTACAATTTCGATTCTCTGACCCCCCCCAAGCCAAACTCTAGATCCGCGCCTGTCTGTAATGTTTGTTGCCCAGCAAAACAAGTGAGAATCCCATTCAATACTACAAGAACGAAAGCAAACAGGCCTTTACAAATCATCCATATAGATATGTGTGGAAAAGTGGACCCACCTACATATGATGGAATGAATTATATTCTGACATGCACTGATGATTTCACCCATTTTGTCAAGGTGGATCCTATGATTTACAAAAATGAAGCTGAAATGTATCTGAAAGAATTTATTCTAGAAGCAGAAGCCTTTCATAATTTCAAGGCGTCTAAGGTGAGATGTGACAACGGTGGTGAGTTTCGCAGTAATGAGTTCAAAACATGGTGCAAGAATAAGGGAATATGTCTTGACTATAGTATTCCGTACACGCCCCAACTAAATGGAACTGCAGAGCGAATTAATCGCACACTCTTTAATATGACACGAGCACTGTTGTTTGACTCACAACTGGATAATGAAATGTGGGGAGAGGCAGTATGCACAGCTGCTTATCTCATAAATCGAAGCCCCACTGCTACGAAAGATAAAACTCCAGCAGAACTCTGGTATGGTAAAAGACCAGATTTATCAAGACTGCAAATATTTGGGTCAAAAGTCTATACAAAACAGCTGGGATATCTAAAGAAAATACAACCAAGATCAAAACAAGGAATATTCATTGGTTATGCAGAAAATGGATATCGCATCTGGAATGAAGAAGAAAGAAAAGTGTATACATCAAGAGATGTCATTTTCATTGGAACACAACAAAAACAGATTCCACAAGAAATCAGAAACTATATTCATGTAGAGAATATAGAAGAAGAATAATAAGAAGAAAATGAAAACCAACAAGAACCAGAAGAAAATGAAAACCAACAAGAACCAGAAGACAATCAAAACCAACAAGAAGCAGAAGAAAATGTAAACCAAGAACGAAAAGAAAATGGTAACCAACAAGAACCAGAAGAAAATGAAAACCAAGAACATGAAGATGAGAATCCTGATTCAAACACACAAAACGGAAGACCAAGAAGGGAAAAGGAAAGACCAGCAAGATTTAAAGACTACATCATGGATGAATAATTAGAAGCTCTGATAACTTACAGGGAGTTCATGCAGAGTCCTGACAAAAACAAATGGAAAGAAGCCATCAATAATGAAAAGAGATCACTGGAACAAAACAAAACATGGGAAATAGTATAAGAGAGCCGTTCAAAAGTCAAAGAGATTGTGACTGGAAAATGGGTTCTTAAAGTCAACGAAAATGGACAATACAAAGCACGACTGGTCGCTCGTGGAAGTCAACAAAAATCAGAAAATCTTGACTTTGAAGATATTTTTAGTACTGTGGTTCAATCAAATAATTTGAGACTGATGTTTGCAATAGCAGCTCAAGAGGATCTGTAATTGATGACATTTGATGTCAAAACAGCTTTCCTCTATGGCAAGCTAGAAGAGGAAATATTTATGAGAGTACCTGAAGGATACCATGAACCAGGAAAAATTTTCCTGTTGAAAAAGGCATTATATGGTCTTAGGCAAGCGCCTCTACAATGGAACAAACGCTTGTGTGATTTTCTGAAGAAAGAAAATTTAATTCAGCTAAAATCAGTCTCCCACAACTCCAACCCCTCCTCCACGTGGTGGGAGACGGGCAACGGCATGAAGTAGGGGATTGCCTGTAGGGGTGAAGTACAGTGGGGACTTTGTGTGCCCCGGGACCACTACGGTAGCTGTGAAGGCTCTATGGGAACCCTGAAAAGTGACGGCTGACGGGGCTCTGGTGAAGCTACGATAGGCCTAGCAAGCCAGTAGTGGATATCATATTTGCTTTCAAACCAGGAACAGGCCTCGGAAAGGACGGATGCAAACGACGACTACCCGGATATGCTAATGGACTACGAGTTGGGACATTAAACATACAGACACTGACAGGAAAAGTGGAGGAGATTGTAGATGTGATGGAGAGAAGAAAACTGGATGTACTGGGCTTGGCAGAAACAAGATGGAAAGGAGAAGGTCGCAGAGAACTGAGGAAAGGGTACCGGTTGTACTGGAGTGGGAACAGTGAAGGAAGGAGCAGCGGAGTAGGAGTAGTTGTGAGAGATGGAATGAAGGAAGAGGTAAAGGGAATAAGTGACAGGATCATGAAGATCAGAGTAACTGTAAAGGGAAGAAGCCTGGAGATAGCCCAGGTATATGCCCCTCAAGTTGGATGTACAGCTCAAGAGAAGGAAGACTTTGAGGAGGAGTTACAACAGCAGTTGAATGGTCAGAGCATCATTGTCATGGGAGATTTGAATGCACATGTAGGAAGTGAAAGGCAAGGATATGAAAATGTATTGGGAGCAGAAGGATGGGGTAGCAGGAATGAAGAAGGGAGAAAGTTGCTGGATTTTTGCAAGAGAAACGGTTTAGTGGTAGGCAACTCCTGGTTCCGGAAGAAAGAAAGCCACAAGGTAACGTGGTACAGCAGTGATTTAACAAAGAAATCTTTGGTAGATTACATGCTGTACGACTGGGAAATGAAGAGAAGTGTAATACCATCAGAGGCCTTAGATAGCGACCACAGAATACTTGTAATGAACCTGGGAGTTGTTAAGGATAGCAAGAGGACAGAGTACCAGGAAAGGAGAATCAAAGTATGGAAACTCAAAGAAAAGGAAGTCAAGGAAGAATTCCAGAAGATAATAAGGGAAAGGATGCCAACAGACAATCCTAAAACAGGGGAAGAGGAATGGAAGCAATTCAAAAACACAATGGTAGAAGCTGCAGTGGCAGTATGTGGAAGAACAAGCAACAGAAAGCGGTGTAAAGAGACACCATGGTGGAATGAGAGAGTAAAAGAAGCTGTGGGAAGGAAGAACAAGGCTTTCAGAGTGTGGTTCCAGGAAACAACTGATCTGGCAAGGGAATATTATAAGATAAAGAAGAAAGAAGCAAACAAGATTGTCGCAGAGGAGGGGAAGGAGTGGATGGTAAAGTGGACGGAGATGATGGAGGAAGACAGCAGAGGAAATAAGAAAGTTCTTTATGGGATGGTCAAAAGTAAGAGAAGAGGTCTGCGAGAGGATGTGGTAATGATGGACAAAAACGGAAATGAGGTACACAACAAAGAGACACTCAAGACAGTGTGGAAAGAGTACTTTGAGGATTTTCTGAATCCAAATGGTCATAGGGAGGAAGACAATGTATTGGAAGATGGAGAAGACAACACAGGAATGGAAAAGGACCTGACTTGGAGAGAACTGGAAATGGCTATAGACAAGATGAAAGGAGGAAGGGCACCAGGTGTGGATGAAGTGAGTGTTGAAATGGTGAAGGCAGCAGGGGAGGTTGAGAAACAGTGGCTGTACCGTGTGATGAGGGTGATATGGAAGGAGAAAAAGATCCCAGAAGATTGGAAGAAAGGATTAATTGTCCCAATATTTAAGAAAGGAAGCAGAAAGGAGTGCAGAAATTACAGGGGTGTCACACTCATACCTCACTGTGCCAAGATATATGAAAAGATATTAGAAAGTAGAATACAAGCCAAAGTGGAGAGAAAATTGAGAGAGGAACAGTATGGATTCAGACCTGGGAGATCAACAGTGGATCTCATATTTTCAGTGAGACAGCTCCAGGAACACCACTACGAATTTGGAGAGGATCTGTTGATGGCCTTCCTGGACATCGAAGAGGCCTATGATAGTGTGTGTAGGGAGAAGGTTTGGAAAGCAATGGAAAACATGGGAGTGGAAAAAGAGACTGTAGGCAGAGTGAAGGAGATGTATTGTGGAAGTGTGAGTTGTGTGAAAGTTGGAGGGGAAAGAACAGACTGGTTCAGACAAATGAGTGGCCTGAAACAGGGTAGTGCGCTGTCACCCCTTCTCTTTATTGTGGTTATGGACGAGGTAATGACACGGATAGCAGGAAAGATAAGATGAAAGCAATGGTGTTTGCAGATGATCTCATGGTCTGGGGAAACAAGGAGGAGGAAATTCAGGAGCAACTGAAGGCTTCGGAAGAAACAGTGGGAGAGTACGGATGGAAGTTCAACATCAGTAAATGTGAGATCCTGTTAACGACCAGGAAAAAGGACAGACCAATGAGTGGGATAACACTTGGAGGTGGACAGCTGAAGAAGGTGGAAAGTCTCAAGTACTTGGGAAGTATAGTGGAGGAAAATAGGAGAAATGACAAAGATATTACGGAACGTGGCAGACAGGCAGAAGCATTTCTGAGAAGCATTAGGAGCTTAGTGTGGAATAAAGATGTCCCACAAAAAAACAAGGAAGTGTTATACAGAAGCTACTATATCCCGATACTGACCTATGCTTCAGAAACGTGGACAATGAAGAAAAGAGATATAAGCAGAATACAGGCAGGTGAAATGAAGTTCCTGCGAAGTAGGATCGGAATAACAAGAAGAGACAGGGCGAGGAATGAAAAGGTCAGGGAAATGGTGAAAGAGGAGCCCTTGCAAGGTAGGATTGAGACATCAAGACTGAGGTGGTATGGATGAGAAGAAAATTCCCAAGAGGATACATGAGATGCAGATGCAGAAGAAACGACCAAGGGGAAGACCAAGAGATAGATGGCTGAAAGGAGTGGAGGAATGTGTCAAGAAGAGAGGCGAGGACTGGACCAGAGTGACAGCGGAGAGGTAGTGGGAAGAAAGAACTACAGTAAGTGGCGAGGCTTATGTTCCAAACAGACCCAGCCTGGGGCTGGAAACTGTACAAGATGATGATGATAAAATCAGATCAGTGTGTTTTTAAGCTCAAAAATACAGAGAAGAAACTGTTCCTTGCAATACATGTCAATGACGGAATATTGATGGGTGAAGATTTACAACAAATTAATCAGCTGATACAAAAGCTCAAGAGCAAGTTCGAAATAACGATACAAGAAAATCCTACCTATTATCTGGGACTTGAAATTGAAGGAAATGAGGATGGAATATTTATTCATCAACAAAACTACAGCAATAAAGTGCTGAAGAAATATAACATGGAACAATGCAAGCCAGTTTCAACTCCAATACAGAAGAACTATCAAGAACAAGATAACACTACCAAGAATTTTCCATATCAGCAAGCCATAGGTAGTTTACTATATCTAACAGTTAAAACTAGACCAGACATGGCATATGCTGTGAATTTTGAAAGTAGATTCATGAGCAATCCAAGAGCACAAGACGTCTCCAATATTAAAAGAACACGGAGATATCTTAAAGGGCACAATGGAGATGGAATTTTCTATTCCTCTGCAAAAGAAAATCTCAAGATTACTGCCTATTGTGATGCAGATTTTGTCGGTGATGAAGAGAACAGGAAGAGCACATCTGGCTACATTATCATGTGTGGAAATGGTCCAGTGAGCTGGAGCTCAAAGAAACAGTCCGTAGTTGCAAGATCCACATCTAGCATCTGCACACTGCTGTCAGGAAATGAAGTATCTAAAAACCTTCATTCAAGAACTCCTTAACAAGCAAGTCGAGATGATTCTCAACATAGACAACCAGAGTGCTATCACCATGATCATGAGCGGTCAACTGATCAGAGGCAGTAAGCACATTGAAGTGCAATATCACTTTATCAGTAATGAACTGATGAAAGTTTGGTACAACATAAAGTACTGTCCTACGCAAGAACAACTTGCAGATATCCTGACAAAGCCACTGGCTCGTCCAGTCTTTGACAAACTCAAATCAAAACTATTATGTTCTTAATATAATTAATCCAAAGATATGTCTAGTGTTTATAGTTTTTATATTCTATCAATACCAAGTTATTTTTAAGTCTCTGTAATAACTTTTCTTTTGTGTTAAGGGAGTGTGTTAAATTCTGCTGCCATAAGTTGGTAACACCAAAGAGAAAATGTAACTACTATGAGACCAGACAATTGAAAAAACAATTGATATCATAAAAATAAAAATAACTATTCACTCCAGGTGAGCATCTTAAAATATAATAAGCCTAAAACGTAAATATATAATACTAATACATAAAATCTCACCATGGTTCAACCTACACATTCGCGATTTTCGTCTGGCAGTAAGTTCGGTCTTCGAAATTTTCTGTCCTGATTACTTGTAAGTCTCTCTGTACCTCTTTAAGTCATTCTGTGCCGCATTTACTCTTGTGTTATGATAACCTACCAAGCAGTTTCTTTGGCAATCTGGAGGTGGCCATCCTGTGGATGTGAGTGTAAAAAATTGGGCTCTGCGTTTTCTAATTTCGTCTGTTATCGTATTGGTCTTTTGATAGAGTTCTGTACTAGGTCTCTTCATCCAAATGCCGTTTCCGTTGATTGCTCCGTAGATCTTCCGGAGAATTTTTCGCTCCTGCTTTTTCAGTTCCCTAATCTTGGAATGACCATCGATTACTATTGTTTCAGTGGCATATGTTGCTTCTAGGAGAATAAATGTCTTAATTTGGCGTTCGTCGAAATGCATTTCTTGTTGTAATGGGCCCACGTTAGCGTAGGCCTTCTGGAGCTTAGTGATTCTGTCTTCATTGGCGATTCGATTAAGTCCTGAGGGATGTATAATTTTGGCAAGGTATTTAAAAGGGCAGACTTGGGCGTTTTTACCGTATTTGGTGTTTAATGGGGATTTATTTTCTGGCCTTCTCTCCATATTTGGTTTTGTCGCAAGAGATTATGTAATCCGGTCTGTTGTGCAATCTCATGGAGCTTTTCCACTGCGTTAGTGCTTCCGAATTGCAATATCGTCCGCGAAAGCGAGACATTTGACTTTAGTTCGATTCTCTTTTTAATACCAGTTTGAATGCCAATTATTATTATTATTATCATCATATATATTATTCCAGTAGTATAGATCCCTCCTGTGGTGCTCACAAGTGACCGATCATGACAAATGAGCATTCAAATGAAAGAGAATAGATACTAACAGTGACGAATTGCACTCAAATTTCATAAATATCTATAAATCCCTTAAAATATGACTTTAAAAAATGAACGAAGTGTGCGATTTGCAGATACTGTTGCTGTAGGAAAATACGCTCCATAATTGCTCTCCACTTCACATTTTGGCCGCTGTGACGCCTGTTTCATGTCATTTTAACATTCTGAGGTCTTTCCTTTATCATGTTGCATGGATTTCAGAAACAGTAAATCAAATATCGAATAACCAGTGAATAGCCTGTTGCAGTTAAGTTGTCAATCAATGGACTCAGCACACAAATGACGTTAGTAGTGACGAATATCACTCTAATTTCATAAATATCAATTTGTGTAATAAGTGTGCGATTTGCAAATAATGTTGCTGTAGAAAAATACGCGACATCATTGCTGTTAGAACTTGGAATACTAACTGAAAGGTAAAAAAAAAGTCCTCTTGGCACGCCGGAAGGCGGAGGTAGATTTCACCGGACAAACTTGGGGATAGGAGAAAATAGGCAGAATATGCTGGTTTTCGTAGAAGGATCAGACCTCATTTATTGCGTGAAAGTATTTTATAATTGGAGAGTAATTAACTTTGTTTTTCGTCATTTTATGCATATTTTAAACATTCTATTGTCTTATGATGACGGTAACCTTCTTGTCATTTGGAGTCCATTTTTATACTTGTGGTCACACTGTCCTTATGCAAGGTTTCGACACTGATGTGTAACTATGTAACGGTCTGTTACTTCTTCACGCAAAATTATATCTCCCGCAGAGATGTTGGTTGGTTCCTCAGTTTAGGGGCTGCGACAACGCGGTCATGTAACCCCGTGTACTTTGGGTGAGTGTAGAATCTGTCTGATAAACGGTGTGAATTGTGATGGCTGTATTAGTCTGTAATTCAGGTAAGGAATGCAGACGCTCAATTTCAAGCAGTAGTTCCTAATGTTGCTACCAGATACTACCGTCAACGACACCTAGCTGTGAACTTGGCTACTAGATGCCACCGCAATCAGCAACTCGCAACGAACGTTGGAACTTCCCCTCCAAAGGAAAGCATACTGAGGGATTTTTAGCGCTCTTAAAAAATCTGACGACTTTGGTCGGCTTTGAACCCGCGACCTTGGGCATAGAAGGTCAGCATGCTACCAGTTACGTCACCGAAGCGGCTTCACACTTAGTCAGATGGAAATCTGAATCTGATCTCGCGCAAGTGCGTTGTCATGGCAACGTCTGATGGCTCATCCCTCATCAATTTAGTAGTGTTGCCATGGCAACCACTGATAGCTCTTGGCATTTTCTTATAATTCCGAAATCATTTTTCTCATCCCTTGGCGTAATGGTGGGTCATATCAAAAATTATTTCAGACAAAAGTTTTAGGTAATTATTAGGGGAATATTGTCCATTTTGTACGGTTTTGATATTGTGCCTATTAACAGAGATATGATTAATGTTTCCCGAAAAACCCACTTTTTCCCACCCCTTTGGTCAATGGTTGGTGCTATCAAAAAACGTTTCAAACATAAATTTTTGAGCTTTATCCGGCACATAGTATGAACTTTGAACGGATTCGATATTTCACATATTAAGAGAGTTATAGCAATATTTCATTTTTTTTGAAAAAAAAAAGTCCCCCATTTTCATCCCGTTCGACCGATTTAGCCCAGTAACGAACTCGACCGAGATTTTATGGGTATACATATTCGGTAAAAAATTCAAAGTGATTGGTGCAAAATTACGGCAGTTATCGTGTCCACAAGAAACTGATATACATGTATATATTGATATATATTGCTTCCTGGAACATTGGGACATTGACAGTTCGCAGTCGCGAATTGGCAGCAATCCTAAAATCTCGTTGCGTAGATCTGGCTTGTCTACAAGAGACACGGTGGAAAGGGCAGAAATCTAGAGATATTGGAGAAGGGTATAAGTTGATCTATCATGGTACGACTAATAGCCAGGGAGTCGCTATTGTAGTGAATGAAAAACTTCACAACCAAGTATCAGCTGTACATCGCTACTCCGATCGTCTCATGTCAGCAGTTATCGACACCCCAACTCGCCGTATACATATATTTTCAGCGTATGCCCCACAGACAGGCTGTGATGAGACAGCTAAAGACACATTCTGGAACGAACTTCAAGATGCCGTTACAACGTGCAATGAAGAAGACCTATTTCTACTTTGTGGAGATCTTAATGGACATGTTGGCAGTACCAGCGAGGGGTATGAATGCCATGGAAATTTTGGCTATGATCTCAGAAATGAAGACGGGAACAGGATCCTTGAAGCAAATGATCTAATTATCACTAACACCTTCTTTAATAAACGCAAATCACACTTGATCACCTACACTAGCGGAGGGCACAATACTCAGATTGACTATGTACTACTTCGTAGGAGAGATTTCCCAATTGTCATGGACACTAAGGTCATACCATCTGAATGTTTAGCCCCTCAACATAAACTGCTAGTTACCGATCTTAGAATGAAAGGTTACTTAAGAAAACCCTATGTGAAATGTCGTGCCAAAATCAAATGGTGGAAGCTACAAGACCATAAAGTGGCATTCAGTGAGAATATTGTGCTCCCTCCAGTTGACTCTGTAAATACAGATTATACTTGGGCATCATTCAACAACTGCGTAACTAGTATAGCTCAATCTGAGCTTGGTGTAACACAGCCCGGCACACGTAGAATTGATAAACAGACGTGGTTGTGGACAGACAAGGTACAGGAAATGGTGCATGAAAAAAAAAACGCTTTTAAACAGTTGCGAACATCACCGACTGAGAAGAATCTTCTGAAATACAAAGCCACCAAGAAGCAGGCAAAAAGAGCAGTTGCTGAGGCTAAAGTAGATCACTACAAACATTTATATGATCAACTGACAACTAAAGACGGAGACAAAATTATCTACCGACTAGCCCGAGCACGGTGTAGAGCAGGTCAGGATATAGAACACTATATGTGTGCGAAGGATAAGAATGGTCGACGACTTCATGATAGCAAGATGATTCTGCACCGTTGGCGAGAGTATTTTAGTGAGGTATTCAACACTGAATTCCCTCATCCACAAATACCAGACATCTATGTTACAGCTGGACCAGTACCTTGTATCACTGAAGATGAAGTCAAAGTTGCCATTCGTAGCATGAAAAATGGAAAGGCCCCAGGGCTAGATGACCTTCCTGCAGACATCTGGAAAATTGAGGAACTTACTGACAACGCGACCACCTGGCTGACAGAGTTCTTCAATTCAATTATTCTCTGTGGTCAAATACCTACAGATTGGTCAACTAGTATCACAGTACCTATCTTTAAGAGTAAGGGTGACCCAGCTGAATGTACCAATTACCGTCCAATTAGACTTGTCTCCCACACTATGAAAATATTCAAACGTATCCTAGACAATAGGCTGAGGAACATCGTACAGCTCTCAGCAAATCAATGTGGGTTTGTCAAGGGATGTGGCACGATAGACGCAATCTTTGCTGTGCGCCAGCTGATGGAGAAATTCCGAGAGAAGAGGAGGCCACTACATCTTGCTTTCCTTGACCTCGAGAAGGCATTTGATCGAGTACCACACCAGATGATTTGGTACGCTCTCCGAATGATCAACTGACAACTAAAGACGGAGACAAAATTATCTACCGACTAGCCCGAGCACGGTGTAGAGCAGGTCAGGATATAGAACACTATATGTGTGTGAAGGTTAAGAATGGTCGACGACTTCACGATAGCAGAAATGTATATAAACTGGATAAAAATGCTGTACAACAACACCAAAAGCCACGTGCGATGCCCTGCAGGACTCATTGACAGCTTCCCTGTGACAGTTGGGGTTCATCAAGGCTCAGCTCTGTCTCTTCTGCTCTTTGTTATCGTCATGAATTCCATAACGCGAGACCTGCAGAGGTGTGTCCCATGGACATTGCTATACGCTGATGATGTGATGCTTGCGCAGACTCCCGGAAGGATCTTGAAACCCAAGTGCAGACATGGCATGATCGTCTGCAAGGATTTGGTCTTCGTTTGAACATCCACAAGACTGAATACCTCGAAACGATTCCATCCCTTGGAACTATAGGTATTAATGGAGCTCCTCTTACCAAGGTAAATACATTCCGATACCTAGGCTCACGATTGAATGGCGACAGCTGTGTGAATGAAGATGTGCGAGCACGAATCAATGCGACTTGGATGCGATTCAGAGATGTCACCGGTGTTCTTTGTGATAAGAAGATGCCTATCCGCCTAAAATCAAAGATATACCGCACAATGGTGAGACCAGTTGCATTATATGGTACCGAGTGTTGGCCAGCACCTAGAAGTGCTGAGCACTCGCTTCATGTCATGGAAATGCGGATGCTGCGAAGATCATTAGACATTTCTCTGCTCGACCATATCCCCAACACAACGATTCGACATACAGCTGGCGTGGCTCCAATCAATGAGAAAATGCAGGAATGGAGACTCCGTTGGTATGGGCACGTTGTCCGTGCACCACAAAGTTCAGTCATCGGCTCGGCCTACCATCTAACGGTCGACGGCCAGAGACAGCATGGGAGACCAAAATTGCGGTGGCTCGACACCATTAACGCCGATTTACGATCAAGAAACTTGAAATCACGCGAAGCATTAGATCGCAAGAAATGGCGTGCATTGATCCAAAAAGCGGACCCCGTTCCTACGGGCTGACAAGAAGAAGAAGAAGATACATATATATATATATATACATACATACATAAATTATATATAAACTTTTGAACTGACGGTGGTTTTTGGGTCTGGGTGATGTGAAACGCGAAGATATGTCGACATTTTCCGGAAATCGAAACATGGTACCAATGGTAGCAATAGTTAGCTCTCTAATGAAATCTACCTAAAATATTACCGTCAACGACACCTAGCTGTGAACTTGGCTACTAGATGCCACCGGAACCATCAACTCGCAACGAACGTTGGAACTTCCCCTCCGAAGGAAAGCAAACTCAGGGTTTTTAGCGCTCTTAGTAAATCCGACGACTTCAGCCGGGTTTGAACCCGCGACCTTGGGCATAGAAGTTCAGCATGCTACCAGTTCCGATACCGAAGTCGCTTCCCACAGACAGATGGAAAACTGAATGTTATCTCGTGCAGTGGCGTTGTCATAGCAACTGCTGATGGCTCATCCCTTATCAATTAAAAGTAAAGTTGTCATGGCAACTTGGCAACCTCTCTTGGCACTTGGCATTTTCTTATAATTTAAATCATTTTGCTCACCCCGTGGCGTAATGGTGGGTCATATCAAAAATTATTTCATACAAAAGTTTTAGGTAATTATTGGAGGAATATTGTCCATTTTGTACGGTTTTGATATTGTGCCTATTAACAGAGATACGATTAATGTTTCCCGAAAAACCCACTGTTTCCCACCCCTTTGGTCAATGGTTGGTGCTATCAAAAAACATTTCAAACATAAATTTTAGGGCCTTGTCCGATACATAGTATGAACTTTGAATGGATTCAATATTTCAGATATTAAGAGAGTTATAGCGATATTTCACTTTTTAGAAAAAAGCCTCCCATTATCACCCCCTTTGACCGATTTTGCCCATTAACGAACTCGACCGAGATTTTAAGGGGATACATATTATGTAAAACATTCAAAGTGATTGGTGCAAAATTACGGCAGTTATCGTGTCCACAAGAAACTGATATACATATATATATATATATATATATATATTGAACCCGATGGGGTCATGCTGACTGGAATCGAACATGGTTCTCAGAGACTGTGATCTCAGTAAAAAGGTTCCACCAGGAAGCGAACCAGAGATGTACAGGGAGTTTCTTGGTAAAAACCCCTCGAAAGAAATGTATATTTAATCACTGGTGTGATTTTTGATGAAATGGCATTATTTATTAAAATAATGTAGGAAATAATGAGCAGATTATATCATTATAAGACGATTTGGTGTAAGCTATTGGGAGTTTGAAGCACAGAGGAGGGCAGAGCTGACATTTACTAATCGGCCCAGAATTGTGGGTTGGTCCCAGTGGAGCCACGTCCATCTCTGTCACCCCATTATGTCGTCTGGTGCAGGGGAGAGGCCTGAATAATGACATAGTTATTCCCCGACGGAGAATAGATTTGGAGGAGGGGCGGTGAAATGCCCAGAAGAATCATTGATTACTCGTGATTGGAGTAACGAATCGAGATGAGAGTTGCACACAGGTGAATATCTTGGCAAGAAGATAATTTTAGAGTCTTTTACCTGCGAAATTGGTGCATATTTAGTGATGTGCGTAAGGACTGTAAAACGACCATTGTTCGCGGATGGATGTGGAGATGTTGTAGGGGATTTCCCGACTAGGTAGCGTCCCACGCCATGGAGAAAGGAATTAATATTAATTAATTGAACGAGCGATTCCTTTGCACACATATAGTTTTGGGACCTGTGAAGAGAGAGGAACACAATGATCATGGTTTGAAGACCTGAATCATGCTGTGAGAGGAGCGAAGATTACGCGGGAAGATGTTGCTCTACTTTCTGTGGAAATCCGATATAAGGGAGTAGACCCCAGGAGGAGCTCTCAGTTGAACCTCACTTTGAAACTCACTCTGTTCTAACTCAGTTGAATCTCACTTGAAACTCTGTTCTAACTCAGTCAAGCTCAGTCTAACTCAGTTGTCAATTGTAGCACAATGGCAATAAGTTGCAATCAGTATGCAGCAAATATGCAGCAGTACGAGACAGCGTGTAAGCCGCAGACAGAAGTCTTCAAATAAGCTACGTGCAGTCTTCGAGTGAAACTTCAGTCAGCTACAGCCAGGTTGAAGCAAGTTCGTCAAGGCAAAACGCATGACGATTCTATTCATCAAGACGCCGAACAAAGACGGGTATGTGTAAAAGAAACAGTAAATACGCTTGTATGAATAATAGTCGTGATACAGGCATAATCAGCCGCACGAACTATGACGTGTTCAGTTACGAAGCACCGTCTAGACTAACGGTAGCACTATTGTATATAATTATTTGTGAAAGTGTTGAACTTTATTAAGCGCAATGTGTATAGTATTAACTAATCGTATATGTGTAACTACGATAGAATGCGCTAAAGAAACTCTACTAAGTGTTTGGTATTGCCATGAGAGTACCAGATGTTAACGCTCATGTTTGGGAGCCAGCGTATTGATGTAACGCAGGACGCTTACTGTAGGAGTAATGATCGTCATAAAACTGTTGGAGAGTTCCGAGAGCAGATAACCAGACTTTCAATCAGGAGTTGGTAACGTAAGATGCCGTCGACACCTGCAATTTCGATCTCTGCTAGGGAATCTCAGCATTGAAGTGTGTATAAGTGACGAGTGTTCAGTGTAATGTATATGTAAAAATATCATTTAAAGTAGTGTTTGATGAAGTGTTTCACATGTTTGGGGAGTGATAACTTCCTGAAAGGTATGCAACGTGTCGTGTTGGTGATAGAAATTATGTGTAATCAAATGTGTGTAAACAAGAGAAATATGTCGCGTTAAACCCATTATGGCGGGCGACATGGAAGAATATGATTGGTCGGAGCCACCTTAGATGCCTATAGAGATGTAAGTACCCCACAAATTATGGTTATGATCATGTAGAAGTATGGACCGATGCATGTCTGTGATTCCGTAAAGATATTGTGAATTCCTTATAGATGCCAGTAAAAGTCAGTTAGGAGGCTGATCCTCCATGTTTAATCAGTAATGAGTTGATTTTGATAGAGTTGAAATGTTGATTTGTATCATTAAGTGGAGTAATTATTCCCACTATGAATTAAGAATGGCAATCAGTTATGTAAATGCAACGAACGCGATTGTTCGAGTTTAAAACGTCTAGCTATGTCGGAAATTTGGTAATTTATGTGAGAATAATAATAAATGATGATTTTGGTCATTTATGTCAATGAGATTTATAATAATAATGGTAAATTATGATTTTGGTCATTTATGTCAGTGAGAAATGATGATAATAATAATAATGGTTATTAAGAGTATGAATGAACACATCAGGAAACAAATAAATTGTTGTAAGCGAGAATTATTAACGCTAAGTGCAAGACTTATCAATCTAAGCAGGAAGATGTTGCAATGAGGTTACATTTCAGTAATTATGGAAAGGAGTTTTATATCAGAATATTGCATATATTCGGTAATGATACCAGTAATGAAAGAGCTTTTATTGAATTGAATTTGCAGCTTAATTGAGAAGCTTATAGAGTAAATGTTAGATTTCTCTTAATATTAGAGGTCGGAATGTCGTAGCATGGAGCATTAGGGGCCAGATGGTCTATTCTACGTATGAATTCTCCTATGTCGTGGACATTGTTGGAGATATTATTTATTCCAGAGTTGTAGTGATGGACCCTAACTCTGAAGAAAGGATTGAAATGTGTTCCGGATTGGAATCTTTATAAGAGTCGAGGAAACAAGGACACCTCGCAGCTCTATGATTTCCCGAGAACTTAGAGATGAGTTATGTACGCTCGTGGGTAGCGAAAACTCATGGCGACAGTGGTTTTCTGCGCCTATATTATACTTGAGACATCGGTCAACCGCCAGGCTCATGCATTACGAACCCCGAACCTTCATGTTGGATGGACCCATGTGAGGCCATTAATTAATCATTATCCTCGACGTAGGAATAATTACGAAAGCTCATTCAATACCTGTTGGCATAATAGTCAATTAAGATCCTTTGGGAACATGTGTGTCGCTCAGGACACAGTATTTTGTCTTGTAAATATCCACTGCTTAGAGAGAGGGAGGCTTTCAAACTTTTAGGAAGGTCGAGATAATTGGTGAAACGACCCATTCCACTTTCTATTGTGTAGCGACTTCCTTAGCCGAGGGTCGGTGCCAACCCCCCGGACCGCTCAGGCAAGTTATAAAGGGAAGAGATTCTAGACCTTGTTAAAATGACATATAATGCAAGATTGTTATGTTGAGTATTATAGCCATGTGGTTTGTGAACACATGGATAATTATAGTTAATCCTGATGGTTCATTAATTTAGCTATCTGACGAATAGTTACATGATATATTTGTACTGTCACTGGAACCAAGTCATGTAGTTGGTGACCAGATGCCAATCGCCATGAGCGCGAGGTAGTCTATCGTACAATCCGACATAAGCTATAACGTAACGTTTTATCTAGGAATCACAGACAGCATGCGGTGAAACCATATAATTGGAGGATGTGTAGGGGGTAGCTTACATAATTATGGAATTGCACGTTGATTTTGGTGCAACGTCCAAATAGGTAAATGCATGCAAAGCATTTCATTGGTGAGGAGAAAAATATTAAAACACGCACGGCACACATAATTGTTTAACATAAAGAGGTTTAAGGAATAATCCTTGTTGTAATATTAAAGAAGTCACATTGTATGACTATTATGTTAATGTACAGTTTGTTTTGAAGTCGTATGTGCATCAGCGCACTAGTATATCCTTGTGAAGTTCACAGAAGGGTAAAGCCTTATGGCTAGGTATGACTTTGTTGTGATTTCATATTTGTTTACTTGTGGATTGTGGAAGTAAAAAAATTTTGTTTGCTTTTATTTTATGCTTTTTGGGTATTGTTTTGTGTTTGAAGCCATGATTTATTTCAATGAATTAAAGTTTTAGAATAGAGTTGTGCTTTATCATTGTAGAGTTGATACCTTTTTGCCTCAAATCCAAAAATATGCACTGCAAAATTGGGGTTACCGTACACGCCTGAGAGCTGATGCTAGCTGGAGGCAGATGCATATTATCCAACGAGATTACTCACATGGGTACAATATATATATATACATACATAAATTATATATAAACTTTTGAACTGACGGTGGTTTTGGGATCTGGGGGATGTGAAACGCGAAGATATGTCGAAATTTTGCGTTTATGTGGTGATTGTAATGGTGTGTGTAGCTGTAATCATTAAGGTTGGTAATGGGGTAGGTTCCCCGTAGCTTCAAATAAGGTACTATCCCAGCATTTTTCTGCCAGGAGTGTGGATAAACACGTTCAGGATAGTCGCTGGATTCGAATCTCTGATCTTCGCAGTTGTTGCAGCGCCCCATCGTGGTTGTGGTGAGTGATTCAACGCGGACAGCTACACAGCGGGGTTTGAGGTTATGAGATACAATGACTGTAATTTTTATTTTAAATACATTCTAGAAAATGTTCTAGTTTTGTTTCCCCCAGGCGTGTCACGTTTGGATATGGCGCTTGGTACACCCCATCTAGGTCCCATCAGGGTAGCGAACCTTACATCACGTTCCATTTATGAAGCACATCGTAATACTTCTTTGCAAGGGCAACTCAACATTATCCCCAACCCAGTGGCATCCGGTAATAAGGTTGTAGTAGCCTATTGCACAACGTCTAGACTTGATAAATACATAATAATAATAATACCGCAACAATAATCTTTTAGCAATAAAGAACCATGCTCCTCTTACATGCACAAGAATTCATAATTTTGTTATTTAATAATTCAGAAAATACCTGTAGTACTGTGAACGGTTTGAGAAAGTGAAGCATCGATACCATTTCTTAGCTCCCCTGTAACGTTTTGCGAGTTATCGCGCCACGTTGTACGACAAATGTAACGCTTTATGATTCGAAGGTGGAGGTAATTAATTACCATAAGGGATACTTTTCTATAAATATATATTTTAACCTCTTCTCAATCTCCCTTTTCATATCACAATTAACAGCCACTTTTATAATCTAAAAACATTTAATCCGTCCGATTCTTCTTTCTCCATTTCCAAAAACTTCCTTTCATATAAACAACTTACTACATCTTCCCTTCAACCAACCAAAAAGCCCATATTTCCTTCATCACTCCCCATTAAATCTAACCAAAGACACAATAATCTCCATAGATTTTCTAAACAGATACTAACTCAATAAATAAAACATGGCCCTCTTCTCCTTTACTGATGAACTATTGCAAGGAATCTCTATATCTCAAACGCTAAGGCCTGAAGTACCTGTACAATAGCCCACCAGCAAATAGTAGTCATGATCCTAACCTACAAAATGAACAGTGACATGTGACCACTGTAAACACATGTTACACCCCTAACAAGGAAGTACTACCATGTGGGACGTAGCGCAAGTTTCGTTATCCCAGCGGGTTTCTGATGAGGTGTGCCACACGTCTGATGATGAGCCCAACTTGGCATATGGTGCAAGGGTGAAAATCCTAGAATTCATTCGGTTTAATTACTTGGGCGTGAAAGCCAATATTATATAATTCTTCTTCTTCTTCTTCTTCTTCTTCTTCCTCTTCTTCTTCTTCTTCTTCTTCTTCTTTAGTCGTTATGCCCATTCAAAGAGCGCGTTTGAACTTGTTAGTTGGCCTGGTGGTTTCCGCCTTCTTATCCTCCCAAAATCTCTTCATGAATGCACTGTGTTGCATCTAGCGTTCTGTCGACCTCTTCCTACCAGTTTTCTTTATGGGTTTCTCCCTAAATTTATGGTTGGCTACTTTTGTCCTAAAAGCTCCACGATTGTCTATGGTGTCGTCTGTGATATTCATTTCTTGGAGGTCCGCCTTAGTCTCTTCTAGCCATTTTATCTTGACCTTCTTTGAGTTGATTACTTTGAATAATCTCTTAGTTAGTCTGTCGCTGTCCATTCTGTAGATATGGCCATAGCAATTCAGGCGTCACTTCCGTGCGGCATCAGTGAACCAGTCAGTGAAGGAGTAGAGGTCCGCTGTTCTCCTCTTAATACACATTCCATTTTCTCCTGTGGGAACATACATTTTCAGGAGAATTTTCCGTTCATGTTTTTCAATGTCTGCAATTTTAGAGTGGCCACCCAGGAATATGGTTTCTGAGGCATATAAAGCTTCCGGCAATATAACTGTCTTGTAGTGTCGTAATTTTGCATTACGCGATATGACTCTTTTGTTGTAATAATTCCATGTCAGTCTGTACGCCTTATGGAGTTTGGTGGTTCTTTCTACATTGGCACTGCTGTCTAGTCCTGATGGTAGTATGATTTCTCCAGGATATTTGAAGGAGGAAACCTGTGAAATTGTGCCGTTTTCCAATTCTAGCGTAGTTATTTTGCTATTTTGATGTAGATTTTCCATGTACTTGGTTTTCTCGTACGATATCTGGAGGCCTGCCTTTGATGCTATATTGTGTTATATACAGTATATATAATTCGTTGAGGTCATCTAGGACCACGTTAAGTCTTGCTACACTTGGCAATTTGTTTCGCCTTACTCTGAGCCCAGAATTCCCTCATTCTCTGTGAGTGGGCCACCTTGTGCTCCGCTGTCCAGGTGGTACCTTGTCTTCTTTTCGGGTTCGATGTCTCGTCTCGGGTTAGTCCATTAGTCAGTATCTTTTTGCGGAAGAGATCTCTATTGAAGGCGTCGTCGGGTTTTAGATGCAGTATTTTGAGGTTGTCTTTGGTATTCATAAACCAGGGCATTGTGGTTTTGGGTTTGGAGTCAAAGAAATGAAAAATCTGTTTGGTCAGCCTGTTTCCGTCCATTCGTTTGAGATGACCGTAATACCATGCCCGCCTTTTACGGATCGATTCTGAAATTTTCTCTATTTCACTGTAGACTTCTTTGTTGGATTTTTAGCCTATTTTCAATTTTGAAAAAAATAGGCTTATGAGATCACCTTTTGTCCGTGTGTGTGTGCGTGTGTGTGTGTGTGTGTGTGTGAGAGAGAGGTGTGTGTGTTTCCCCCCCCCCCTAATAAAATCTAAACGGCTGGAGCCATTTCAATGAACCTCGGTAAGTTCATAGCGCTATTCCCGGCGACCTCGACCGTGCCCTTCAAATTTTGTTACGTCTCACCAATCCAACATGGCGGCTGTGCGAGATATTTCACTAGCATTCAATATCTCCGAAACTATTACCGATATCGCCCTGAAATTGTGTACGGTGAGAAAGAGCACTACTATAAGTTCACCAATGAGACTTTCAAAAACCTGGTGACTACAAAACCAACATGGCGGCCAAGCGAAGTTGAGACTTTTAAATAGACTTTTTTCGCGATTTAACTATCCAAACGTAATGAAACTTGGTACAGCAATTGTTTGTACACATTGTAATGCACTGGAGTCTAATTTAGTCCAATTGTTTACATAACCTCAAAATGGCGGCTGTGCGAAATATTTCACTGACATTCTATATCTCCGAAACTATTACAGATATCACCCTGCAATTTTGTACGGTGATAAAGGGTACTGATACAAGTTTACCTATGTATATTTCATAAACCTGTAAAGTACAAAACGAACATGGCGACCAAGCGAATTTGAAATATTTTAATAGACTTTTCTCGTGATTTAACTCTCTGAGCGCAGTGAAATGTGGTACAGTAAATGATTTTGCAGGTTGTAATGCACTGCCATCAAATTTAATTCAATTGTTTACATAACCTCAAGATGGCGGCTGTGCGAAATTTTAAAATTAAGTTTTTATTTCTTGTGTCGTAATCATGCGATTGAAGTGAAAGTTTGAATAATGAACCTAGGCAATAATTGTCCTTGAATGGTACATAACTCTATTTTATTTATTTATCGTATGATGTTAACACAACACAATCACCTACATAAATACAGATTCATATAACACAGCAATAATACTAACAAATTATATAAATTATAAAGCAGATAAAAATAATAATTATAAATCAACGTCCAACTCGTTGATCCATTTGACAGCCTCAGTTGTAGCAGAATGCAGGTCCTCCAGACTTCCTGGAAAAACTCGGAGAGGACATTCCAGTACTAAGTGCTCCATTGTCTGTGGAATGTCAGCGCAATCGCAATTCGGTGAGTCTTTCCAACCCCATTTGTGGAGAACAGAAGCACATCTTCCCAAGCCACATCTAATACGATTGAGTCTAGTCCAGGTATGTGTGGGCAGATTGAAGCCAGCAAGTTTTATGTGAGGATCCTCAACGTTCACGATGCCTGGTGGTGTAGATGTTGTCCACTCAACCCGCCAATTTTCATTAGGTTTAAAATTTCTGCTTGTTAAATCCAAGGCAGTTTTCCATGCAGGTTTACGGGATTTCAATCTAGATGGGCCAAGATGTTTCATGTCTTCATGTATTGGGAGGGCCTTGTTATTTTGCACTCTCGACCAAAGATGAACCAGATTTTTCTGCCTTCTGATATGAGGAGGTGCGATATTACTCAGCACTGGTAACCACTGGACTGGAGTAGGAAGTAGTGTTCCAGATACAATACGCATGCTCTGTCGGAGCTGAACATCCACCCGTTGAGTGTGGCAGCTATTAAGCCATACCCCAGAGCAAAACTCGGCTGAAGAATAGATTAGCGCAAGAGCAGTTGTTCTCAGAGTGTTGGCATCCGCTCCCCATGATGTTCCAGCCAGGCGCTGAAGGAGGTTATTGCGGCTCTTCAATTTCGCAGCAGATTTACACAGATGGGTTTTGTAGGTCAGAGATCTATCCAAAGTCATTCCCAGATATTTAGGGGTGCTATTATACTGTAATTCTTTACCTCTAAAATTGACTCTAGGATGGTAATTTGCATGCCTGTTGTCCAGATGGAAAGCAGTTATCTCACTTTTCTGAGGATTTGGTTGTAAGCGCCATTTTGTGAAAAAGTCATCCAGGACTTGGAGGTCTTGGGTGAGAACGGCCTCAGCTTCTGCGAAATTAGCATGTTGAACAGTGAGGTTGATATCGTCCGCATACATGAACTTGCGGGCTACTGTTTTCGGAAGATCATGGGTGTACAGATTAAAAAGAATGGGTGAGAGAACAGAACCTTGCGGCAGGCCATTATTCTATGGCCTATACATATAACAATCCCAAATGACGAGCTTCCGAAATATTTAGACGGTTCTCAATATCTATGAATCTTTTACAGTAACCAAACTGAATTTTTTTTATGTTCATAGAGACCATGAACATATGTTCACCTATAGGACTTTCAGTAACCTGGTGAGCACAAATCCAACATGGCGGCGACGCGAAGTATAAATATTTAAATGGACGTTTCTCGCGAATTAACTATCCGAGACTCGTGAAACGTTGCACGTTAAATGCTTATACAAATGTTGATCCGCTGGCATCTAATTTATTTCAATTGTTTGCATAATCACAAGATGGCTGCTGTGCGTAATTTTAAAATCTTGTTTTTACTTCTTGTGTTCTAATCAAGCGATTGCAGTTTGAATACCACACGTACACAATAATCTTAATGTAGGCCTAATAGTACAAAAATAAAAATCCAACCTGGCGACCTTCTGAAATAATTAGACGGTTCTCAATATCTACGAATCTGTTACAGCAATTAAACTGAAATTTTGTATGTTGATAGAGGCAATTAACATGAGCAGGATATATGAAAATAGGCTGTATAGTTCTTCACGGAACTACTTGTTGGATATTTGATCACTCAGTCTTGTTTTCTATAAGAACACCTGGCAATAGCAGATGTAATTGTATTGATACTGCAGTTCCACTCTGCTGGCACCCTAGACCCTATTACAGGTGAAGTCTACACGACGTGCCATGTTTAAACTCAATCCAATAAGGCATTTGAGATGTGATCGCCCTTAATTGAATGTGCTGCTATTTGTGTATCCTATTGTTTATAGGCTAGACTGCCACAGCAAAGCAAACTTGTTACCGGCATAAATCAATGTTAAGGTCTTAACTTTGCCGTCAGGAATCATATTTCTAATGAATAATCATCACCATATCTTTCTTCTTCCATTTATTGAAAACGTGACCACCAAGGGAACAAACAGAATACCTGCTAACACTTCCTTTAACCAAAATCAAAGTAAAAATTCTTTAACTACTTAAATTAAACAAAATACCTGTAGTACTGGTAGGGAAAATCTGGAGATGATATAGTAATAGATGATTACTCCTCCGCTGTTTGTGACCGACCCGACCTCCACAAATACTATCACGACTTATATAAATGAAATTCCAGCTGAATCCACCATATTTAGCAACATGTACAGTATTGCCAACCCCACGCATTCGGTACTATTTCGCATCTGGCATCGTAAAACAAAATTCGTTCATTTCACGGTGTCCGCCGCCATGAAAATCCGAAAAAAAACCAATAGAAATGTCTAATGTTAGTAAGATACAGGAGTTGAACATTTATCTCTAGAGGGTGTTATTGCGCCTTTTCATCAGTGCCAACATTATTGGTTGGCGCTGGTTTTGCCGCTAGTTCCAAACGTGGAATCCTAGCGATCTGTAGTGGCGAGATATCAGGCGAGGTTGAGAATAGAGGTTTCATTGCCGAATAAGAACGAAAAGAAAGTTACGTGGCGAGATGGAGTTGGAAGCAACATTTTCTTCATCACTCTGGCTTCCAACAAGTCAATAACGTTATTTTTTTGGCGGGAATCTGGGGTGATAAAATCTGCCATGATGTGCGAGTGCGGTGCAGATATGCATATTGTTACACGTGCTGACATAAGTGACGGCTATATGTGGAAATGTAACAACAACACGGATCATGGTTCACTAAAAGCCACTTAATATTGGACGAAATCCTACTGTTAAGGCTGTTCGATCAGCACCGTCGTCAATCGCAAGGCAAGAGATGCCAGCACTACTGTATTACCGATGGCAGCCGCTGCATTTGTGTTAGTGACGTGTCAACCCTTCACTTATCACCTCCTTCCGCCCCTACTCCCACCGCTGCACCTCGTCACTCAATGCCTTCTCTCTCTCTCTCACTTATAGCGTTGCTTTGCATCTGAAAAACAAACCAGACTTGCTTTCCGAGCCGTATTGCCAATTTGTGGACTAGGCATTCTCCCTCAGTCCAGCCCAATAAAAAAGATTATGTTATGATATAGGCCTATTATGATTATATTTTGATATAGTATATGATTCACGGAGTGAGGTTGTGGTTAGGGTTGTGCAACTGTGAGCTTTCATTCCGGAAATAGTGGGTTCGAACCCCCCTGTCGGTAGCCCTGGAGATGGTCTTCCCTGGTTTCTCATTTTCACACCAGGCAAATGGGCGCTGTACCTTAATTAAGGCCACAGCCGCTTCCTTCCCACTGCTAGTCTTTCCTATCCCATCGTCGCCATAAGACCTACAGTATCTGTGTCGGTGCGACGTAAGGCAAATTGTATATATATATATATATATATATATATATATATATTATTTTGATATATATTGAAGATTACAACTCGCATAATAGGCCAGGCGATAGGTAGTTCAATAAGGAAATAATTAGTGGAAAGCTGGAAATTGCTTTAATCGCTTTATTTGGACCCAGATATTACTCTCCCAAGTTTTCGCCCTTGAGCGAAGTCGGCGTTGGCCCTTCTGGCCCTAAGAAGGTACCATTTTTCAAATTTTTGCAAATATCTCCCAAACCTTCAACTTTATCAACAAAATACCTATTATAAAAAATAATCTAGAGTAAATTTCCTACACAAATGTTCCGTACCTTTTGTCTCTAATGTAAACCGTTACGATGCTACGACCATTCAAAGTGGAGCCATTTTTAGCCTATTTTCAATTTTGAAAAAATAGGCTTATGAGATTACCTTTTGTCCGTGTGTGTGTGCGTGTGTGTGTGTGTGTGTGTGTGTGAGGAATGTGTGTGTCCCCCTCCTAATAACTTTTAAACGGCTGGAGCGATTTCAATGAAACTCGGTAAGTTCATAGCACTATTCCGGATGACCCCGACCGTGCCCTTCAAATTTTGTTACGTCTCACCAATCCAACATGGCGGCTGTGCGAAATATTTCAGCAGCATTCAATATCTCCGAAACTACTACCGATATCACCCTGGGATTAATACGGTGATAAAGGGAACTACTAGAAGTTCACCTATGTGACTTTTGAAAAACTGGTAACTACAAAACCAACATGGCGGCCACGTGAATTTGCGACTTTTAAATAGACGTTACTCGCGATTTAACCAAACAAACGCAATAAAACTTGGTAGAGTATATGTTTATACACATTGTAATGCACCGACATTTAACTTCGTTCAATTGTTTACATAACCACAAGATGGCGGATGTGCGAAATATTTCACTGGCATTCTATACCTCTGAAACTATTAGCGGTATCATTCTGAAACTTTGTACGGAGATAAAGGGCACTACTAGAAGTTCATCTATAAGACTTTCAAAAACCGGTTAGCTACAAAACGAACATGGCGGCCAAGCGAATTTGAATAATTTAAATAGATCTTTCTCGCGATTTAGTGTTCCAAACGCAATGAAATCTGGTACAGGAAATGTTTGTACACATTGTAATGCACTGGTATCTAATTTAGTTCAATTGATTACATAACCTCAAGATGGCTGCTGTGCGAATTTTAAAATTAACTTTTTATTTCTTGTGTATTAATCATGCGATCGGAGTCAAAGTTGGAATAATGAACCTACGCAATAATTTTCCTTTAATGGTACATGACTCTATGGCCTATACCTTTAACAATCCAACATGGCGACCATCCGAAATATTTAGACGGCTCTGAATATCTACGAATCTATTATAGCAAGCAAACTGAATTTTTTTTATGTTCATAGGGGCTATGAACTTAAGTGCACCTATAGGACTTAAAATTACCTGGTGATCACAAATCCAACATGGCGGCGACGCAAACTATACATATTCACATGGACGTTTCTCGCAATGTAACCATACAAGTGCAGTGAAACTTGGTACAGTAAATCCTTATACGAATGTTAATCCACTGGCATCTAATTTATTTCAATTGTTTCCATAACCATAAGATGGCAACTGTGCGAAATTTTAAAATCTCCTTGTTACTTCTTGTGTTCTGATCATGCGATGGAAGTTTGAATGCTACACGTACACAATAATCTTCATGTAACAATACATAACTCTAGGACCTACATAAATACAATCCAACATGGAGAGCATCCGAAATATTTAGTCGATTCTCAATATCTACGAATCTTTTACAGCAATCAAACTGAAATTTTGTATGTTGATAGTGGCAGTTAACATAAGTAGGATATATGAAAATAGGCTCTATACTTCTTCACGGAACTACTTGTTTATAGTGTATGCCATTCTTGTAATTTGATCCCATTATACCTCTGACGATTTTGCGCTCTTTTTTCTCCAGTTCTTCAAGGAGTTCTTTATTAGCATTTAGGGATAGGGTTTCGGCTGCATACTAACTACTGGTTTCAGAACTGTTTCATAATGACGTAGATTTGTATTTTTGGACAGGCGTTTTTTGTTGTATATTGAGCGCGATGTTTTATAGGCTATTTCGAGTTTGCGTACTCGTTCCTTGAGTGCTTCTTTGTCCAGTCCACTTTTCATGATGATCTCTCCCAAGTACTTAAATTTTTCCACTCTGTTGATCTTCCCGTATTTTGTCTGCAGTTTTGCTGGGCCGCCTTTGATATTAGTCATTACTTCTGTTTTTACGAATGATATCTTTAAGCCAGTTTGTTCATCGATTTCTTTTAAAAGGTCGATTTGCATCCTAGCAGTTTCTACGTCGTTCGACAGAATGGCGATATCATCAGCGAATGATAGACAGTCGACTATGATCCCCTTGGATTCTGCTCCCATTCTCAGAGGGCTATACTCAGTGTTATTATTATTATTATAACAATAATAGGAAGAGGAGAATAAGAGGAAAATCCTTGGCATATCACTGAGTGATAGAGTTTCTAACATGAGACTCCAAGAAATCACGACTTCGGGGAACGTCGTGCAGAAGCCCGCCAGAATTAAGTGGAATTGGGCAGGGCACGTCACGAGACTTAACCAATGCAGATGGGCGCAGAGAGCAACCACGTGGGACCCATACACAGGCAAAAGAAGCCGCGGCAGACCGAGAAGAAGATGGGCGAACGACCTCCGACAACTACTAGGACCACACTGGTCCAGGACAGCAAGACAAAGTACGGATTTGAAGGAGTTAGGAAGACGGTGGTTCAAGTATACATAATGACTGCCATTGTGCCGAAATTAACCATCTCACGTGACTAGCTCACCACGTGAGATATAATCAACGAGCTCCCCCTTTCCAGGGAGGCCTTTGCCCTTCTAGGGACACAACAGGCTTTATTCATTCATTCATTCATTCATTCATTCAACAATAATATTAATTATTATTATTCATTCCCCTCCCAGGGACTCACGACTAGTGAGACGTGGGATGGCTGAGTGTGGCATTGATTGAACTTACTTGTGCCGGGCTCATTTCAGTCATCTGTACCTCCCTCGGTCCTTGGTTGTAAGTTGTGGTTACGCTTAGTTCTTGTGTTCATTTTATTGTCCGTTTAACATTTGATTGCCGCTGAGCCTGGCTGCGCCAGTGTTTGTTGTTGATTGTAGCAACTTCCCCGCGGGACGAAGCGGGAAACACAGCGATGACAAGAGTTCGTTCTGCACATAAGACAAGCAGCATTGCGCGTCACAGGAGCTCATGTCACCACGGACAGTCAAACGATAACGGAGACTATTGGAGCTGAGTCATATCCTACTCGCGCAACTGTACCTGTCAACGAAGCAGGCTGACGTTTGACACAAGTAAACAAGGAATAGTTCCCATCTCGACCGCCGGCAATCAATTCGTGAAAGTGTAATATCATCATTTTTCATTTTCACCCAAAACATTAGGGACTAATAACCTTGATGTTAGGTCCCTTAAAACACTAGTTATCATCATCATCTAATAATTTATTTCCGATACTACCAATATTCCTAAACAAATGAAGGGTCCACGGGAAGAAGAGGGATGTCCCTCAAAATGTAAAATCGAGATAACAGCGCGATCTGGTAGGCTTCTCTCTTTGCGACGTATTGAAGGCACAATTGTGTCTGGCTAAGAACAATGAGGGTCGTGAGAAAATGACGTTCCAAGTTGACGGGTACATGTAAGTACAACTTCTATCTGAAAAGTTCGGTGAATGGGTCTATATTGCGAACGGATTGTTGGCTTACCTGAAACAGCCATTACTGTCCCTCGAAGTAATCCCCGTGGATGGTTATGCACTTCTTAGAACGGCTGTACAAGTCCTGGCATAGTCTTCCTGAGGGATAGCCTTCAGTTGGGTCGTCACATTACGTTGGATGTCCGAACTGTCCGAAAACCTCTGGCCCTTCAGGGCTTTTCGGCGACCCTGGACCCCGATACTCAATACTTTGATGCTTGTCTTCGAGGTCATACCTAAGGCACCAGGTCTCGTCACCCGTGACTATGGTTTTCAGGACCATTCCATTCCACGGAACATTCACCCATCTCACTGCCACCCGTCGAACAGGCGTGCTCGTTAGGTTGCATAAATTCACCCTTCTCACCACCGTTCGTCTATCAGGTGTGCAAGGCAGGTTGCATAAATTCACGCTTCTCTCTTGCATTCAATTTAGAGTTTTGACGACCCAAACTGACGGCTATTCCTAAAGAAGACTATGCCAGGAGTTTCCAGGACTTGTTCAGTCGTTCTAAGATGTGCATAACCATCCACGCGGATTACTTCGAGGGACAGAAACGGCTGTTTCAGGTAAGCCAACAATCCGTTCGTAGTATAGCCCATTCACGGTGGGTGAGTGGATAGCGTGTCGGTCTACTAACCCCAAGATTGCAGGTTCGCTCCTAGCCGTGGTAAGTGATTTTTGAAAGGAGGCAAAAATACGACACGCATGTCATACGATGTTGGCATGTCAAAGAACCCATTTGAATTCAGTAGGCCGTGTTCATAATAACAAAATTAATCTCGGGAGTTTCCGCCAACACAAAGTTCCCCATTTCTCTACTACAAAGCGCTATAGTGTTCAAGGAGCTTAGATATCTAACCTCCTTGAATTTCATAGTGATTCAATTAACAACGAAATTCGACATGCAAGCTACCCTCTGGGTGTCAAATTACAAAGCTTGCACCTGGCACCCGAGGCCATACGATATTATTATTATTACCGAACTTTTCAGACAGAGGGTGTACATATAAATAATGAAACTTTACAACTAGCTTATGTTCGACCCTGACTATTATCTGTCAGAAAACTGTACTATAATGAGGCTCATTATAACTCAATTTTTCATTATGAAACAGTTTCTCCCACCAATCAGAGCTCAAGAAACAGTTGTTTGACCAATTAGATAATAAGATGCGCTGAGTTCCTCGGCCTTCTAATGTAAATCACACTGCCTGGCCTAGTGTCATAGTAGAGTAATCGAGGTGGCCATGGTCAAATACAAGGCATTCTCTGCGTCTCATGCGCTCTGTTCAGTTCATAAAACTGGCGAAATCTCGACAGATATTTATGAATATTTTTGTTCGAACATAAAATAGCCTAGTTATAATAATTATCGTCGAACATAAACAGTCGTATGCAACTCGCCTATAATGGTAATTAAGACACTCGTATGGGAATTATAAAACTCGCATACGCTCGTTTTATAAACATACTTGTGTCTTAATTATTGCCATTATAGGCTCGTTGCATAATGTACTATTAATGATCATTTTACATTTTTTGACATTCTCCCTTGTTCCCCTGGACCCTTCAAATATATCAATGTCAGGATATCGAAACACAGGTACTTACCTATTCGAACTAATGTATTTCTCCTTTAATCACCATCGCATCTTCATGCTTGTAAATCAAAGTAGCTTACCAACCATCGCCCCTCATCTGAAGTTGGTATGTTGATAATCAAGTTTTCAAAGTTACCTGCTGATTTCCTTTCTCATAAACTTAAGAAGAAATAATAATAATGTTATTGGTTTTACGTCCCTCTTAACAACTGTGACTTTTAGAGACGCCGGGATGCCGGTATATTTCCCCGAAGGGGATCTTGAACGTGCCAGGAAATCTTATGACACGGCTCCCTTGTATTTGCGCACCCTTAAATGCCAACTGGCTGCGCCAGTTAGTTAGTTGTTGTTGTTTTAAGGGGCGGAACTACGAGGCCATCTGCCCCTCTTAACACAGATTAAGGAATACAAATTTGGAATTGAATTTAAATTTTAAGGTGGACACCTAAATTTGAAAAGACCTAAAATTAATAAAACAGAAAATTAAATAAACATAATAGTTATAAAAATAAACAAAAAATACGGAAAAACAAAAAAAAATCATTCAAAAACGAACAAGTCGTTGAGTCAATGTTCACTGGAAAATTTAGATTGCTAGCCCTAACCCAATCTCACTTATAAAGCGGATAACGCGATCAGCAGCCACCGCGTCATCGGCTAATATAAGTTTGAGTGTCATCTGCAAACCAGGGTTTCTTCGTAAGTCAGCAAGATCCACACACTCGATCCTGCGACCTTGGGCACATCAAGTGAGAACGTTACCGCTGAGCCACGCAGCCAGCCGAATGTAAGAAGATGCAAGGTGTTTCAGGTAAGAAAAAACCATTTGTAAGTAAATAAATATATATTTATATCACAACTGTGCAACAGAGTGCAGTAACAATAATTATCTATATTTAATTGGATGTAGGCTATTATAGTCTGTCACAAAAGTAAATTAACAGTAACATTGAATCGTCATGATTACAAGCCTGTATCAAGTCTTAGGTAAGGAAGACACTGAGGAGCAACTTGATGGATGTCGTTGAGTTTACCATAATCTCAACAGACGACGTCCGAGCTACCTATGTGCCAATGTCGTAACCTGGCTTGGGACATAATTCAGAGCTGGAAAGATGACAACTTCAAAATTGGGAGAAGTCCATCTACTTCAGAGAGAGAGCCATTAAAACGATAATGAAATAAACGTAGGGTACCGTATATTTATCCCCCATCTGCATCGAAGGTTACTGACAACTCCTGTAAGTGTCAGGTAAAAGAAATAACATTTTCAATACAAAACTGCGAGATCCTGGCGTCTCTGATTTTTTACTACTATTAGTATTATAAGGTGCGTTCAAAAAGTAACGAGCTGGAGGCTGGAATGCGCAAATCGGTGACTACATCGGCTAATCGTGGCGTGTGTAACGAGGTGTGGTTCCGACCAGAGCTTGAAAGGTCACAGCCCGTCGCTAGAGGGCACGCGTGCACGTCACGTGACGATACAAATCGAGCAGCAGCATGCATCAATCGTCCAACACTGCCAGTCGCATTGCAAACAGTGACATGGAGGCGTCAACCGAAGAGCAAAGAGGTGTTGTTTGGTTTCTGACAGGGGAAGGAGTAGAGGGAACGGACATTCACTGCCGAATGTCACAAGTGTACGGCGAACACTGCATGTCCCTTACAAGGGTCAAGGCGTGGCACAAGCGCTTCAGGGAAGGAGGGGTGTTGTTAGCCGATGATGCCCGGTCTGGGGCACCCCCTGCATTACCGTTGACAACGTCTAGCTGGTTGATGCACTCATTATCCAGGACCGTCGAGTGACTGTGAACGCCATAGCCACCGTGGTCGCTCCACGACAATGCACGACCTCATACGGCCAACACAGTCGCGGCACTCCGGCAGAAATTCAAATGGGAGGTTCTCGGCTACCCTCCATACAGTCCAGACCTCTCTTCCTGTGATCACGCCATGTTTGGTCCCCTAAAAAGGGCTCTGCGGGGCCAACGATTGACCTCGGACGCCAACGTCCAGCTGTACGTGCGGAACTTGTTCACATCGCAGCCCAGGGAATTTTATGAGACAGCCGTTCACCGCCTCGTGTCACAGTGGGACAAGTGCCTCACCAGCCAGTGCCAATATTTCTAACATACCGGTACTGGTTTCTGTAATTATGCCTCTGGCTCGTTACTTTTTGAACGCACCTTATATTATTATTATTATTGCCGTCAGATTCGTGAGATATATCACATTAATGTAATATCAATAGTATTTAATAAATACATAAAATTGAATTAAATTAAATTTTGCTGGGGGTGGGGGGTAGCGCGCCTGCCTCTCGTCCGGAGGCTCCGGGCTATGTTTAGATCTGACGCGAGGGTTGGAACGAAGTGCATTCAGCCTCATGAGGACAATTGAGTGGCTGTCTAAGAGTGAGGCAGCGCTCCGGTCAGGAAAACCAAGATTAACGGCCGATTAACGCGTCACCCCGCAATCTGTAGGCCATATGGGTAGTCAGTGGTCGATTGGAAGGCCCTTCATAGGCTGCAGTGAAAAGGGGGGGGGGGGGAGGGGGAGGGGAGGTGAACTTTATTATTATTTATTCTTGATTAGTTATTATTAACATTATTATTTATTATTATTATTTATTAATCTCATGTAATTTTTTACGGATTAGGGAATAACCCATCTCATTTGGGTACAATCGTGTTGACCGACTGAAAAGCATCAAACTTTCGTTTATTAATTATTATTATTATTACTAATTAAATTATTATTTATTTATTTATTTATTTATTTATTTATTTGGCATCACTAACACGGCAGATACCGGTTACATTTTATATTACAGCCTGGTTCGGCCTTAGCAAGGAACCATCTGTACAGAAATACAATGTATGTAAATTATAGGAACCTCGCATTACATTAATTTCGTGTCCGGACTCTTTACGAGTCTCCCTCATTTATAGAATGAGCTAAATTTCCTTCTAAATCATCTTCGAGCCTTGCTGAGTGTTCGGCGAGGGTATTGTCACCAAGGAACTTCCTGACAATATGGCAGGTGTTTAACAGAACGGCCTTCTGTAGTTCAATATATATCTGCGGGTGTAGATTCAATATTGATAGACTACTGTGGAGAGTTTTGGGTATAACACCAGTACACGATACAATTATTGGGATGGTAGTCACCGACTCAAGTTTCCACATCTGCTTTATCTCAATTGCCAGCTCTGTGTACTTAGATAGTTTAGTAGCAGCTGTTGTTTGGATGTTTTGAGTGTTGGGACATGCGATATCTATCAGTAATGCCTCTTTGTGTACTTAATTGATGACAATGATATCTGGCCGGTTGTTACTGACTGCAACATCTGTCACAACTCTTCTGTCCCAGAAGAGCTTGTGTGTGGCATTTTCGAGTACTGTGGATTGTGTGTATTTCCAACAGGAGACGGAGCTTTGAAGAAGTTTGTACTTCAAGGCCAGTTTCTGGTGGATAATGTTGGCAACTTGATCGTGTCGATGTTTGTAGTCAGTGTTGGCAAGGTGGGAACAACATGATATTATGTGTTGAATGGTCTCACTACATTGCTGGATCTTTTATAATAAATTTCCGATAACTTCGAGTAGCAACAACTTGGTCTTGGATAGCTACAACAAATCCCTCTGTTTCCGGAAAGAGAACCGAGTGGGCCAGCCATGCGTGCGACGCTAACTTGTCGATGTGAAGCTGGTCCAACTCATGTGGAAACTTCCCATGAAGCACCTTGTATTCAGTAGTTTTCACTTCGTTTACTGGTGAATCTACAGATGACAGATGGAGCGGTGAGTAATTATCATCAGCTGAAGATACAGTGCGATGAAGGGGGGATGTTTCTCCTTTGTTGTGGAAAAATGCACGCAGAGTTGTCACTAGTTTTGTATGAAGGTTCATGATATCTATCAGTCCTCTACCACCTTCAGACCGAGGTAGAGTCAGGCGCTCTGTTGCTGATTTCGGATGGTGCATACGATGGCGTGATAAAAGCTCCGATGTTTTTCGTTGCAGATCGTGCAGCTCAGTTTGAGTCCACCTGATGATACCAAAGGAGTATGTAACTACGTGCATTGCAAATGTGTTAACTGCCTTAATGATATGTTTAGCGGTAAGTTTTGAAGAGAGAAGACTGCGAAGTCGTGATGTATACTGCTCAGTTATGCTCTTCTTGATAGCACCATGTCTGAGACGGGTACTCTGGGCAAACCCAAGATATTTGTACAATGCGCCTTCCTCAACGGCTGAATACTTCTTTGTCCCTCTCCAACAGGTATTACTTGTGCAGAGACCGAGCCTCTAATAACAGTCTGTGTTGTTGTTATTATTATTATTATTATTATTATTATTATTATTATTATTATTATTATTATTATTATTATTATTATTATTATTATTATTATTATTATTATTATTATTATCTCCCAGCCCGGAACGCATATATTCTTGCAGTGTTACGGTCACTCAGCTGACGATGTCAAGGTACTAAACTCCTGAGTTCTCGTGGATCCAAGTGCGGAAGGAGGATACTCTTGTGTAGACTCCAGGTATGCCCGGCCTTGCACAACCATAGCCCCAGGAAACAATACCTATCAGTTTGCTGTCGGCCACTAGAGGTCCACCCGAGTCGCCCTGAAACACAAATAAGTAACTCA